>CM042139.1:49694720-49879720 GCA_023376005.1 Doryteuthis pealeii
CTTACTAAAGTAAAAACTGTTAATGCGCCCTTAAAGTACTAAAGTAGTAATTTACTAAATTTTGTTTATTTTGGTCAAAAGTACTTAGTCATGGATTGGCCTTACTTAGTGATAACCTTATTCAACTGTGCAGGATTATTTTTGTATAAGATGTGCTAATGGCCATGAATTATATCTATAGACTGTTCTAAAATGACGATGACTGAATCAGCCAATCAAAAACGCCCAAACATGAAATTAATTTACTTTTTAAAGGCGTTGATAAATTCTCCTAAATTACTCGCTGGAAGCACAGATTGACAGACGAGGGGTATACAACTCTCTACTTCAAGACAGCATAAACTCTGACACAACTCAGGACAGATCAACAGACAAGGATTAAAACTGATACTACATTTTTCTACTTCAAGAATGGATCAGACTTTATGCCACAAGGGATCCCAACTGTAAAACTGCTTTCAACTACAGCGCTAAAATGGCCACACGATTTGTAATATAGTGAAAGTTGCTGAAATAATACTACCACGACGCACCTTATTCTAAGATAAATGGCAAATATTCAGTAAGATGTGAGAAACAAGTTTTTAAAAAGTTGCCACGCTGGAGCTGTATTTATCAAGAAAGAAATAAACAAAGAATTAAAGGTTTATTTTCTTAAAGAATATATTATATTCAAAAACAATAATTTTCGTGAGTCTCCCAACAGTCGAAAAAACTCTAAAATCTTTTGATATGCTGGGAAGCTGTATCATTATTTTTCATTTCCCATTCCTTAAGTTCTTGAAATTTAAACATGAGATGAATTTCTTGTTTAAAAAAGAAGAAAAATACAAGAAGCTATATGCCGTGGATATAAAGGATACTGCATTTGAATAATTCGGTTTTTCCAATAAAATGCTCTTTAAAATGTATGGAAATTGCTGAGCAAAACAAATCGACCGCTCTGCGGAATATGGATTACGACTTCATTCCCTTATTCGCAAGTCCACTCTAAAACCTGGAGGTGTAGAGTTACACAATTCTTGGATAGTCTATGAATTATATAAGTACTTTAGCTAGAGATTTTTGAATCAGAGTTCGTTAGAAAATTCAAAATCGGAGGGGTTGAGAGGAAAATTACCTTAACCATTATGGTTATGATTGACATGTGATGACCTTTACTTAACCCCTTCCGGAAAGGCGCCAATAAAACGCCTGAGATATAACTTTTAGTTTTAGTCAGTTACGATCAGTTACTCTCCGAGAGAGAGTGTTATTTCAAAAGTCGCTTCTCAATCCGCGCAGCTTTGGGCTGGGGTTGTTTTAATAAAAGCTATAGAGAAAACAACAAAGTCTTGCATTATTAATTAACAAACAAGAATGGACAGATACCCAGTACGAACAAGAAAGAAGAAAGCAACGTACAGAAGGAGAAAACAAGTAGGAACCAAAGTTATCATCCCCTCATCATCGTCCCTCGTCTGTCTGTCTGTCTGTCTCTCTCTCTCTCTCTCGTGCGCGCACGCGCGCCAATATTTACCCGAATAAAGAGGTATATAACAGTAGTACCTGTTGCAGTCCTAGCTATGGGTCAAATAGGTATGCTTAAACATTATTCTTATCCACGTGACAATAATGAAACAACGACGCAAAAATGTAAATATGAACGTACAATGAGCACAATTCAATAATCTCTCGGCATAGAATAACCCACGACGGGTTGACATACTATTCAAAAGCAATCTAAAAATCAATCAATCATATTGGTAGTCATTTTGTCGGGATCATTTTGTTGCTGCCGACACGTCTATACATCAGTTCTTTATAAGATAAGTCACTTTGCTCTGTACAAGTTTTCATTTAGAGTTTAAAATCAAAAGACTTGATTTATCCTCGATACATTTTGACCACACCTTGTAGTTATATAATTGTTTGGCTTTATAATGGAAAATGTACTGAACTATTCGAGAAAATGCTTTTAAATATTTCTTTTTATCTAAATATCCAACCATTTGAGATTTATCCGGAATTCGATAATGTCTGTACATTTTTGAAATATTTTTTATATCGATATTTTAAATAAACGGTGAAAATGTATATAATACTAGTGTAAGTCAGGATGTGGGCAATATACTTGTATGTTCTAGGTTGAGGCACGTACATCACGTAACAGAAGCTGTTCAAGCCGCAGTAGGTAACCGCTGTTAGGGTAATACCGTGGTAGCTGGTGAGCTGACACGTTGTGCAATGTTTCACTCCGTGCGTGACTTCAAAGCCGTACAGAAGAATGAGAAATGTAGTGTAACATAGCGGAATCATTTTTTAAAAAATGACATTATAAGCAAATCACTAAATGTGATATGGCAGGATCCATTTGGAAATATATATATTTACCAAACCCCTCCGCACGAGCAAGATGTGACACAAAGTCAATTACTTAAGTGGAGTTTAACAGGTTTGAATTCAGAGTTTTCCGTCTTTTAGACTGGTTGCCTAACCAAGGTTAAAAAGCCTAACCTGAAATACTATTTACCAATGGCTCTGGAGGGTGAATAGTTGTATCAATACCTTTCCCAATGTGAAATCTCCTAATTCTGTAAACCTATCCAGGTAAAAAATAAAAATATTTTTATCAAATCATTTTCTTTCGCTCTTAGATTTATTTATTTGTTTCACTGAAATAACATCTGAGATAAATCATTGTAGATTTCTATTTGTATCTAACAATTTCCAACTCTTGACGTAAGCATTTGTAACGTGTAGGACTGTGGTAAATTGATTTCTTTTTTTACTACTCCCTTCTCCTTCTTTTAAGTGTTCCCTTTCTTTCGCTTTTCTCTTTCTTTCAATTTCCTGTTCTCTTTCTTTCACCTTTTGCATATTTTCACTTTTCTCTTCTCTTCTATTTATTTTACTCTTCTCTTCTTTTCACTCTTTTCTTTCTTTCTTTCATGTTGCGTAGCGTGGTCACAGCGCCATAAAAGGTTTAAGTCGTCTAGTAGTAGAAATGGGTACCTAATTGGTCACACACATCAACAGCGTTCAACATAGATCGTGTGTTCAAAAAAAAAATACGAAAGAATAATGGGTTGCAGAATAAAAAAAGAAGCTGTTTATTTCTCGCTCGCTTCGTGTTTGTTTTTTTGTTTTTTTTTGTTGTTTTTTTGTTGTTTTTTTGTTTGTTTGGTTTTTTTTGGGGGGGTGAGGGGGGTAGAGAGAGGAAGAATAAGGTCAAACTTTTTTATTATAAATTTCATTCATTACCACTATGCTTGTTGCTCACGGTCAGCAAAAAAGACACCCAAGCGGAGCCCGAAAAACGACGTCTGTCCCACGTCAGACACCCAGCGAAAAAAGACAGTGTTTCTTTTACTTCAGTTTGTGGTCCCGGGATGGAGGAAGGGATATATGTATTTCTGCTCTTCTGCAGACAATTTGGGACTTCCGTTTTTTTTTGTTTTTTTTTGTTTTTTTTTTGTTTTTTTCTCATCTAGTTCAGGGTCATTGACCAGTCACGGGATGATGTACGTTGACTGCTGAGAATCTTAAAACACTTTCTTTCTATTTGTTCTTATTTCTTTTCTTTTTTTTCTCTTTCTCTTTACGCAGAAATTTGATTACCGTTTTCTTTTCAATTTAAATTTTCTATGGACCATTTTAATTACGCTTTAGCTGTTCTTTTAATGGACTATTCGTCATTACCTGATTTCTTTATTTCACTCTTCTCTCTCTCTCTTTCACACATCTCTCTTTCTTTCATGCTTATATTGTTCTTTTTAATGAAATGGTCCATTATTTATCTCAGGTGACGACAGGGTGTGAAACACGAAGGTAGATACTATTGTATTAATATATACATTTTTCATTGAATACGATAGTGTAAATAATCTACTCATAGTTCACTGTGAGATGTAGATATGAGACAAAACAAAGAAGTAGCTATTTTGTGTCTTCCTAAAAACCGAAGCTTCACGAAATAGTATTTTACCTAGTGTATGTTGCTTTATTTTTACGTCTCCTGAAAATATAAAGTCAAAGATTAGCGAAGATTAATAATGAGTGATTGTTTGCCAAAAATCCATCATTGTCTTCTTTTAGCACGTTTCATGAATAATTACTTTTCTCTCTCTGAATCCCAGCTGACAAAATGAAAGTTAAACTGAGAATGTTATCTCACTGATTTCTAGTCACAAAACTGATAAGTAAATTAGTTGCGATCTTTATGAAGTGTCATGGTACCCAACCTCAGACGCAGATGAGATATGTTCAAAAACCTCAAATTCTCACACAGAAACAAAAGCCACTTCTCATAAAACTAAATAAACTAAGTCAGATTTCTGTCGAGATTAGTCTCCCGCAAAATCTAAAAGTGTGTGACAATCTAAAAATGAACAAAACAGTGCCCATGGTATAAATTAATAAACACAATGTGTTCTTAGTCACAAAAGTTGTCTAATATATTAGTTATGTAATTAATAAATATTATTTACGTCATGTTATATATTTTACGTAATTACTATTGGTATTAATTAGTAGGGGTTATGTAATTAATAAATAGTAATTACATTATGTGATATATTTTCATTTACTCACGTATTAATAAATAGTAATTACATTATGTGATATATTTTCATTTACTCACGTATTCTCATTAATATAAGAAATATTAATATTAACTTTCATCCCGACATCCGTAACCCATTATATTATATCTAAATAGTGTAGTATCAACAGAATATCCATATCGAAATTTATATAAAAATCATTCAGTAGGGTATTTACCCATGAGAGAAATTATGGAATTAAGAGAGTTAGTGGAGGTTAAATTATTTTTTATTTTATTTAGCAGCAAATAAATTAATAATATATAAGTCATTTTTCTTTAATAGCTGAACATTCTGGCTTCCTGAAACATTGTTAAATGTCCCTCCTCTACGTTCTCCAAATGTTCGGTCTATTTTCTGTTTCTCCTTCTCAACTTTTGTGTAGTTATTTTATCGACTTAATTACGTGGTATTGTCATTTACAAATATTCCGACTATATTCGGGGAGCTGGTGTCACCTTAGGGAACATGAGTGATCACATGTTTCCGACTTAAGATATCTGACCCAACTTAGTACCTTAACATCACGTATCCAACTTATTACATTAACATCCCACAGACAAGTGATTTATTTAAAAAAAAAAACAATTTTATAACTTTCTATTGTAGACTGATAGAATAATCAAGAATATCCAATCAGAGCTAAGGCTATCAAAACTGACCCCAGTGTAAATGCTTGTCAATCAAACCTATTTGACCATAATTCTCCAAGTACACTTTTTATTTCACTTTCCAAATTCTACGCTACTCTCAAAATAATAGAGATAATCTATTATCTATTTTCGTTCCTCAAGCCAACTTGGTAACTGGAATGTCATGCAGAGGAGAATAATATATAATATCCTAAAGTTTAATCCAAATTCATGGAGTGTTCTTGAAATTTGCATTCTTCAAACAAATCCAAGCAGAAACCTTGAAATGTAAAATGATCTACAATTAAAATATCATTGTGGTAGACTTCACCAACTGCTTGGTCATATTTAATTGATAGAAAACCTGACTTCAATAAATTACGCTCAAATCCCGCTTTACGCACCAACTCTCTCAAAATATCCGAAGTTAAGCAGCGATGACATTCTTTAATACTTAGAAGAGTGACTAATTGTTTGTTTTTATTATAAATGGTTGTTACTTTTCATATATTATTTGTATTAAATATATTTCTGCTTACAAATGTATCTTGCATTTTCCTAACTCTACATCTTTATCAATGTCAAAATTTCGTGATCTCCCCCATACTCAAGAAAAGTATCTGATCGCCCACATGCCCATGAAAAAATATCTGATCTCCCTGATGCTTAAGAAAAATAAAAAATAAATACATTTTCACACGTAGGGCAAAAAAGACAGCTTAAAATTAACACCTCTAATCGTCCTTTTTTCTGAACTTACATATTATCGTGCCACTCTCTAAGAGAATAAATTATTCCTGCTATTACGAGAGAAGAAAATATTGCCAAAAAATAATTACATTAATAGACCTCAAAAAATACAATCAACTAGAGATAATGACATTCATATAAACTTAATATTATTACTAGATAATCTCAATTATAAGATAATATTATCGAGTAGTTATCTCTGACTGTTTTCAATATATCCACTTGTTTAGCTGCAACTTTATAATTCAACTACGGATGTATGTATTTATCTCTTACTGACAGCTAATGACGAGGTAAGGAGTCAGAATGATAAAAGTTCAGTCGGGTTTCGCTCACGGCTAGAAGTAACTGTTAAGTCTGACCACACTGATGAGACGTAAATGTCGAAACACGTCTGTGAATGACTATATATATATATATATATGTTATATTATATATATATATATATATATATATGTTTGTGCGTGTGTTTGCGCATGTGTATATACTTAGCTTAACAGTTATTGTCGTAGGAAAATTGTCTCAGCAAGTGTACTTTATATTATAGATGATGTTTCCTTTTCACTTTGAGCTAATGTTCTTGTAGGTAGCAGGAATATATCACATCAAATTTTGAGTAAATTTGTCTCTCTAGTTCACATTGTTCACATCTTTAATCGAAATGTCGGACCATTATATGTCGAAACCAATGGGCGTATCCGTCATCTATCTATCTATCTATCATTGCTATATATTTGCAAATATCTATTTATCTATCTATCTATCTCTCTCTCTCTCACTCTCTCTCTCTCTCTCTCTCTCTATATATATATATATATATATATATATATATATATATATATATATATATATATATATATATATATATATATATGAAATATATATCTATATTATATATATGAAATATATATATATATATATGAAATATATATATATATATTATAATATATAAATATATAATATATAAAATATATATATCTAATATATATATATATATATATATATATATATATATATATATATATATATATATATATATATATATATATATAAATATATATATATATATATATATATATATAATATATATATATATATATATATATATATATATATATATATATATATATATATATATATATATATATATAGAGAGAGAGAGAGAGAGAGAGAGAGAGAAAAGAAAGAATAAAAAATATAATCATCGATAACACAGCTTATCGTATTTCTTGTGTAACATACCCACGCACGCTAATACGCACGCACGCACGCAAACATATATATATACATACATATATATACAAATGTGAATATGTGTCTTTATGTGAATATATATATATATATATATATATATATATATATATATATATATATATATATATATATATATATATATATATATATATATGGTGTCACAAAATAATGTATACTCTCTTTGAATCGTTATAACTTGTTCAATGTATTATTTTGACTTGGAAATAAGATTCGTACAAGAGAAAAATACGAGAAAAGTGCGTATACATTATTTTGGGAACACACACATAATATATAATATATATATATATATATTATATATATATATATATATATATGTATATACGTATATGTATACATATATATATATTTACACACACACACACACACACACATATATATATATATATATATATATATATTATATGAGTAAGTATGTATGAGTATATATACTTATGTACATACACACATAAACATACTCAAGTACAGCCGATGTTGGATATATAGTCTTTTCTACCTGAAAACCTACTCTAATTATAATTTCCCCTGTATCTGTTGTAATTTGCATGGGAATAAATAGAAAGTCTCTTTACCTTCGGTGCTTTACTCGTGTATAAAGTAAATGAATATTCCTACGCCCCGACAAATTATGACCATATATGTGTATGTATAAAAGTGTATATTATTAGTGGATTTCCGAAATGTTTCCCTTGGTATTTCCACAGTCAAACCAACAGTGTCAATAAAAGCTTACTTGTTATTTCGGAAAATCCTCCTGGGAATTGTCACTCGGAAATATTTCGATTCTTTCGCTGCTGTGCACATCTCATGGGAGATTGCTCTGTCATTTTTGCAAAGTAGGCACCCCTTTATTGTTCATTCCTGTCGAACTAATTTTCGCCTTTTTCAGATCGAGTAGCATTTGAAAGTCGCAGAAAAATAGACTCTCCCATTTTATGCACTCCCAGGATTTGGAATAAGTAAGAATCCCCTTTTTCTTTACCCATTTGCTAATATCTACTTCCCAGAATTTGCATATAGGCATCCCATAAGGATACTGTTCTTGTCTTTTAAGCAAGTGTTAAATGCAAACACACAAACACGCGCACACAGACACAGACACAGACACACACACACACACACATATATATATATATATATATATATATATATATATATATATACAAACACACATACACACACACATATATATACATATATACATATATATATATATATATTCATATATATTGTATATATATATATATTGGCACCTATATATATACATATATATATATATATATATATATATATATATATGTGTGTGTGTGTGTGTGTGTGTGTGTGTGTGTGTGTGTATTTGGGCACCTCACGTAGTAAAATTGTTAGCAATCTAGGTTAGCAGACCATTGACACTGAGTTCTCACTGGGCGCCCCATATTTCTAGCCTTGTGTCACATCTAAGATAAACTTAGTATATAACTACATACATATATATATATATATATTCATACATATACACATATATATAAACACATATATGCACATATATGTATATACACACATATATACGCATATATACACACATTTTTATACATATATGTACATATATATACACATATATATACACATGCATATATATATATGTGTGTGTGTGCATATATATATATATATATATATATATATATATATATACGAGTAGCGCTTCGAAATGAATGATGCTTCCTATTTATTTCCACGGATACTACAACAGGTAAGGGAAACATTCTAACTCTATTCGATAAAGCAAGTTTTCCCAATACCACCCAACATCGGCTTTTATTTTACTTAGTTTTGAACAATAGTTTGCATACCCCACTCATTAAAATCGGCGCCAGACAAAGTGATCCTTATTTTCGCAAAGTACTTTCTAAATAATGCAAGAAACAATATGTCGGCAAAATGTGCATTAAACACCACGTAAATAACTTAGGGAATTATGATTTACTAGTAAAACTATGCAACCCCTGTGCGAAAATATTTAAGTATTAATGTTATAAAATATTATTTCAAATTAGAAAGACTAACGAAACTAAATAAGAACCAATATAAAAATATTACACTCATTGTATAGTTTTTTTATTGATTTCTATATGAAATTATATATAGGATTGCTTTTAATACGGTTGAAAATAACATGATAGTATTAAAAATGAGCAACAGCGAATAATTATTAATTAAACCGAATTTTGTTTTAAACCCTCTTGCAAATTATTTCCACCATATACAATTTACATTTTTATTTGAGATATATAACACATATTACAGAATTTTAAGTGCATTAAAAATGTGGGCAGTTTTGCGGCAAACTCAGTTCGACTTTAATGAAGATTAATAAATAAATGCAAATTAAGATTAAACAATGACTATTTCATAATCATTGAGAATATAACTTAAATAATTAAGAAAATCGTGAGGTTGGTGTTGACGTAGTTTTGTCTACAGACAGTTACATAACTACCATTATAAAAACTAGCAAATATATGCACCCTCCGGGTGCAAGTATTTAAGTTTTAATATAATAAGATATCTTATTAAATTAGAAAGGCTAATGAAACTAAATAAGAATGCAGATAAAAAGATTTGGAACAGAGGGGGTATGATTGAAAAATAGAACAACATTGAAACTAACTCTTCCATCATTTTCCATTACTCCCGTCTTTCATTGGTAATTTTTTCTAATTTAACTATTTAGTTAAAATAGGAAGTAAAGAATAAAATTAGTTATTTCTTCTTGTTGATGGATTTATTTTAAGATGTATCGAAGAGATTTGTGCTTATATTCATTGAGATAAAACCAAACAATTAGAAATCAATAATACTAAGCACATAAATTATTTAAATCAAAATTATAATATCAATATGCAAATTAGCCTTTCAGTTCACACTGTAAACCGCTATTTTCTTGTATATATAAATATAATTGTATGTTGTTAGTATGTAGATATTATCAACAGTATCAATAATGTAAACCAATTTTATCAATAATTAAAGTTTAAATATAAATAAAGTTATTGAGAATGTGACGTTGATAACTAAGGGAATTTTAACTTGAGTAGTAATATAGTTTCGGTTACAGACAGACAAACACACACTCTCCATTATAATAAGAAGATATGTGTAAATATGTATGTTGTTTTGTGTAAGTGTACAAGCATATGTTGATGTGTGTGTGTTTAGATGTCCATAATAATAAACGACACTACCGATTGCTAATTTCCCATACACTTAAAACAACCGTCACTACAGAACACTGTAGTTAAGCATCGATGGGGAGATTTAGTAGCGAGATGAGTGACCTTTTCGAAAGAGCACCTACCTAAAGAAGCAAGAGATCTGTGTGTCAGACTTGGCAAAGTTAAGTGCATTCTTCATCATGATAACCGTTGCGGAACATTATAGCAATGCGGTCAAAGTATTGTCACGGTTTCAAGGATCTGATATTCTGTATCAGGCTCCATGATCACAAGCTGAAATATTACTATGAAATGCTTTTAACTCAGTCGTCGAAAGCAAGAGAAACGAAGAAGAAGCATTTCAAAAGTGATATTTTTCCCAAACTTCAAACGTGCTGATTTTTTGCCATCGCCTCTTTTTCCTCATATTCCTAAAGGTTACAAGATTTTTGACGTCATTCAAATCTCTTTTTAGGTAAGTGAAGATTATTTTTCATCTAAGCAAGTGTCATCTTCTCAACCAATTTCAGAATCCATTAACTTTTCTCTCGATGTCACATCGACCTAAAGTTTTTTTTTCCAATACCAAAACTATTTGATCTACTTGTTGAAGACCGAGCTTAGTACAGGACAATCTAAAAGAAATGATGAAAGAGTGTTTAAATCATCTGAAAATTAGGAATACTAACAAGAATATGTACCCTCAAGGTGTGAATATCTAGGTTTTAATTTAATGAAATATATTAAATTAGAAAGACTAACAAAATTAAATAAGAACACATATAAAAATATTACATTTATTTTAATTATGTTTTCTATAGAAAAAATACATAACATTAATTTTGATACTTTGGAGGATAAACAATACTATTTGAGCTCAGTAACACCAAGTAATTATTTATTAAACCCGGTTTGCAAATTAACCATACCATATATTATGTAAACCTTTTTTCTTAGTGACATATATGACACATTGCAGGATTTAAACGCACTAATGACATGGGCTGTTTTGAGGTAAATCTAACTTAGATTTTTATTGAGACCGTGTTTATAAATAAAATTCATTCTGTGTATTAATGATTTTGATTATAGATTAAATACTCATTGATAAACTTGCGCAATTCTTAAGGGTATTGTAACGTAAACAATGACGTATTTTCGGTTATAGACGGACAGACATACACAGAATCTCCATTATGATAATATATATATATATATATATATATATATATATATATATATATATATATATATATATATATATATATATATATATATATATATATACCAGTCCTCCCCATTAGTAGAATGTGAAAGAAGGTTAATTTCTCAAGCGGAGTTTAACAAGCTTGAATATATAGTTTTCCTTCTCCTAGACTAGTTGCCTGATGAAACTTACAGAGCCCAGACTGCCCTAGTATTTACCCATACATGGAGGGAGAATAGTTAGATTGATACCTTTCCAAAACATATTAGCATTGTGTGAAATGCAAAGAGCTCCGTCCAGACTTTCAAAATCGTCTCAATGTATCCCTTTCCTACGACGGTAACCATTATCCAATGCGCCCCCATTTAGGAATATGTATATAATAGGCATGAAATAGGTCATATACATATATAATTTTGAAATACAGATCATCATTATCATGTCTTGTCGTCAGTACAGATCTACATGACTCTTCCTCATCACCTGTCCCTCGTCACCTGTCCCTATCAGTCATCGTTCTTGGAAGGTCTTCTGCACAACATCAAGCATCAGCGCGAAGCTGATCAATGTAATCTTTTACTGGTCGAGTCGCACTGATATTTCCTTCTATAGTTATGGGGTATATTGTTTAATAAGAAACAGAAGCACCGTTTCAGCCATTGTTTTGATAAGATACGGAAGCACCGTTTCGGCAATTTTTCAGTTATGGTAATAAAAAGGCGGAAGTGGTTATTCCACCGGATGATGTTCAGCTGGATTACTTGTTGTGTTATTCATTCGATAAACAAACTGTGACAAGTTACACACAGGATAACGTCACTTATGAGCTCGCACTTACGTATTGTTCATCTTATATGGATGTTTTGTGTGATAGGAAGCACGCGTCTGTACAACTGCCTCTTGGGGGTTGCTTCAAGGTTCTGTTCATGCATCCTTGTACATTATGCTTCTTGTGTATAGTTATTTACTAAGCTTGCTTAGATGTGGTTCAAGGCCAGAAGTATGGGGCGCCCAATGAGAGTCGAATGCACTAACAACTGTCTGCAAATCTAGCTTGCTAACCATTACACCACGTGAGGTGCCCTAGTTTGGTTAGAGTCCATGTGGTGAAACCAGACATTTGCTTTGAAATGGTTACAGCTTGCAAGAATTATTGCTTAATCTTATCAGAGAGATAAGATCATTTTAGACGCTATCGAAATCCCATACATTTAATGTAATTAAGATGAAACAATGATTAAATGTATTTGATTATATTTGCGTTTAACTCTTAACATTTTTCTTATATTTGTTATTCTAAAAACTTTAATTTCAATCTGTACTTATTATCATCCCAATGGTTATTTTTAAATGATGACGTAGACAATGTACAAACACAACTATTCAGAATATTAATTAGAAAAGAAGCGTTATAAATGCTGTATAGTGTGTATATCAAATTTTCTAACCATTGCACCACGCGCCTTTATTCTCCAAAAGATTTTCCATAAAGGAAATGAAAAGATGGACACATGTTTACAAATAAAATTATGTTTTATGGATATGGCGTTAAACTGAATCTAATAGGGTTGGAGCTCTGGGGAGTACCTATTCATCGTCATTACTCCTAGCTCCTTTCTGTCCCGAAGTAGTTGTACTTGTTAAGATCCTATCTATGGTTTGAATTCAGAGTTTTCATTTTCCTAGAATGGTTGCCAAGCCAAGGGTAAAGATCCCCGTTTTCCCTACTATTTACTCATAGCTGTAGGAGGAATAGTTGGATGCATATATTTCCCAAGAGTATTTCAAAGATTATTAGCGTGAAATGCAAAGAGTCTCGTCCAGCATTGCATATATATATATATATATATATATATATATATATATATATATATATATATATAGCATATATATATTATATCAATAGGTGAAGACCCTATCATTAAGTTGGAGATTGTTAAACGAGTTCGTAATTACAAGGTAGGTGATAAATTATGCTTTCTTTGTATGGAAGAAGATCTGCTTATCTCCTCTTATCCCATTTCAAAAGAATAGTTAAACCAAAGATCTGAGATATTGAACAGATGTAGGTACAATAATAAATGGCTCCTCAACCATTAAGCGTCCAAGTGCGTGTTTTTGTTTTTACTTCCTTTTATGCAAATGTCTCCAATATTATTTATACATACTAGCAAATATATGCACCCTCCGGGTGCAAGTATTTAAGTTTTAATATAATAAAATATCATATTAAATTAGAAAGGCTAATGAAACTGAATAAGAATGCAAATAAAAAGATTTGGAACAGAGGGGGTATGATTGAAAAATAGAACAACTTTGAAACTAACTCTTCCATCATTTTCCATTACTCCCGTCTTTCATTGGTAAATTTTCCTAATTTAACTATTTAGTTAAAATAGGAGGTAAAGAATAAAATTACAGTTATTTCTTCTTGTTAAGGGATTTATTTTAAGATTTATTGAATAGATTGTTGCTCATATTCAATAAGATAAAACTAAACAATTAGAAACCAATAATACTAAGCATATATTTATTAAAATCAAATTTGTAATATCAATATGCAAATTAGCCTTCCCATTCACACTGTAAACTGCTATTTTGTTGTATATATAAATACAGTTACATGTTATTAGTATGTATTTATGGTCAACAGTATTAATAGTGTAAAACAATTTTATTAATAATTGAGGTTTAAATAACAATAAAATCATGGAGAATATGATGTAAATAACAAAGGGAATTGTGACTTGTATAGTAATGTAGTTTCGGTTACAGAGAGACAAACCCACAATCTCCATTATAATAAGATGTATTCGTTTGTATCAATTACTTCCCGTCAGGTTTCCTGAAGATCCTTCTTGTTGAAACCTGGGTAGTTTATTTATGTTACACATTCAGTTTTCTAAACATATTCCTTGTTATTCTGACCCATATGGTCTCTTTTTTTCTTTCTCTTTTTGAATGTCAAAATTATAAGTCATCCACAGAAACCGTGTTTTGATGTATCACATGTCCTCAATGTGGCTAGACTTTGCAAGCTACCCCAAACCAGGATCGAAACCCTACTAATTCATCATGTCAGAGTCTTAATCGTCATCAGCGCCTACAAGTGATATAGTATTCAACAGACAAATACATAGATATATATATGTCAAGGTTACCAGAGAAAGCTCATATCCGTTTAATAGAAGAGCCTTGCTTTAAGCGTAGGCGGTGACTGTCAACTAATTTCCCCTTTCAAATCTCTTAGAGCTCAATGTAAGATGATTAATAAATTAATTATATACATGGAAATATTTAGCTCAGTTGGTAGAGTGCCTAACTAGGAACCAAAAGATTCCTGGTTCAATACCAGCCCTCGCAATCTCAGCGTATGAGTGACACATGAATATGTGCGGTAAAGTAAGGAGCTGATGACAGGTGTGGTGCTCCATCTCAGACGCATATACAATCTCTTTGGTCTAGCGCTAGTGAAAAGAGGATAGACTCTCACGCCGTCTGGCTGATATCGACTTTAGGCCACCCCGACGACTTTACTTTTTTTCTTTTATATATATATATATATATATATATATATATATATAAAGTAAAAAGTAAAATCGTCGGGGTGGTCTAAAATCGGTATCAGCAAGACAGTGAGGGGGTATATCCCCTTTTCACTAGCGCTAGACCAAGGAGATTGTTTGGGCGTCTGAGGCGGAGTGCCACTCCTTCTATCAGCCCCTCACTTTACCACACATATCCATGTGCTACTCATACGCTGAGTTGGCGAGGGCCGGAATCGAACCACGAACCTCGAGGTCCCCTGGAGACTGAGCCAAATGTTTACAATATTTCTCTGCATATAATTAATTCATTAATTATCTTACAATGAGCTCTCTTTGGGATGGAAAAATAATCCTTCAATAAATCTATAGGTGTCCATCTGCATAAAATTGCATTGTGGATATACGATGGATGTTAGATGATCTCAACAGAATTATTCACAACTGACCTGTCTATTGGATACTTTTATCTTTTTATTACTATTTTTCTCTTCGGAATAGGATGTGATATTTCATCAGATTATTTTAATGAACTTGATTGACCCAACCCGGTGCCCCGATTTCATGCTTCGCAACCTTCAAACTGGAACTAGATTTTTTAAAAAAAGGAAATGATCGTCTGTTATGAGTTAATTTTCTTTTATCGTACGGAAAACAAATGAGAGAACTTAAATTAGATGTTCAATAAAAAAACGTGCTGGTTTCACACGAATATCCCCAAGCAATTTGTTAGCGACTTCTGTCCAAAAAGGTCAAACCTCTGCCCCCAAGGACACAAAACTTAACACTGACATTCAAAGAAGAAACATTTTTTTATTTGAGATACGACTTCCATAAAACTGCTAATTAAATGTTTTTGTATTTTTTGGTATTCCACTAATCATTTTTTTTTTACATCATGATGTTGAAGACCGTTTGAAACTAAAATTATCAGCTCTAAGGTTAGTTTTTTCTCTTTTTGGGGGATGGTGGTAATAATAAGTCTGTTTTAAAAACGTGAGGTCTTTAATGGACAATTAAGTAAAGGGGAGAGGCTGGAGGTTTTTTTTTGGTTTTTTTAAATACGATTGAATTTGCATAGTATTCACTACAGTTATATTTCTATATTCTATCTAGGGTGTTTGCTTTAATATATTTAAATAAAAGGCTATGAATAAGAAACTGAATATTTTGCCATATGCGAATAATGAGATAAACTCACACTCACAAACACTTATTTTCTTTTATATACACACACACCTAGACACACATACACAACACACACACGCGCATATATATATATATATATTATATATATATATATATATATATATATATATTATTATTATTATTTATATTTTGCTTGAAGGCTATTATAAATGCATGTTCTGCATAGCGAGCCATCCTTTGCCGGGATTCACTTGTCAAGATTATTTTCTATAATTATCGAATTTTATGCGATACATGCATTTATAATTGCCTTCAAGCAAAATATGAATAATAATTTATTCAACAATGCTTCTATAAAAACAAACATCCAAAAATCTTATATATATATATATATATATATATATATATATATATATATAATATATATTCAGAGATATTTGGCTGAATAGTGCAGACATCTTTTGTCTAACTATTCTGTATTCAATCCTATCAAATCGCCGAATGTATGATATAATATCCGAAGGGAATTTGTTAATAAATTTCCTATAACAAATTTGTTCCCTAGTAATTTTGGTACCTCCATGGGCCACCATCGGAGGAAGTAAGTTGGTTATCTATTTATAAAGGTGTTCAATTTATATTAGTGTTAAGTAGCGTTTGTTTGCTTTGTTTTTTAATGTGGTTATAGCAATAGCAGCTGTTCTTAGATACATTTAAGCACGTTAGTACTAGATTCGAAAATAATTTCATTAAGATTGGAACTTTTACATATAATGTGTTGGGCTTCGAGAATCTGTAGTCTATGTTTGCAATATTTAAAAAATATATTCTATAGCTCCTGTATCAAGGGCCACGAAAGAACTCTAGTCAATCGATGATAACATACCATATGTAATGCAATGTACACTGTACATTCTTGATCATGTCAGGAAGATGGACAAAGGCAGCATCCCCAAAGACCCAATATATGGCAAATTAGCGGAACGCTCACAAATGGCACCCCCGCTTCAAAGACGTCTGCAAGAATGGCATGAAGACATGCCACATTAACAACAATGCATGGGAGGTCTGTGCAGAAAATCGAGCAGTCTGGCGTCTCACTGTAAAACAAGGCATAAAAGGAGGGAAACAGAAAAAAGTAGCCTCCACAGTAAAGAGAACCAGAAGGAAGGAGAAACAACTGCAGCCCCAGCAATCATCACTGTTTGTGTGTACTCAGTTCACCAGAGACTGCCATTCAAAAATTGGCCTGCTCAGCTACTCGTGTGAATGCAGTTAAAAAAAAATTTGGGGGGGGGGGACACTACGCCATCGTCTCGAGTAAACGGAAGGAAGTCAACAACAGTGCGTGGTGATGAGTTGAGTGTCACCAGCTTTTACCTGGGATGTGAACTTATGCAATTCTCTCCCTCGGAGTGTCGTTAGATCCATTGTCAGTGCCCGGCAGTCATGTTCTTGAAAATTATGTGGGGATCAGTTGATTGTACCTGTGAGTGATGTATTTCGGACATTTACATATTCCTGCTATAACGCTGCCACTGTTGTCCGGGAAGAACTCGATCTGTTGTCACATCAGAGATAGAGTTCTTCATCATTCTGATCCCAACAATATTTCCCCAATCAAACGCCAAATCCTGTACGTGTGCTGACAAAATAATACTAACAATTTTATTCCTATACTTTCTTCTTTATTCCATACGCCACAATTACTGACTGTGTGTAGTATCATTTTGCATATCGCATATATGCTTCATTCAAAAACGTTCTAAGTCTTACAAAGACACTTTGTGACAGCTGTGACATCTGTTTTGGCCATTTTTTTAAATCGGCTCATATCTGTCATCTTCATAAGGGTCTCATCTATACAGAAATTGAGACAATAATATTTTTCTTACTTTTATCAGAAATGGCTCTTTATTCTGGATGAGGCTTAGCTCATTTTGCACAATTCTCATATATATATATATATATATATATATATATATATATATGTGTGTGTGTGTGTGTGTGTGTATGTATGTATGTATATATATATATATATATATATATATATATATAAATATATATATATATATATTAAACACTCTTTACTCTTTATATCTAAATATACAAAATTATATTATCTATCCCCCCCCTCTCTCTCTCTCTCTCTCTCTCTCTCTCTCTCTCTCTCTGTATATATATATATATATATATATATATATATATATATATATATATATATAGAAAGTGTTGTTTTGGTTCCAACGGGAGAAAATTCAATATTTTATACAAAAAGAAGGTCCGCAAAATGGTTTATGTTTTTAGAAAACCAAATTTCTATTATTTCTATATTACAAGATAAAAAATAATTTTTTAAAATTTTCTAAAAACATAATCCATTTTGCGGACCTTTTTATATATATATATATATATATATATATATATATATATATATATATATATATATTCGTTATAGTGTACAACACATTTAAGTCGCGATTGTTAGCATTGGTTTCAAAGCAGCACAAACACATAGGAATAAATAAGGTCAAATGGGAGGGCGGATACGAGGAGACACAACTATAAACTAATATATATATATATATATATATATATATATATATATAGAGAGAGAGAGAGAGAGAGAGAGAGAGAGAGAGAGAGAAAAGAGAGGGAGAGGAATGGGAAAAGTGAAACTGTAAAATCGTAAGAGAAAAGAAGAATGAAACAGCAAGGCCGTAGTAAAAAAAAGAATAAAACCAACTACTCGTGTACTTAAAGGACACACTTGTGTGTGAATATAAACTTAGATACGGTGACAAACATACGCAAACAGATAGATATATATATATAATATATATATATATATATATATATATATATATATATAGTGAGAGAGAGAGAGAGAGAGAGAGAGAGAGAGAGGAGACCAGGGAGAGTTAAAGAGGATGAAAGAGTGAATAAGAAACAAACGGTGAACAAACTGAGAAACACAACCCCAGGCGTAGCAATGAAAGGGGAAGGCCAAATAAATCGATGCACTACTTTCATCTCTCAGCAGAGAAGTAAAAAAAATCTGCTCACACGGCTTCACATAATGAATTGACATTCCCTGCATTTCACAACGGGTGTGTTGTCTTGACGATACGTGTCTAATATGCTCCTTTGAACCAATGGTAACAATCGCACCTTAAATGTATTGAACATTATGCGGAATAAATACATACAGCTCTTGCACCCGAAATCGAGCACTTGATTTTCAATTCTCCAATACTAGCAAAAACAACCAATATATGTTATTAGATAAAACTAGTGACTTGGAACTACATAATTGTATGATCTGTTTGTGTTTGTGATATTTGAAAGCATACTGCAATGTAGTATGCATTCAAGTATCCCTATATTTGAAGAAGCATTTTTTTTATTAAGAAAATATATTTACAAATGGACTAAATTGTTTAAAGAAGGTCCAAATATTATTCAGGATGAAGACTGGCCTGGCAGATCCACAAAGGGGAGTACACCTGAAATGTTAGATTCAGTTAACGTGCCATTTTGGCAGACAGAAGAGTCAGAGGACATATCTGGTCAACTGGAAATGTATGTGGGTACAGCACACAAAATTATGCATGGAGACCTTGCATTTTCTAAGGTCAGTTGTCGATGAGTTTCTCCAGAGTGAGGATCACCAAAATCTTTTCCCGGTGGGCCGGATAATTGAAAAAAATAACGAGCAGGGGCCACATTATTATTGTGTTCAATACTTTTCTCCGAGAAAAAGATTTAAAACAAATCTTATATATATATATATATTGAAAATATAGGGTGTACCCTTTCCAAAAATGTTTGTCTCACAACTTTGACCAATTTGTTGCTTCACAGTAGCTCTTTGAGAATTACCTGTGTTTTTTAAGCAGTCGTAACAAGTGAAAATTTGGGATCGCGTAAGTAACAAGTGAAATGCTTACACGTCCAAAATGTTGTAACCTACCTACATTAGTCAAGTCCATGAAGATTTATTACGTTTAACATGGTATTTGAATCTAAATGGTATCAGAACGCCCCGCGTTCCATACGGTTTAACAAACCATCGGTGGGCCTAAGTATGTGCCGTAGTTTGGTGACCCCTGCTCCAGAGCAATGCAATGCCTAATACGGCTGCAAGAACAATAGGAAGTATCAGTAGGTTTGGTTGGGTACAGCTCCCACACACTGATCTGCCCCAGTAAATAATTTCTGCGAGAAACAAATTTGTCAAATGATGATGAAGACTAACTTTAGATACACTAACAAAGAAGCATACGTGTAGTCAACAACGACAACGTATATATATATATATATATATATATATATATATATATATATATATGGAGTCAGCGAGAGCGAGAGAGAAGGGATAGGGAGATTGAGAGAGACAGAGTGAGGAGAAGAGGAAAACCGGACACTGACACATACGGAGACATTTGTCGTTAATGAGTTATCCACACATTTCCTAAGATCACATGAAACCCTTACCGGATATTATGGGGTTTCCTCGGTTATGCTGAATGTATTAGCGCTTTCTTCTCCTTCTCCGCTTAATGCAGTGTGAACGTACGATGAACTTCTCAGGCTTCAATAATAACCTCGTTCATCATCCCATGATCCTTGGCAAATTATATCACAAGCCCTTAAATGTGAATATGAAGCAGTTGAAAAATTATTGCACCGTTTGAATATTAAGAAAATAATTTCTGCTCTTTTTAATTTGTTTTTATTTATTTATTTATTTATTTTTATTAAATAAATAGAGTTGTAGTTTTGTTTTGGGATACAAAGTTGTATGATTTGCAAATTAATAATTATTAATAATATTTTTTTCCTTGTATAATCCATGACATACAAAACTCCACTTAGAACTTAGTTAGGCTAGATGGACCCCATATGACCAATCGGCTAGTCATGTCAAGCCCGAACACCTATATGATTGTTCCAACTCTATTGCCCTTATGGCAAGCCCCAATCCTTTTTATCATATGGGTGCTTGACGGCGGTGACTGAGGGTCTACATGTCTTTGAAATGACGTTATACTCTATCTGATGGAGAGGTTCCAGTTCTAGAGGTTTGAGGACTGTGAAGCACCCCTTCACCGCCACTACTCCCAGGTCAACTCTGACCCGGAGTGGTAGTACCTGTTGGGGTCACATCTATAGGTTAAATAGTAAAATGTGTTTATAAAAAAATTGAGTATTCGTTAAGAATGAATTTATTTCCAATCTTTGTCGGCATTAAATCACCCACCGAGGTTGATATGCCGTAAAAAAAACCTTGTAAAATATTCTGGTGGGTCCTTTGGAAGGAATAACAGGTACATCTGGTGAGGTGGGATCCATTTGGAGAGTGTGTATGTAAGGCCATTAAATTTCCATATGTTACGTGGCATCTAATTAAAGAAGTATGTTGTTTCTATGTTTATTCTGTTTTAATTATCTCGTTTAGGCCTCAGCTATTCTGGAACGGAGTTGCTGGTAATCTGGTCCGTTTTGGGGTTGGAATTTTCTCTTTTCTTTGTTGCGCCTGGGATGACTTGAGTTCTCCTTTGGTTCTTTCTAGTGTAATGACGAGGCAAACTTACCTGACTCGAAACGGTTCCGGTGCATGGGTTGCAAAGAGAGATGTAGCGAAGAAGAAAGGAATGTGGTCGGGGCGGTGTGTCGTGGTGTACGGTCGGAGTGAGAAATGTCGAAAAGTTGGAAGTGGGGCAGAGAAGACACTTTTATTGGTATTGAAAGGCACTATGGGTAATGGCCCATGGTGCATTGCAACTCCTGTTTTCACTATAAAAGTGGCCCATTTTGGGCAGAGAGTGTGTTGCGATTTTTGCGTGCTTTTGTGACACGGCGTTCTGTTTGAAGAAGGAAAGAAAGAAAGAGGAAGGAAAGAAGGCATAGCAGCAGCAGTGGTAGTTGACAAGTGTTAAACAGACTCTGTGAGGAAGTGGCTATAGCGGCTGTTGTGTGTGAACTCAGACACTTTGACCACCTTGCAACTGCTATTCACACAGAATAGACATAGTCTTGTCTTATGCCATTGATAGTTTTTCATAAGGAACACAAGATGTTCTTCTTTTTTTCTATGAGGCCATTTTTATTCCATTAACCCAAGTACAAGCATAACAGGACATATTATATCTACCGTCTATCATCCTCAAACACTCAGCCCATACTCTGATGTCCACCTCCTCCAAACACTTAGGCAAAACTCCGCAGCTTTCCACCCTCTCTTTCACTCTTATCAGTTTTGACCCTCCTCAGCCAATCAAAAGCTGGCAGGTCAGCCTTTTCCAAGTCATTCCAAATTCTAGTTAATTTCCACTATTACATAACGTATAATTAATACCTATGGTTTTTCCACATCTTATTATTTTACAATTTGACATGACATTATTTTTAGAAGAAGGTTAACTCGTTAAATATGTATTATTCTTTTTACAAAATACAAACCACCCTAAATCAGATAACGTTAATAATCTGTTAGCTCTAGTTTTTAGGATTGACTATTTAACATAAAAATGACTGCGGATATTAATTTGATCGTTTCTGTAGTTTAAGATGAAACTTCTCTATTTAATGATTATAGATATTTCATTAAAGATATTCAGGGTCCCTCTCATGGTACTCCAAAAAGGCTCCTAAAAATGAAAATAATTATAGCTGCAGAGTCAATCACCTGTACTTACTTTAATGCTTTTTTGAAGTAGTTCAGTTCTTTGATTATCATTGTATTAGTATTTAATAAATTCATAAAAAAATTCGTTGAGATTAGGAAATATTATATATATATATATATATATATATATATATATATATATATATATATATATATATATATTGAAGCATAATAGACTATTTCAGGTAATCCTAGAGAACTTGTTACCTTTCGGTTACCGTCATCAGATGCAGAATGCGGAATAATTTATTATTCTTATAGCGGTCGAGAAAAGACGTTTTTGTTTTTGTTTGTGTGTGTGTGTGTGTGTGTGTGTGTGTGTGTGTGTGTGTGTGTGTGTGTGTGTTTGTTTTGCTTTTTTTGTTTGTTGTTGTTTGTTTTTTTGCTATGTCCGGGTCACATGTAAACAGCCGTTTCTCGGGTAATTTACCAGCCGGTCGTAAATCAAATTCTTAGCCCGCTGGCTGTCTGAAGATTGAGTTCACCATTAATTTAATGGATTCTAATTTCTAATTCATGGTTTATATCCCTCATTGTAGTGCTTGAATTTTATTTTACTTCATTTTGTTTTACTTAAATGTAAAATTATCTAAGTACAATTTAGACTAAGGAAAATTATTGTTAAGGGGTAAATTATAGTCAAGGGTTCAAATACTAAGGTCTTTTAATAATAGTGGACTTATATTGAAACAGATATATGTTATCGCCCCCTCTCTTTATCATTTTCCTACTCTCTTTCTTATTGTATTTTTCTGTATCCTTTTCTTCCCTCTTTTACTTTATAATAAAAACGGAATGGTCCATTATTTAGCTAAAGTAACTCATGAGAAATAAAAAATTCGGTGGATAAGCAACACCAGATAATCAGGATGTACATTATTGCATTTCATCTGGGAAGATTTGGACGGTCTCATTTTTAACCAGGGATTGTTGCAAGATGATAACGGTCGGAAGATTAAGGAACACCGTATTAATACATAGATTATAGAATATGATATATAGAAAAAATGATTTTGTTATTGTTCAAATAGCCATGAGCATTGCTCTATAAAAAGTAATGATCATAAGTGATTGGACAAACAAAAACTTTAGCTCTGCAGTTTGGATCCCCATGTTAAAAATATCGACTAATGATAAAATTATCTCACTGTACAAACAAATAGGTTTCTATGACTCGCTTGCTAACATTAGCGCCCGGGTAAGCAAACAAATGGAGGCTTTTCTATGGATTCTGTTATCAAGATTTGCGTGGAACTCATCAGAAAAGAACCAATGTAAACTTTTAACAGGATAGATTAGAAATGACAGCAAAAAAATCCTTACAAAAGTGTGCTAATATTCATTGAGAAATGTTTATTTTTGTACAGCGATATTTAAATTGACAACGATGTTTAACACGTTGTACCATGGATGAGTCGATGAGCAAGCAAAAATTGGTAAATGCATGAAACCAAACTGCCTATAAATATAAATTAATTTAATGTGTAAAAAGATACGTATTTTCAGGTCGATGTATTGATTATTATGTTGTCTTTTACAGTTAAATCCGGACTAATTAGATTTGGTATGCATATAAGAATGGGAATAGCGTCCATTGAAGTACTGAAGTTAATGTTCCAACTGCAACAGAATAGAAGCAATGTTTGGCATATTCATTAATAAGAGTAAAGATGAATAAGTAAAAAATAAAGTCGTCGGGGTGTCCTAAAGTCGGTATCAGCCAGACAGCGAGGGAGTATATCCCCTTTTCACTTGCGCTAGACCAAGGAGATTGTTTTTAGCCTCTAGGGTGGGGAGCCTCACCTACCATCACCTCCTCACTTTACCGCACAGAACCCTGTGCTACTCATACGCTTAGTTGGCGAGGGCCGGTATCGAAACAGGAATCTTGCGATTCCTAGTCGTGCTTTACTGAGAGGAGTGGCCTATTGTTAGTATCAGTCGAACTGCGAGGGAGTCTAACTCCTTTTCGCTAGCGCTTGACCAGGGAGATTGTTATTTGTTGAGGTGGAGCGCCTCACCTAATGTCTGCTCTTCAATTTACCGCACATATCCGATTGCCTAAGCTGTGCTACTAATACGCTGTGTTGGAGGAGACCGATATCGAACCTGAAACCTTGTGATTCCTAGGCAGTCGCTCTACCGACTGAGCTAAAGTGGCCTCCGTAAGACGAATAGTCATGTTCAACCCATTGCATCCTTAAGCCTGTGGGTCCCCAACACCGATTCCCTGCCTATTAGGAGAATTGTAAAGAACCTAGTTCAAAATGGGTGAGGGTGGTTTGGTTAGCTTCGAAATTTAAGCTTCTTACTTGTCCTCATCTCGCCAATAATTTACTGGCTTACTCTTTTAAACATCCTCAACTATCGTGTGATCTTTTATCACATTTACCGCAATGATTCTCGTGGTTTCTCTTTGTTGTCGGTCACACAGCTGGTCACTAGGTTCATCAGCGAAAGGGGCACGACTGCTACTACATTACATATACTTATGACTGATAAATTCACGTTGGACTTCAAATTCATAATTCGAGATATAGACTCAGATTATATCAGGTAAAATGAAAAATTGTTTTAAAATGCATACAATACGGCAAGCCAAAGTGTTTTATTTCATTTGTCTTCAGATCTTTATCTGTGGCACCAGTGGGAATCTCTCAGACACATTTTCCTCAGTTGTAATTCTATGAATGTGGCATATTCTCGAAAGGTTTTTCACGGAAAGTCTTTTACCAAATGAGAACAACTGTATTTCCGTGATAAGCAGCCCCTTCATCTTTGCTTCGATAAAAAAAAACGAAAAAAGCGTGTTTATCTAAGGGCAATTTAAACACAGCATCTCTTTCAAATTAAATGCTTCACTGTTTTGGAATTATTCGCTTTTGGTTATGAATGTTTTCTCATATGAATTCAGGGGTTTTATTCTCTACATAAAATCGGTGAGGATCGAATGTTTTTTCGTAAGAATTCTCTTCCATTCATTTAATCTTTTATTTTTCTAGCAAACAACCCCCCCCCCCAGTTCTGTTGTATTTTTTTGTTATTTCCTTTTTTTATTTGGCACCAAACAATTTTGTTTTCATTCTCTTTCAATCCAGAACATTTTAAAAGGACAGTTTTTGTTTTCTTGTTCAACTTTTATTTCTTAAGGGTAGATTCTGCTTTACAATATATTTTCTGCCATTGTTCCTTTATATTTTCTTTATATACTTTTCGTATTTTCTAATACTACCCCTCAAATATGTCTTATTCTTTCAGATCAAATAAGAATGTTGGTTGCCTGCATTTACTCAAACCCCTTACACCACAGGCAGAATGAGACAAAATGTCATTTTAAGCGAGGTACAACTCAGGGTTTTCCTTCTCCTAGAGTAGGTGCCGAATCAAGACTAAAGAGTACAACCTTCTATAATATTTAACTGCGGAGGAATAGAGGAATTCACGTATTTTCCAAGAGCATTAGCTTATCGTGACACAAATTACCCCGGGTCACCAATCACATTTTCTACGACGAGAACCGTTACAAAACTACGTGACAAAAAAGAAGTTCACGAGAGAAGACTAGTCCATGTATATGATTAGATGATCATACTGCTTGGTCTGACCAACCAATCAGAAACGAGCCTCGGTAATATAAACGCAATTTAGTCTGAAACAGAGATCTTAATCTGACTTCGAACAAGACGGTGCTCCTGGCAAAGGACAAGTGGAAATTGTGGAAATAATATCCAGCAAAGAATTTCAGTTGTCCTCGAAAACAATACTTTCTTTAATTGCATATATGACTTCATGGGATATTTAATGTCAAATTGCAGAAAAGAAGTGGTACTATTTAACCCATGGCTTGGGAATATGTGGTAATGTGAATCTGTACTTAGAGTAGATAACATTTCAGTATGACTGGTATCTTCTCGGGATATCATATATAGAGCAGAACACAAAATTCCCAAAGTCAGGTACTGTCGGAAGTTTCCTCATAAACTCATTGTTGAGGAAAATTCGAAAACATTTCCATGTACCCGTATATTTTCAATCAATATATTCCTAGCTTGAAAGCAAATGGTAAATACTTATCTCCACTTAACTTCATTTTGATAAATTTGTTTTCCTAAAGTCAATTTCCATTTAACCTTACTGATATCTTAAATCATTTCATTTATAAAAATTCAGTGTTTTTCTCAAGTGGCAAAACCCCATTGTCGTTAGTTTTCCTTTGATATCAAAGTAATTTTAATCGATCAAGAATAAAGGAAGAAAAAAGATTAACCATTACAAAATTGTGGAAATCAACCATTCATTGAAAATATTTATAATGTTGATAATAGATTAGACACTACACTACTTTCATAAATAATTGGACGGAAAAAGATGTGTTGGGGTTCGTTCCATTTTCAGCGGCATTACACCGTTGGCGCCAAGATCATTTCCGTTATTTTATTGGTCAATTTTTATGTAGACATTTTTTTGTAAACGGCATATAAACTTTTTATTGGTTATTTAATGCCGAAAGTTGAATTTATTTGTGAATGTTTGATTATAATCATACGTTTATTTTTAACAAAGCATTATATGTTCTTAATAGCACTTTTATAATTTGTTTGCGCATAACTTATAATAGTTTAGTTTAATACTAATAATAAGTCGTCGGGGCGGCCTAATGTCGGTATCAGCCAATCAGCAAGGGAGTCTATCCTCTTTTCACTAGCGCTAGATCAAGGAGATTGTTTTTTGCATCTGAGGTGGAGCTATACACCTACCATTAGCTCCTTACTTTACCACACAGACTCCTGTGCTACTCATATCGCTGAGTTGGCGAACTAGGAACCGTGATTTCTAGCCGAATGCTCTACCGACTGAGCTAATACTAGTAATTGATAGTAATTAATAATAATGAAGGTACCCGAGTTCGAAAAGAAGATTTCCGAGTTCGAGAAGGTTCCCGAATCCGACGAGAAATACCTGAAGAAGGCTGGAGGACACATCGGACGAAACGTTGTAATCAATAAAGATTAGGACAATAGTTCGAATAATTCAAATAACTCCTATTTAAAATTAATAATTTGTTTCGCAATTATATATGTTCCTATTTAATTCTAATAATTTATACTCAATTATATATTTTCAAGTAACCATTTCTGTTTAATAATAATAATAATTTTTTCGCACATAGTTATAGGATATCAAGTATTTCTATCCAATACAAGCATTTTTTGAAAAAATCTGTTTGAACCATCGATACCACCACTTTGGAAATAATTGTATTGATCCACAAACTTTATAGCCCCAGAACCGGAGTCCCACCATTGAATGTAGTTTAGTGTCATATCCAGGAAATATGTGAGTATAGCATATAAACATTCGTGTATATATATATATATAAGTGCTTAATTGGAGTCGTACCTAATTTTGAAAATTAATTAATTAATAATGAATTAGGCGGGAATACCTATTAAATGTATGGCTAAACAAATCGAGAAAGAGGAATATTAGCCTACTCTAAACAAATCATAAAATCTAAGAAGTCCGTTTAGTGTAGAGGTTATGGGATCGGCCTGTCAGCTTGGCAGTCCGGTTTCAAATCACGCACAGGGCGGTCTTCCGATCTATAGCTCTGCTGATGAGGCCTAATAGGCCGAAATGTACATACAGAGATTGATTTTTCTCGATTTGTTTAGCCATACATTTAATAGGTATTCCCGCCTAATTCATTATTAATTAATTAATTTTCAAAATTAGGTACGACTCCAATTAAGCACTTATTCTCCCAAAAATTATCGGCAAAAAGCCATTCTAAACAAACCTTGTTTACAATATATATATATATATATATAAGTGTATTACTATATATATATATATATATATTATATATATATATATATATATATATATATAGTAATGCACACACACACACACACACACATATATATATATATATATATATATATATATATATATATATACATATATATACATATATGTCGAGCATTCTTTGCTCGAATAACGTTTAACATCGTATATTCGTATTTCTTAGCTGAAACAAATTCTGGGGGAGTCCCCTCGCCCTATTGGATAACATGTTGGACTGTGACATCGTAATTATTTCGGACTCTGCTTGTGCTATTACGTCCATTATGGCTTGAAAATTATTTAGACCCCTTAATTTTCCGGTTACATAATTATAGTACTATGGTTCTTTTTCATTAGTGTATTTGGAATCAAATAAATCAAAAACTCTGATATACCATTAAACAAATAAACCAAAGTAAAATGGAAACATATTCCGTAAAATACATTTGCTGGAGGGTAAAAACAAATGTCTTTCCAATGTTACATATTAATTGGAACCCTATTACTTTTTAAGGTAGTATAGAAATCCTTATGGCGATCAGTACAGCTGATGGCCTTGAGAGTGAGTGACAATGCTTGACCTCACTCTCACCTTGCGTTCTGGGGATGGAACGTGAGAACGGAAGTCAATAGAAGCTCTTCCGGTTTAAGGTGTAAGCAACTCAGTTAGTCAGTTGGAGAGTTAGACAGTTAGAACTTAGAAGGAAGCTAACAAGATGTGAGCTCACTGCGTGATTGTCTGGTCTGTGGTTCATGAATAAAGTAACATCACTGTAAATCGAAGTCTTGTTGTTATTACTAAAAGCTAACAATAGCACAAGGCATCTGATAAGAAATGATCCCCAACAGACCAGACACGGAACCCTCAATAGAAGACCAGACGAGACCAAGATAGAAGATAGATGATAGACGATCAGAAGACGGCCGGAAGAATAGACCAGAGTAAGACGTAAGAAGTATACAACGTATAGATATTTAGTGCCGTCAAAGAAAAGGCACTACATAACATATATCTATTTGGTACCGTGACGACGCCGCTACGTTACACCAACAGTGTTACGGTATTTTACGAGACTATATATTGATTTAGGGGCCGGGTTAGCTCAGTCGGTAGAGCGTTCGGCTAAAAACCACAAGATTCCTAGTTCGATACCGGTCCCCGCCAACTCAGCGTATGAGTAGCACAGGGACCTGTGCGGTAAAGTAAGGAGATGATGGTAGGTGTGGCGCTCCACCTCACATGCTAAAAACAATCTCCTTGGTCTAGCGCTATTGAAAAGGGGATAGACTCCCTCGCTGACTGGCTGATACCGACTTTAGGCCGCCCCGTCGACTTTACTTTTTTTATATATTGATAGGGATGCTATTTACTGTTGCTAAAGTGAAGGGCGTTAGTTATGCTAATGACGGTTGCTAGAAACACTATCTATTGTTGTTAAGAACGGTTGTTTGGGACGCTAAGTACTCTAGCTGAGTCCATTTATTGTGTAGTTAGAAATTCTGTCCTGAAAGGGAAAGTTCATTAGCATGAAATAATGTTGGCTGGAACTGATATCTCAGTTTGATCCTCTCCCTTCAGGCCGGGTAGTTGCCGTTTGCATCTGAATGTAGACAATGCTAGTTTTAGTGGTAACGTCCAGCGGGTTTTTGGATCCATCGTGTAGAAAATAGAAGCTACCTGTTACGACATCCATTGAGCTGAAATATTTTCATGATCGTTTTGGTTTTCTCCTAACAAATTAAGAATATATTTTACATTTAGAACTAAATCAGGTATTTTCAAATAAGCATTAAATTCAAATTTCGTCTATGGAATCTAAGTGATATTTAACCATGGCGAACTGGTTTTTCTGCTTCTGAAGAACTGTGGAGGTTTCTAGATAGATATGAACAGATTGTGTGTGATGCAGAAATAAATATGAACATACTAATTAGATAGATATATAGATATGAAGAGACTAAGATCGATTGATAAATAAATTGATAGGTATGAACATAAACATACATATATATGAACAGACGGAAATAGATAGCTAAGAACAGACTGTGATAGACAAACACACTCACGCACACACAATCACACACACACACACACACACATATATATATATATATATATTTATATATATATATGCGCATGTGTGTGTGTATATATATATATATATATATATATATATATATTATATATAGGCATGAAATGTCGTGCCACCAACAAAGTCTTCATCAGATCATGAATCTAATGTCTAAAACATGATTACCGGTATAAAACATTACCGGTAGGAAATATCAAAGCCCGTGGCATTAGACAGTAATTTGGGGGTGGGGGAAACATTGCCTTATGATGCCACGGGCATTTACTGGGTTTTCCCGCATTCTGCGGTTAACAAGTAAAGCTACAACCTAGCTCTTTGATTCATTGTATGATTCAAAACTTTTCAGTTAATGTACCGCAGTGAATTTTTCAATGGTTTTAGATTTGAATTCAATGACATGGTGACCACGTGAAGATATTGAAGGTAAAAAGGAACATTATGTTCAGTTTGAAAATACAAACATTCACATAGTTTACACTTTAGTCTCTTTTGTGGCATGTGCTGGAAAACAGAGATCCAATTTGCACTGGCCCTACTGACACAATATATATATATATATATATATATATATATATATATATATATATATATATACAATTGTGTCATGAAAGATAAAAATATCAAGTTTGTAGCTGTATTTACCAAGATAGTAATGAACAATGAATGGAACGTGATTTTTTTTAGAATACAAAGTGTGTCAAGGAGTACAAACCTTTTTTTACCCACCATGTGTATATATATATATATATATATATATAGCTCCAAACCTCCTATCTTCATATATATATATATATTCCAAACCTCCTATCTTATATATATATATATATATATATATATATATATATATATATATATATATATATAGATATAGATATAGATATAGATATAGATATATATCGTGTTTCCCCGAAAAGAAAAACTACCTACAAAATAAGAGCAGGGGGATTTTTCAGGATGATTTTAATATAATCCATTACATTAAAATTAGCGGACCATATTACCTTTAGGCACCCCTTTTTGATCTCGATTAAGAAAGGACATGTTTTTCATTTACACCGTCAATATCCTGTTGTTTTAACAGACGATTTTTAGATTTATTTTTAAAAAATTATAAAACTAACCTCTAACCCTTACCCCTAACTCTAACCCTAACCCCTAACACTAACCTCTAACAAACAACCGGGTATTGACGGTGTAAATGAAAAACAAGCCCTTTCTTAATCGAGATCAAAAAGGGGTGCCTAAAGGTAATATGGTCCAAACTAGCTGTAGTTGAGAGCGGTAAACCGATGAACGAAATAAGCATTCTTCACAATCCTATTATACGAGGCAAACACTCGTCTTCGTCAATAAACAAGGCGAGGCGCGTGTGCTTGTGCTATTCATCCGGATGCCCAAATAAAGCTGTAGCTATGCACGCGCACACACACAAATTCCAAACTACAATCGAGACAAATAAGATCATCCAATAAATTACATAACTTTGATAATTTTTTTTAATAAAAGGACAGCTAAATAAATTTTATTTAAAAATCATCAATTAAATAAATCGTGGAAATTACACCCCACAAGAAATCAGCTATACGGTCAGTTGACGTCTATCAAACACATAATCCGAATAAGACAAACAAGACATGTTGGACACTGTTGGAGAAGCAAGGGGGAACTCATAAATGACGTTCTACTCTTGAAACCTGCAGATGGGCATGCCAATGCGGGCCGCCCCGCAGGGACCTACACTGATCAGCTCTACGTAGATTATGGATGCTGCACAGAGGACCTCTTAGGTGCTATGCCAAATGAGGATGGTTGGCAAGAGATTGTATTGGTTATCCGTGTTACTCTTTCGACATGATGATGATAAATTGATTGATTGGTTGATTTTCACACCATATCAATGTGCTTAGACTTATTTACTGAATAGAAGTAAGGGGATCGCGTTAATAGTACGTTCGTATTTACATATTTGTGTAGTTGATAATTAAGAAGGTTTTTAGAGTTTTGTGCATGAGTTATGTAATGACAAGTATACCAATCTAATATTAAGAACGTGCAACGGTTGTATGTTTTCAACTAAGTAATTGAAATAATCCTTAGAAAATGATTTCACCGCTCTATTTCTCTATAGATGGACCACTAATATTGAATAGTCGTATTTTTATTATTGTAATGGATATACATGCTTCAATCTTTTGAAAAATCACAACCACTGGATATTTCGACTAACAAATTTTGCAAAACAAATGAAATCAAAGAGTACTTTAAAAATGAAGTAAACATATCTTATTTTAATGAAGATTTGTTGTCTGTCTGTAACTAAAACTACGTCACTGCTTACGTTACAGTACCTCTAGGATTTGCGGTAGGTTATCAATGAGTATTTGGTTTTTAGTCAAAATCATTTATACATAGAATATTTCTTACTTATTAACGACGTTTCTATGAGAATCTGAGTTAGATTTGCCCGCAAATAGCCCATGTTATTAGTGCGTTTAAAATTCTGCAATGTGTCTTATATATCACTAATAAATAAAGTTTTACATAATATATGGTGTGGTTAATTTGCATAATGGTTTTAATAAAACAGGGTTTACTAAATAATTACTTATTATTGATCTCTAATATTATTGTTTTATTCTCCAACGTATTAAAATCAATTCTATGAATGATTGTATATATAAAGCGATTAAAATCTAAGTAAAATAATCCTTTTATATTTTTTATTTAGACGTTTAATTAAGAATATTTCTTAACATTAAAACCTAAATACTTACGCCGAGGGAGGGGGTATGTTCTTGGTAGTAAGATAAATTTTCTTTTATTTCTTATTTAGTATTCAAGTAATGATTAACGTGATCGATAGGACTTGTATTTCACAATGTCTAGTATTGAGATTATAGAGAATTATTCTTAAGCAAGAGACGTACAAGGAATCATTATTATACAAAAAATACTAAAAGGGTTAATTCATTTCCAGATGAACAGAATCCATTAATCATATATATATATATATATAATATATATATATATATATATATGTGTGTGTGTGTGTGGTGTGTGTGTGTATGCGTATATATATAAATACTAGCATATGTATATAGGTATATATATATATATGTGTGTGAGTGCGTATGCGTGTGTCTGTGTATCTATAAATGTAACTATGTGTGTTGTTATATTATATATATATATATATATATATATATGTGTGTGTGTGTGTGTGTGTGTGTGTCTGTGTGTCTGTGTGTCTGTGCGTGTGGTTGTTTATGGGTTTGCGTGTACGTGTGTATGCCCTATACAATTATATATATTTATCATAATGTCAACATTATGGTAAAATGATTAAAATTCCTATATATGCGTATTATATATATATATATATATATATATATATATATATATATATATATATATATATTATATATATATAATATATATATATATATATATATATATAAAGTGATACATAAACACACATATATATATATATGTGTGTGTGTGTATTAATGTAACAATTTATACATTTATGTATGCATCAATATATGTGTGCCCGTGTCTGTGCATGTGCGTACAATCTATATTATACAAACAACATGTTTCTTTATTCACGCCTATAATTTTACAATTATTTCCATTCAAACCAATAGACCGGTATTCATATATTTGCCATTTATTCATTGGATAATTGAAAATAGAACATAAGTCTTTTTAAACAAGGAATAATAAGTTTTCTTTTGCATATATTTCTGGTGGAAATTTACCTTGCTCGACACAAATCAATAATGCAGCTTTACAAATAGAGAAACGTTGCTAACTTACACGAACGTATCTCACGATGAGACAGAGTTACAGCCAGACACAGAACGTCGAATTTAGCATTCAATAATTTCAATTAGAATATCGCTATCCTTTCCAGTGTTTAGAATATCGCTATCCTTTCCAGTGTTTAGTTTCAAAGTAATGAAATGCTAAAATGAATATTACGGAAGTATGTTTTTAGAATGTAACATGTTATTATTTTTAAAAAACTATTATATTGTATTATTTGAATTTTTCGGATCACCATCCTCATCTTTATTGTTATATACACAAAGTTTCGGCCGATATTACATCTGGCTTTCTTCAGGAGTTTTGTCTTGATCTCGGGAATCTTCTTGAACTCTGGAAAAGTTTCTTTGAACTCGGGAAACTTCTTGAACTCGGAAACATTGTCTTTGAAATCAGGAATCTTCATGGTTATCAGGGGCCTTCGTGGAACTTAGAACTCGGGAGACTTTATGTCGTAATCAGGAGGTTATCGTGTTCGAAGAGAAGGTTCGAGCAAATTCGTGTGTTCGACAAGAAACATTTGAAGAAGGCCGGGGTCATATCCACTGAAACGTTGTGTATATAAAAAAAATGAGGACAATAATTCGACAAATCTAAATAATAAAAATTATCAAGCCTTATCTAAAAAAATCAGACAAATAGTAACTATTGCTGTACAAGGCTAAAGAGCACAGTTTACCCTTCTATTTACACAGAATTGGGATGGGGTAAAATATGGTTTTATTATTTATTTTCCTATGTAATAAAGGAGCCGTCCAAGTTTTGAACTCCTAGTCCTTCATATAACTTTTCGTCAAGGCGGAAACCCAGCACTAATCGGAGAAAAAGAGAGCTAGTTTGATAATCGGCATATACTGGTTTCATTTAGATGAGTTTCTACACCATCCTGTCCCGTAGAAAATGGACTTGGCGACGCGAGTTCAAAACTTGGACGGCTTTGTAAATAGAAGGGTATTCTGTGCGCTTTAGCCTTGTCCAGCAATCAGTCTAGGAAAAGACAAACACTGAATTCAGACCAGCTGTACTTACTTCATACTTCTAGCATAGCACTTGAGTAAATACGTACACCATCCTGTTCCATTTTTAAATTATAAACAAGGTACTTTTATATAATTCATTTATCGTTTACTTTCTCTTTTTCTGATTTTCATCGATTAAACATTATACCTAATCCAGCTGATCGAAACAAGTTTCTGATATTTTGAATTCTTTTTCTGTTGTATTTTGAGACAATGTCCCAGAATATTCCATTAAAAATAAAATTCTAGAGTATTTTGTTTTGAAGAAAATTAACTTTTTCCAAACCCTTGGGGACCGTTCAAGGGCACCGACTACAATTAGTATCACATTTACTCTTTGTGTTCAACAGTTTTGTTTTTTGTTTGTTTTAATTTCTCTGGTAAGGTCCAATATTTGCCTGTCTTTTTTTTTTCTTTCGTTTCCACTCAGTGATCCACTGGGACGACAAAATCCACGAAATGACAAGTTCCCCTTTGTTTATTAATACTACGTTTAGTTTTCTACATGTCAAAAGGGTAAACGGTCTTTATCTTAAAGTCCCAGAGAATTTTATGCAATCTCGTTCTCTAGGACCAATTCTGGGTTGTGTATACGTTATTGAGTAAGCATGGTCAAAATTGAATTTCTTACACTATTCCAAGTGTATAACTTTCCCAGAAAGTCTTGCATTGATTTAATTAACAAGGAAAAAAATAAATAATTTATGGAGGTCGAGTATTTTTATTTCTATTCTTGCAAAACGTTTCTTGTAGGATCGTATTTTATAAGTATTTCTACAAGGCTACCACAAAATTCAGTTGGGTCAAATAGCGTCATAAGAGTATAACCTTTATAGTTTTTATAAGCATCACTTCGCATATTTAGGGATTGTGATTTTCGCTTTTACACATGTAGCGTGGACTGGAAGTATTGCAGTGGCAGCACATTTCTTTATGGCCGCATGAGTGGCACGGACGATTGTTTCCTTGTTTTGGCCAGTTGCAGATATGAGCCGGTGACAGGATAGAACCATTAGAATAGTTCGATATCGGCACTAGCATGATTGATACAATGTAACGTCTCATGCTCGGCACCTTACTAAGTGGGAAGGGAGTGTATGTCTGTGTGTCCGCAGAGTTTAGAATATGCTGGCTGTAGAGATAAGCCCACCAAAAGTGCGTCCTAAGTATGACACTAAATCACATCTGGTGTTGAGGCTCTGGAGATCTGGGGGTGAAGAGTACCTCTAAAATTGTCATTACTCCCATTCTGATCCGTAGTGGTAGTACTTTTCATGGCTTCATCTATGGATAAAATACATATGTTGAGAACTATTCATATTCTTTAGTAATACTTGATACCATACTACTGTAAATTATTTGTATTAATAATACTTCCTTGAAGCTATAATACTTTACTAAGGATTAGTATCAGTCATTTGAAATCATATAGCTATGTGCAAAATAATTATCATTATTAAATTGAAATAATTACCTGAAACGATATTAGATAGAAATAATTGATATAATATAAGTGTGCGCATAGAATATCTTGAGAAAGAACTTCACAAGATATACGAATATAATTGTACGATAAATGCTATTCGCTAACCCCTATGTATGAAATAACCCTAGACAATATATGTGTGCCCGTGTCTGTGCATGTGCGTACAATCTATATTATACAAACAACATGTTTCTTTATTCACGCCTATAATTTTACAATTATTCCATTCAAACCAATAGACCGGTATTCATATATTTGCCATTTATTCATTGGATAATTGAAAATAGAACATAAGTCTTTTTAAACAAGGAATAATAAGTTTTCTTTTGCATATATTTTCTGGTGGAAATTTACCTTGCTCGACACAAATCAATAATGCAGCTTTACAAATAGAGAAACGTTGCTAACTTACACGAACGTATCTCACGATGAGACAGAGTTACAGCCAGACACAGAACGTCGAATTTAGCATTCATAATTTCAATTAGAATATCGCTATCCTTTCCAGTGTTTTAGAATATCGCTATCCTTTCCAGTGTTAGTTTCAAAGTAATGAAATGCTAAAATGAATATTACGGAAGTATGTTTTTAAATGTAACATTTATTATTTTTAAAAAAACTATTATATTGTATTATTTGAATTTTTCGGATCACCATCCTCATCTTTATTGTTATATACACAAAGTTTCGGCCGATATTACATCTGGCTTTCTTCAGGAGTTTTGTCTTGATCTCGGGAATCTTCTTGAACTCTGGAAAAGTTTCTTTGAACTCGGGAAACTTCTTGAACTCGGAAACATTGTCTTTGAAATCAGGAATCTTCATGGTTATCAGGGGCCTTCGTGGAACTTAGAACTCGGGAGACTTTATGTCGTAATCAGGAGGTTATCGTGTTCGAAGAGAAGGTTCGAGCAAATTCGTGTGTTCGACAAGAAACATTTGAAGAAGGCCGGGGGTCATATCCACTGAAACGTTGTGTATATAACAATAAAAATGAGGACAATAATTCGACAAATCTAAATAATAAAAATTATCAAGCCTTATCTAAAAAATCAGACAAATAGTAACTATTGCTGTACAAGGCTAAAGAGCACAGTTTACCCTTCTATTTACACAGAATTGGGATTGGGGGATAAAATATGGTTTTATTTATTTTCCTATGTAATAAAGGAGCCGTCCAAGTTTTGAACTCCTAGTCCTTCATATAACTTTTCGTCAAGGCGGAAACCCAGCACTAATCGGAGAAAAAGAGAGCTAGTTTGATAATCGGCATATACTGGTTTCATTTAGATGAGTTTCTACACCATCCTGTCCCGTAGAAAATGGACTTGGCGACGCGAGTTCAAAACTTGGACGGCTTTGTAAATAGAAGGGTATTCTGTGCGCTTTAGCCTTGTCCAGCAATCAGTCTAGGAAAAGACAAACACTGAATTCAGACCAGCTGTACTTACTTCATACTTCTAGCATAGCACTTGAGTAAATACGTACACCATCCTGTTCCATTTTTAATATAATAACAAGGTACTTTTATATAATTCATTTATCGTTTACTTTCTCTTTTTTCTGATTTTCATCGATTAAACATTATACCTAATCCAGCTGATCGAAACAAGTTTCTGATATTTTGAATTCTTTTTCTGTTGTATTTTGAGACAATGTCCCAGAATATTCCATTAAAAATAAAATTCTAGAGTATTTTGTTTTGAAGAAAATTAACTTTTTCCAAACCCTTGGGGACCGTTCAAGGGCACCGACTACAATTAGTATCACATTTACTCTTGTGTTCAACAGTTGTTGTTTTTTGTTTGTTTTAATTTCTCTGGTAAGGTCCAATATTTGCCTGTCTTTTTTTTTTCTTTCGTTTCCACTCAGTGATCCACTGGGACGACAAAATCCACGAAATGACAAGTTCCCTCTTGTTTATTAATACTACGTTTAGTTTTCTACATGTCAAAAGGGTAAACGTCTTTATCTTAAAGTCCCAGAGAATTTTATGCAATCTCGTTCTCTAGGACCAATTCTGGGTTGTGTATACGTTATTGAGTAGCATGGTCAAAATTGAATTTCTTACACTATTCCAAGTGTATAACTTTCCCAGAAAGTCTTGCATTGATTTAATTAACAAGGAAAAAAATAAATAATTTATGGAGGTCGAGTATTTTTATTTCTATTCTTGCAAAACGTTTCTTGTAGGATCGTATTTTATAAGTATTTCTACAAGGCTACCACAAAATTCAGTTGGGTCAAATAGCGTCATAAGAGGTATAACCTTTATAGTTTTTATAAGCATCACTTCGCATATTTAGGGATTGTGATTTTCGCTTTTACACATGTAGCGTGGACTGGAAGTATTGCAGTGGGCAGCACATTTCTTTATGGCCGCATGAGTGGCACGGACGATTGTTTCCTTGTTTTGGCCAGTTGCAGATATGAGCCGGTGACAGGATAGAACCATTAGAATAGTTCGATATCGGCACTAGCATGATTGATACAATGTAACGTCTCATGCTCGGCACCTTACTAAGTGGGAAGGGAGTGTATGTCTGTGTGTCCGCAGAGTTTAGAATATGCTGGCTGTAGAGATAAGCCCACCAAAAGTGCGTCCTAAGTATGACACTAAATCACATCTGGTGTTGAGGCTCTGGAGATCTGGGGGGTGAAGAGTACCTCTAAATTGTCATTACTCCCATTCTGATCCGTAGTGGTAGTACTTTTCATGGCTTCATCTATGGATAAAATACATATGTTGAGAACTATTCATATTCTTTAGTAATACTTGATACCATACTACTGTAAATTATTTGTATTAATAATACTTCCTTGAAGCTATAATACTTTACTAAGGATTAGTATCAGTCATTTGAAATCATATAGCTATGTGCAAAATAATTATCATTATTAAATTGAAATAATTACCTGAAACGATATTAGATAGAAATAATTGATATAATATAAGTGTGCGCATAGAATATCTTGAGAAAGAACTTCACAAGATATACGAATATAATTGTACGATAAATGCTATTCGCTAACCCCTATGTATGAAATAACCCTAGGCAAGTTGAAATACCGTTAAAATCATTCAATTCCGTAATATTTACACCACCCTATATCTAAGACCACGGTTCACAGTCACTACGGTATTCTAATAGCTTAAAGTATATTATTACTTGCACCTTCCATTTAATAGGTGATTCAAATCCTTCTCAGATCACCCGTAGTTAATTCGAGCAAGCACAATCAACCACTGTTGTTCACATAGAGACAAGATTGCATGATCCAAAACCAATCATGAAGAGGATCAACCCACTTTGACAGAGTCATTACTACTTTGCTGGACTTCTTGAAAATTGCACTCCGACTGTGCATCAGTGAACAAGCTAATGTTGCCAGGACTATTAGCATTGTAATTATCACAGCTCCATCGTCTTGTATTGCAGCCAGGGGACAGCTGTCCGTTGTTCTTACATGAAACGTGGACACTTCCGTTAAAATAGCCATTCGCCAATCCAGTGTCATCTCCCTTAACCCTTTCAACACGAAGACTAACAGTTGGCTTTTGGGAGTATACATACGAAACATTCCTGTCAGATTATTTTCAAACATGAAAATCATTCCTATTTAATATAGAAGCCAATTAAAATATAATTAACATAAGTGTAAACATTGTATAAGCGTTATATTCAATTTCGTTAGTTTTTCTAATTTAATATATTTAATTACATTAGAATTTAAATACTTACGTGCGGAGGGTGCATATTCTTGCTAGTCTATCTAATTACCAAGACCGGACTCGACTACAAGGAAGATTATTTATTAGTGTCTAAATGTTAATATTTATTTTATATTAAGACTTTCTTAGTTTATTTCTTTTACTGATTTGGTCCTGCCTCATAGATTTATTAGTTTTGAGTTTTCACATCAGCATTAGCTGGTGGTCTTTCATTGGAGTCTGAGTGTCAGCAAGTCTCCTCGGGTCTCCAGGACTCTTCTGGGTATTCTGGCAGATTGCAGCAGTGCAGTGTTCTGAATGGTATCAATCCTTCCTCTGATTTCCAGACTTTCCAAACCCTTTTCCAATCCTTTTGGGACAATTCCAAATGCACCAATTACAATTGGTATCACTTTGACTTTCATATTCCATAACTTTTTCAGTTCTCTGGCAAGGTCCAGATATTTGTCCAGTTTTTCATTTTCCTTTAGCATCATCCTATGATCTGCTGGAGCTGCAAAAAATCACCAGTTGACAAGTTCTTTCTTTTTTGTTTATCAACACTAGGTCTGGTCTTCTTGCTGGGATAAGGTGATCCGTTTTTATTTCAAAGTCCCAGAGAATTTAATGTGTTTCGTTCTCAAGAACAGATTCTGGTTTATGCATATACCATTTTGTTGTGTGGTCAAAATTTAATTTTTTACCTCATTCCCAGTGATCACCTTTCCAACCCAGTTGTGTCTAGTTTTCTACTCCCGCTGTGCTAGTTTGCTACATTCGCCTAGTACATGGTTTACGGTCTCGTCTCTATTACCGCATAGTCTACATTTACTATTATTATTATTGTCGTGGTTGTTGTTGTTGCTGTAATGGAAAATATATCCCCTTCAAGAAATTCGGACTCGTCCAACCAGGATAGTAGAGTAGATAGTATTGCTAACAGAGTATCAATTACTGATTGTTTGAAGAACTACTCGTTTGATTCTGTTTTATTTAGATACCAATGTAGCAAAAGTTAATGAACCTAATTCTGTTAACCTTTTCCGGATTCAATATTGTTTCTTAATAAATTCAGTTACCACAATTATTATTATTATTATTATTATTATTATTATTATTATTATTATTATTATTATTGAGTTTTCACATCAGTGTTAGCTGATGGTCTTTCACTGGAGTCTGAGTGACAGCAAGTCTCCTCAGGTCTCCAGGACTCTTCTGAGTATTCTGGCAGATTGCAGCAGTGCAGTGTTCTGAATGGTTTCAATCCTTCCTCTGATATCCAAACTTTCCAAACCTTTTTCTAATCCTTTTGGGACTGTTCCAAGTGCACCAACTACAATTGGTATAACTTTCACTTTCAAATTCCATAACTTTTTCAGTTCTCTGGCAAGGTCCAGATTATTATTATTATTATTATTATTATTATTATTATTATTATTATTATTATTATTATTATTATTATATCACTCTTTGTGAGTTTTTACTGAACAGCGTTATCCGGTGGTCTTTAACAGGAGTCTGAGTGACAACAAGTCTCTTCAGGTCTTCATGTCCCTTTTAAGTACTCTGGCCGTCTGCTGTTGTCTGGATAGTCTCATCTCTTCCTTAGATTTCCAATTCATTCTGACTGCTTTCTAAACCCTTGTGGACTGTTTCAAGGGCACCAATTATAATTCGTACGACCTTTAACTTCATGTTCCACAGTTTTTAAAACATTATTATTATTATTATTATTATTATTATTATTATTATTATTATTATCAAATGTGTGTATGCATTTTCACTGTGTGCATTGTGTCTGTGTGTGTGTGTCCTTGGGCGTCCGGGGGGGGGGGCTTCAAAACCAATATCATTATTATGAATAATTCCTCACATGATTCCTAATACAAGTGTGCCAGATTTGTGTAAATTTACTCCGTATGTTTAGATACACCTTTTTAGCCATACAATCCTTCATACAATATCATAATATAAATAAACTTATTCTTTACTCACTTTTTATAATGGCAATAACACTTTCAATAATAGCACCCCCCCCCACACTTTCATTTATGTGTGTACAAAACTAGATTGTTCACAATCATTTCACACTCAAGTTCCATTCTCCCAGTCTCTTTTTTTATCACTAGGAATGTAGCTCAGTCGGTAGAGCATTGGTCTAGGAATCACAAGGTTCCTGCGTCGATACTGGTCCTCGCCAACCTCGCATGAGTAGCACATATTGGCTAAACTAATCTGTGCGGTAAAGTAGGGAGCTGACGGTAGGTGTGATGCTCCCCTTCAGCAAAAACAATATCCCTAATCTAGTGCTAGCGAAATGGGGATATACTCCCTCGGTGTCCGGCTGATAAAGACAATAGGCCACTCCACCAACTTTATATAAATATATATATATATATATATATATATATATATATATATATATATACATTGGTATATATATATATACATGGGGTCGGCCAACTTAATATATATATATATATATGTGTGTGTGTGTGTGTGTGTGTGTGTGTGTGTGTGTGATTCTCTGCCTCTCCGTAATAAGAAAAAAGGAAACACCATTTTTATAGAGAGCAGTATCAACTTGCTTTTGTGGCTATGCCTAGAAATTGCTTTTAGTATAACTTTAATGTGTTGCTGTCTCTTCCCTTTCATGTTTGTGTGTTGGTACGTGATAAATGTGCTCCTAGGAAATAGGTTTTGATATTTATTAATAAAAGTTCCTAGCTACAAGGCTAGAAGCTCTCAGTTATGACTGTGTGGAGATATTGCATTAAGCTTTTTGTACTGTAAATTTTTACCCAAGTTGTATCATATGCAAAGAGTACTGAACGTTTTCAAATTCTCTGAATGTGTTATTCAATAGCGGATACGTAGCATAATAAATTTAACTAGAACAACCTGTGGATATACCACATTATTATTATTCAATTATTACGTTTGATATGTTTACTTGAGAGCAATTGCAATAGTTCAATATGTAAAAAGTATAATAATCTTGGTTTAAATCTCGCTCACTCTTTTTATCTTTTTTCCTTCTTTTCATATTTTCTTAATGTTTAATTGAAACAGATTAGCATTATCGCTACCGTGTGCTCATCCCCTCTCTATATTTTCCCTACTCTCTTTCGTTGTTTATTTCCTGTATTTTTCTGTGTTGTATGTCCATTTTCTTCCCTTTCTTTCTTTATGATAAAACAGAATTGTCCATTATTTAGCTGAGGTGACAACACTACAAAGAAATAAGAATTCGACAGAAAAGCAACACAAGATAACCAGGATTTACACTTTTGCATTTCCTCTTGAACGATTTGGACGGTTTCATTTTTAACCTGAATTTATTTTGGTGAGACAGTTTCGGATACATTACGGTTATATATATATATATATATTATATATATATATATATAGTATTGTATTTTTTCAACCAACTAGTTATGGGAGGGTGACGTTCAGATTATTGGTAACGCCGTGATTTTGGCTCTATAGGAAAAGGAGAAAATTGTTGGTTGAACTCTCGCTTGCTTCTTATCAAAGTCCTAGGTAATTAACATATGTAGGTTGCAACGAATTGCCTTTTTAGTCTTTGCTTACAAACAGCCTGCGTGCGTCCAACCTTGTAAAATTAACACTTTAAATTGAGTAACAGACGAGTTGACAGTTAGGAAAATAAAATCAAGCGCTAGTGTGGGGTGGTGAAACGTTTTTCTTTTATTCATTTTAACACTATCTTATGCAAATATACTCTCGCTAAATACATTGTGAGCTACAATAATAAAAGTGGTGTCGAGTAGAAATCAAATTCCCCGTTTCTTGGTTCGATGACTACCACACACGAGAATAGATTTCATTACCCCCTCCTCACATCGAACATCTATCTAGGTAAGTGTCAAATTACAGTATATATATATATATATATATATATATATATATATATATATATATATATATATATATATAATGTCCATTATAATAAGATTTGAAACAGAAGGGTTGTAATCGAAAATTATAACAGCTTGGATTAGTGCTCTTCATCAGCTTATTGATAAATTGTCTTAATTTGCCTATCCAACTACATTGAAGTTTAGAGAATGAAATCACAGATATTAATTTATTTCAACGTCTTATTTATTCCTTTTTGTGTATATGTGTGTGTGAATATTCATAAACTAATGACATAGGGCAAAGCCAAAACAAAATTAATATAATAAAAATACCATTTAACGATATTAAAATCAAATTTTATGTTATGTTTATATGAAACAGAAGGGGTATAATCGAAGAATATCCTATCACTACCGGCTTTAATTTTCTAATTAATTGTACATTAAAAAAAAAGATTATAGTTATTTCTTTTAGGTGGTGTATTTTTCAAGATTTTACGACGGGATTGTTGCTCATATTTGCTAAAACAAACCAAAACATTTAGAAATTAATAATTCCAAGGAATGACTTTATTTCTTAAAGATCAATACGAAAATTAGGCTTCTAACTTATATTATCAATCACTATTTGGTTATATATATATAAATACAATTGCATGTTATTAGTATGTAGATAAGATCAACTGTATTAATGATATTTTTCTCAAAAACTGGAATTTTTCTCAAAAACTGGATTTTGTGATGTAAATAACTCTGAGAATCGTGTCATAGTTTCTGTTAGAGATAATTAATCTCCATTATAATTAAATATTTTCTTTGTGTATTAAAGGATAAATTTAGGTAAGTTCACATTTCTTAACGGGTTTTCTAAAGTCAAGTTGGACAATCTTGTAGCGTGCGAACAAAGTAGGATGTTTCTAGTCTACAAGTCATCTTCCCACTGTATTTAAATAGGAATTTGTTAGGTTTGTCTGTTGTTGTTTTTTTTTTTTTTCCATCTTCATTTATTCTGGCGTATGGAAACGAAGAAGAAACCCTCTCTGATGTTCCAGCTCTCAAACAGTGACAAAATAGTTTTCTTTAAAAAAAAATGCAATTTTCTTTTAACAATAACTAATCCAATACTCAATAGCAAGACTGTTTATTTCACTTAGTTTGTATGTGTTTCCTCTGTATTGAAAGTTGTCCTTTGTTATTTAATGTTGATCGCACAAAGAAAACATTGCGTCGACCAAGTTTATTTGCATCTTCATTGTGTCGATCGGTACAATATCGCCGTCAGGAAAGAAGCGCTTTATAATAAGCCCGAATTGTTTCAGAACAAAATCCACAAGTCTCTCGCATTATAGTGTCAAGTCATATAATATGAAACAGGGAAAAAGTATGAAATGAAAATGCACTTGTTTACCCCAAATCACCATCGACGAGATCAGTACGTCTCCACACTGTCGTTTTTCTTTTAAGCTTCACTGACTCCTTGTTCATTTTTTGCAAAGAACACCCACAAGGACGATCGTGTGCTGTACTGTTATCTAAGACTTATAAACGTTTCTTTCTTCTTTCTGTCACCGACTCAGTTTAGAAGTGTCCTACCCCCTTGTGTCTTTTATCGATTCGGTTGCTATTAGAAAACGGAGGTGCGGATGTAAATTAAAAATTTTCTCGAGCTTAGAGATCCGCAGCGAAAACTAACGGTAGATAATAAATTGTAGCAATTTCTTTTATTTCTATTACGAAAATTACGATGGGTGAATTGAGGGACTTTTCTTGCATTCGCGTTGTGTGTGTGTGTGTGTGTGTGTGTGTGCGCGTGCGTGCGTGTGTGGGTGTGTGTGTGTGTTTGTGTGTGTGTGTGTGTGTGTGTGTGTGTGTGTGTATTCATTCGTAGTAGAGCGCCTAATAATCACACATATGCTTCTGAGATATGGAGGCGCCAGGTTAGAGTCGTAGGAAATGGACTCGCCGACCCGAGTTAAAATTCTGTATCTACACCCCCTCTCATCCTAGTCGTTTCCAGCCTAGCCAATGAATTACCAGAGGACAGTGGACATTGCTGAACATCAAAGACAAGTCGGGACGTAGACAGTCTTTGACCTATAAACACCAGAGACTACGGGAGCCAGCTACTCTAACAAAAACCCTTATAAAAGAAAGATAGAATCATTTGAAATAACTATCGGGATAAGAAATAGAACGTAGTATATAATATCCATCTCAGTTTTCATTTATTTTCACACATTTCCTTCATGCTTCGCATTACAAGACAAAATATTATTTTCTGGTAAATATATAATATAGACACACGCGCGTGCGCGTGCGCTCACACACACACACACACACACACACACACATATGTATATATATATATATATATAACACATATATATAGAGAGAGATATATAATATATACACTGAAAATTTGGCTCATCATCATATATATATATATATATATATATATATATATATATATATATATATATATATAATATGTTTACATTTCATTTTCGTATTAATACCCATTGGAGTAGCATAAAAATAATCTATTCTCTCCTTAGCAAATTATACATATTGTATCACATTGGGGGCACGGCAACAGACTAGAAGGAAAATTCTTAATTTAAACCAGATGGTTTCCTCTTCACAATAACCTACTGTTAAATTCTGTCTGTGGCAGAGGGTTGATTAAATACACAAAGAAGATCCAATATCAATATAGAAGTTTCTGTACAAATTTAGGATCAGAGAGTCCCCTTGCAGCTACATATTGAATCTGCACATTCCCATTTTTCAAACAATATAAAACCTACACATTCTTAAGTTGTGGGATCTACTCCGAGAGTGTGTGTATGTAAGTCATTAAATTTCGATATGTGACGTGGCGTATAACTGAAGGAGTATATAGTTTTTATACTTATCCTATACTGTTCTACTTATCTCTGGGCTGGATCTGGTTGGGTTTCTGCTATTCTGGAACTGAGTTGCTGGTATTCTGGATCTCTTGTTGGGCTGGAACTTTTTCTGTTCTTTGAATCTGGAAATTACTTCGGATCTTTTTGGGATGTATGCGCGACCGTTGGTATTTCTTAATAACGAACACAAGACATTGTTGTTTTATCGGATCTCATTAATTTTATTTTAAACCAAGTAAAAATGCCTTGGAAAACAAACAATCCTCTTGCGTCTGTCCTCTTCAAGCACTCAGCCCAGACTCTTCAGTCCGCCCCCTTCAAAAACTTAGGCAAGACCCCCCCCCCCAAAAAAAAAAAAACTTTCATTCTCTCTTTCATTATTGTCACTGTTGACACTCCCCGACCAATCATAAACTAACAGGTCAGCTTTTCATTCGTCATCGAAAATTCTAGTTAATTTCCACTAATACATAACGTATAACTAAAATCTTGTGTTTTTCACATTTCATTACTTTAGAAAATGGGGCCTATACTTTAATTGTAAACACTGATATATTTGTTCAAACAAAAAGGAATAACATACATTATTTTATAATGCCCCCGCCAAAATTCCTAATACAAATAAATAGGCTACAATTTTTCTCACTATAAAAGAATTCCTTCTAAAATATTAGTGTTATTTTGGAGCCGGCAATTTCTAATAAATAGTCGAATTCAATTTAATTAAATCACAAGACGGTAGATTTTATTTGAACATTTTCATTGCGTGTTTATGACCAATCTATTCATATTTCTAAACATTCTTTCACAAAATGTACAGAAAACAAAAGAACATATATTCCCTGTAGTGTTTCCCCTGATAAATTCTGCTACTTAATTATCGGTTGAACATTTACACAATGCAGTAGTTAAAAGCACACAACATACACATATGTGTTCTTTCTAACACATTTCACGCTATTATACATTTACATAAACAATGCTGTTGTTATTTTGTAAAAAGAATTAAACATTGTCCTGCAATTAAACCCAGTGAACTTTATACAAAAAGAATATATAAACTATCTTCAAACGAATTTCAATTAACAAACATTGATTTTCAAGTTGCTTTAAACAAGAATTGTGTTGAGAATAACAATAAATATATTTGGTTATTGTTTAGTTGTCTCCTTGTTTTTGTCTTGATGAATTTCATATTTAAGTAAAAACACTTAGGAATTGCAGACATAAAAGTAAAAGTAAAGTCGTCGGGGTAGCCTAATGTCGGTATCAGCGAGAGAGTTTATCCGCTTTTCACTTCCGCTAGACCAAGGAGATTGTTTTTACCGTCTGAGGTGGAGCGACACACCAACTCCTCACATTACCACACAGATCCCTGTGCTACTCGTTCGCTGAGTTGGCGAGGGCCGATATCGAACAAGGAACCTTGTGGTTCCCAGGTGGACATTCAACCGACTGAGCTAAACCGGCCCTATACAAATATTTAGGTATAATATAATTACATACATACAAAAATTTATAAATAGAAACATACAACCATACATAATGATATGGCACGCAGAAAGCGACCTTTTCCACTTAATCACGGAAGTTAAGTGACGATGAGTATGTTCAATCAATAGATTAGTGGCTGCTTTTTAAGAGCAGGTACTAGAAGACGGCTGAGCTCAGTCGGTTTAGCTCAGTGTGTAGAGCATTCGCATTGGAATCGCAAGGTTCTGGGTTCGATATCGGTCCCCACCAACTCAGCACATAAGAAGCACATATTGGGTAATTTGATCTGTGTGGTAAAGCATCAGAGAGTTGAGGTTACGTTTGGTGCTCCAATTCAACAGAAAACTAGCTTCCTGGTCTAGCGCTAGTGAAAAGTGGTTAGACTCCATCGCTGTCTGGTTGATACCGACAATAGGCCAACCCACCGACGACTACTAGGCGCAGCTTTAGTCCTTTGCGACAAAGCTTTGTAAATAATAAGAATAATATCCATAATTATCTATGTACGATAGTAGAAAGAGTGGGGTACTTACTACGCACATAAATCCCCAAATGGGGTAGATGGTGCTCTTTAGCCTAGGTCGGCAATCCAACTGGGATAAGGAAAAGTCTATTATAAAACCTCTGCTGCCTAGCGGTTATACCTCAATCTAAGAAAAGGCTAGGGGAGTAAACTGCGAAAGGTGGTGTAATGCTGAACTTCACCGCTATCCAGCACCTCCTGTGACAGTATCGTTGACAAGCTGCTTTTTCCCCGTTCCTTTGGAAGTGGGTCTGCTGCTTGCTCATCCTCCATATCAACCCACACAGGCTACGTGGTTCCACGTTTGTTTGTTGTTTGTTTTTTTGCCATTGTCATTAGTAGTCGGATGGGTGCCAACATCCCATCATGAACTAGGTAAAAGAATTAATTTCATAAACTAATAAAGGAAACTGCTTTAAAATTTTCAGTGTTACATAAAATAGATTTACCTTTAAATAAAACATCGTTTATTCCAGTTTAGATCAGTCGGTAGAGCATCTGCCGAGGGACTTGCAGGGTTTCGGGTTCAATACCGGTTTCCACCAACTCAGCGTATTAGTAGTACAATTTAGGTAATCTGATCGATAAAGACATGATCTGACGGAAGGTATGGAGCTCCAGATCAGCAGAGACAATTCCTCTGAGATCGCGTTAACGAAAAGGAGATAGACTCCCTTGCTATCCGGCTGATACCGACAATAAGCCACTCCACGAATAACAACTTATTGTAATTAAATGATCCAGTTGTCTATTTTTCAATTAAAATTACAGGCTAGAATATATAAATCTACATTAGAACTTGTATTTTTCATGAATCTCAATCCTCAGATGAGCATCAACATGAAATATGTAATTATTTCCCTATTTAAATATTTTCGCTTAAAGAAACATTTTTTTCTTTTTTAAATATTTATCATTTTATTTTGTTTTCATTAATTAATTACTATTTAAATAAACAATTATATATAAACGGGAAAATAATTACTTCCTTATTTATTTTATTTTGCAGCTCTCCTGACTATTCGGGTTCATAATACAAGAGCTGTAGTAGAAGATTCTGGGTTTTTATTTTAATATTCAATGTATATTACAATAACTATAAGGTGTCGGCACTTCTTTTATTTGAATATTCATCATCAACATCATCATCATCATCATCATCATCATCATCATCATTATTAGTAGTAGTAGTAGTAGTAGTATTAGAAGTAATATCCGCCCTCCAGGCGTAAGTATTTAAATTTTAATGTAATGAAATATACTAAATTAGAAAGACTGAAGAAATTAAATGAAAACGCATAAAAAAAGATTATACTTATTTCAATTATATTTTAATTATATTTTAATTGGTTTCCATATAAATTATTTATAGGACTGATTTTAATACGCTGTGGAATAAAACTATTAGAGAAGAGATCAATAACACAAAGTGATTATTTATAAAACCCGCTTTTGTTAAAACCATTATTCACTCCTTTTGAGTTTTTCATACCAGAGTTAGCTGATGATTTTTCACTGGAGTTTAAGTGACAACAAGTCCCCTCAGGTCTCCAGGATTCTTCTGAGTATTCTACCCGATTTCAGTAATGATGTTGTCTGGATGGTCTCAATTCTTCCTCTGATTTCCAGTACCTCCAGTCTTTTTCCAAGCTTTACGGGACAGTTCCCAGTGCATCAACTACAATTATTATCACTTTCCCCCTCATATTCCACAGCCCTTTCAATTTTAAAAAAGTTCCAGGTATTTGTCTATTTTTCGTTTTCTTTCATCCTCACCCTGTGATCTGCTGGAACTCAAAAATCGACCAGTAAACAAGGTCTCCTTTTCTTGTTAATCCGTACTAGGTCTGCTCTTCTGGCTGGAATAAGATTATTATTATTATTATTATTATCATTATTATTATTATTATTATGATTATTATCATTATTTGTTTTTGTTTTGTTTTGTTTTACGGCATATCAACCTCAGTGGGTCATTTAATGCCGATAAAGTTTTGAAATAAATCAATTCTTAATGGATAATAGATTTTTTTTATAAATACATTTTTCTATTTAACCCATAGATGGGACCCTAACAGGTACTACCTTTCCGGGTCAGAGTGGACCAGGGAGCAATGGTTATGAAGGGGTGCTCCACATTCCCCAAACCTCCAGAACTGGAACCTCACCATCAGATAGAGTTTACCATCATTCCCAGGACATGTAGACCCGCAGCCACCGCCTTCTAGCACCCATATGATAAAAAGGGTTTGGGGCTTGCCATAAGGGCAATAGGGTTGGGAAAATCATATAGGTGCTAGGGCTTGACGTGACCAGCCGATTGATCGGGGGGGGGCTTCTCCGACCGCCCGTCTAGCCCAAGATAGGGCCAAAATGGAGTATTGCATGTCATGAACTGCTCATCCACCTGGGCTCTATCCTTAAGCATCACGGGTCGCCACCCACGGTCAACAGGTGGCCCCATTGGGGGAAGTCTTACCCCTCTGCAGAGGTGCAGTCGGTGCATTCTAACGCCCCATCCGACAGGGCGGATTATTATTATTATTATTATTATTATTAATAGTAGTAGTAGTAGTAGTAGTAGTTAGTTGTTGTTGTAGTAGTAGTAGCAGCAGTATTCCAATTATTATTATTTAATAATACTGATATTATTAATAGTTGGAATAATAGTAATAATGATATATGCATATATGTTTAGAGGTGGAGAAACGTTTATATGATTATTTTTTGTACAGGTAGATATTTATAGTACTGAATAGCCACATTAATAATAGTTACTGTGTGACATATCTGGGGTTTATTTAATCATTGTAATGGATATTGAGTCGATTTTCGTATTGGTTCTGCTTTACAGTTTCTACCAACCTGTCAGTTTTTCTACTTCTTTCTTTACGTAGTGTGTCTCTTCCATCATTCAGACGTTTTTGTGCAACATTCTTTAACGCCGATTGTGTCTCCATTGAACGACTGGCTTACTCAAAACTTCCGAATATTTATGTCGATGGATGTCCTTTCTTTCATTATAAGTAAAAAATAAACACACGCACACACACACACACACACACATACACACACGCTTTTTACCGATGTATCTAATGTTGTGTAGATGCAGTAAAATCTGTGCTCATATGACCTTCCTTATATATGCATACCTTCCTTATGGCATATGACCTTCCTTATATATGCATACTAGCAAAATTACCCGGTTCATGACCGGAAGAAAAGATTTTAGGAACACCAGGGGGTTCTTAAAAATAAAATTAAAAAAAAACACTGAAAATTTATGTATTACAGTGTTTATTTTAGGGATTCTTTTTTAAACATTGAACATATTTTTTTTTATATGTAATCCTGAATTTTTTAGAGTTTTGAAATAATTTTATGTCATAATATTAACATTTTTTAGGTAGAATTCAGAATACGTTTTTTTTTATAATAAAAAAAAATCCTGTATGGAAACTTCAAAAAATCCTGTATGGAAACTTCAAAAAATCTTTTATTTAATTATTCAGACTATTATCTTTATTGAAAAAAAAAATTTAAAAATCGTTTTTTATCAGTTTATTCTATTTTTTCCAGATTTCATAAAATAAGCGGGGTGGGGGAGACCTTGTAAAAATATTTTCCCTAACATATTTTATGGAAAAAAAACTATTTCAGACATATTTTCATTTGGCTGAACTTGCACAATGATCGGAAAATTAAAACGGAAAGTTTGTTGATAGTTTAACTACAGTCTATGAATAAACATTTTGCGAATTGGGTTACGGTCTAGGGGATTAAGGTTGTTTTTAATCACATATTGCTAAAAAAAAAAACAACAACAAAAACCCAAATTACTATACATTTAATGTTAATTTGTTTTTTGTTGTTTTTTTTTTAAGCAATACGTAATTAAAAACAACCTTAATCCCCTAAAACCGTAACCCAATTCGCAAAAACTTAATTCATAGACTGTAGTTAAACTTTCATTGGGGACCACCAAAAAAAAATTCCGTTTTAATTTTCCGACCGTTGTGTAAGTTCAGCCTTTCATTTTTAAATTTCAGTTGATTTAATGGTACGAAAATGTAAACATTGTTTTCGTTCATAATTTTTATTATTTCCGTAAGCTGAATTTTTTAAAATCATCAAGGTTTTTTTATGTTTCTTCTTTTGAATGGTTCAAAAATGTTGAAGATTATTGTAAATATGATATATTGTTATTATAATTATTGTTATTGTAATTATTGTAAATATAACTTTTCTACGAAAAGTTTCACTGAAACTCCAGTTTGAAAATAATAATAGTATTTGGGGATAATTTTAAATTTAGTTTTTAATTGCTTGATGAGTTAGAAAAAACATTGTCATTTATTTCTTTGAATTTTTTGTACATACCAATTCAAATCTAGTTCTTAACAATAAAAAGAATGCAATATCTATTTTGCTTACATTTTAAAATGTTTTCATTAGTTCTCTAAACTATTAAGACTTTTTTTTAACCATTAGTATTAATTACAAAACAACTCGTTTTATCTTTTTTTTTTTTTACATTTATACAACCCTATACTGGTGATTGATTTTTATTGACATTTAAAATCTTATTTTTTTTAACTGTAACCGTAAACTTGTGTTTTGAAACAATGTTCATGTTTCTACAATTATTTGTGCATGACAACAATTTTATTTAAGTGAGTGTACATTGAACAATAAAAGTTAGTCTCAAAAACATACGAAGTATGATTTTAATCGGCTCTCCAAAGCAAAATATTTTAACACGATGTAAAAAAATAATTCAATGAATACAAATTAAATATTTAGAAAGATTATAAAATTAAAATAAAAACGAATTTATTTTACGTTAAAATTTAGTCATAGTTTAAGTTGTCGATAAACTTTTCAATGACTGGAAGCTGATATTCTTTCTTTCTTTCTTTCTTTCTTTCTTTCTGCTGATAAAACCAGCAGGTGAGCTTCTGCTGATACACCAATCAGCTGCAGCAGCAGCTACGCTATGCTATAGCTTTCAAAAATCGTTTGATTTTTGTTTGATTAATTAATTATATCCCTTAATCAGTAAAAATCAATAACCAAATTCGGCGTGTTTCTTAGCCAGAACGATATCAATGTGCCTGCAAGATTTTGAATCTCAGTGACCTCCCGTTTTGGAGTTATACGTAGACACGTACATACCAAAACCTCTCCTTATATATTAGATATACGTAATAATGCACGATGATTTTTTATTTAATTCATTCATTTCACATCTCTCTGTGTCACAATATAGAAGGGTGAGTAAAAAAAGTAATGGTATTTTGTTAAGGACAGATATAAGTACCAATACAGGAACATGTATCATACATCAAATTGAATCTGGTCCTCTGTGAATCACATCTCTACTCCTCCACATTGTCCCAGTTTCTCTGAATAGTAATGTTCCACTTCATATGAGAGCATATATACCTGCCTCGTAAAATTCTGTTGACTGTTCTTTGAGCCATTTTATCACTTCAGATTTCACCTCCTCGTCACTGGAATAACGTTTGCCTCTCAAACCCTCTTTCATGGGCCGCATAAAAAAGTGTTTGAGAAGCAGAAATTATTCCAGTGATGTTATTTATTACTTTACCGGTCCAAAGGACGAAGCCACTGCACATAGGCCCGAAGACCAGGTAAGTAATTTACTAAGAATAAGTGAATTAATTTATTTCAGCCTTTAATGTCTTTGGTTTAGATATTAGTATAGAGTGTTGTTATAAATCAACTAAATCCCACTGCTACGTGCACAACGACTGTACAGCAGCAACCTACTATTAACAAATATCCATAAGTAGTCGTATGAGTGAATGAAAATTACCTATTATCTATGTATCTATTTACTATGAGATTGTTTATAGAATATCCAAATATCTGGTAACCTCAGAAAATACACCATCACACGTTCATAGCCGTAACCCGCTCTTATACGTATTCTAGGCCCCACTGGAACAGATTGGCTGTTGTATAGACATGTGCCACTCAGTTCGGATCTATAATCGATATCTGAAACGTTTCTGTTGGCTAGGGATCAGACGAGTTATACAGTCACTTGTTCAGTCGGTAATCGTTTTGTGTTGAGTTTCTTACGAACATAGAAAGTCAGTCTTACTCCTCTTGTCTGTACGTCGTTGTATAAATGTGTTTGCCTTGATAACATGTAAGGAAGAAGTTTTTGGTGTTCACACTAGAAGAAAATCCGAACACCAATCTTAATTGATATATAGTATATTTAATACATATGGCCAAAATAATTAAATAAACATATGAAGCGATGACAAACTACCAAGGCAACTTACGTCTCTTTCTGCCAAGGTATTTATCGAAACTGCAAAATTGTGCATCCTGTCTGTGTGTTAGATATGTGCGTGTGTGGTTCAGAAGGGTACACATATGAGTTCTTCTTAGCAATTATGGCCAGAGTGAAATTCGCCAACAAAAATACTTTCTCCGTTTTTCCCAAAATGCACACACGCAATTCCACAGTCGATAGTTCAAAGCTTGAACCCAAAATTGTGAACTGTCTTTTTTGGGGTTCAAAAGTCATCTCTGTCCTTCGATGGAGACAAAATATTCATTGTCAATCAGCCTTTGATGTCATTGGGTAGTCATCATTCAGAATCTCTAAGTACGCACATATCTTTAATTTTCACTTTTTCAAAATACACTATTTCACAAATACAGTAGTTGTCTAAAGTGTAGGTAAGCTTAATAAATAACTAGACCATAGATTATCCAGGGTCCCTCACGTAGTGTAATGGTTAGCAAGCTAGATTCGCAAACCGTTGTTAGTGAGTTCGATTCTCATTGGGTGCCCCATTCTTCTGGCTTTGAGCCACATCTAAGCTATGGTTAGTAAATAACTATACCACAGATAATTCAGGGCCCATCAACATGGTTAGCAATCTAGATTTGCCAACCATTGTTAGTGAGTTCGATTTTCATTGGGCGCCCCATTCTTCTGTCCTTGTGTCACATCTAAGCTAAGCTTAGTAAATAACTATGCCAAAGATAATCCAGGCTACCTCACGTGGTGTAGTGGCTAGCAAACTACAATTGCCAACCATTATTAGTGAGTTCGATTCTCATTGGGCGCCCCATACTTTTGGCTTTGTGCCACATCTATGTTAAGCTTAGTAAATAATTATACCACAGATTCTCCAGAGCCCCTCACGTAGTGTTATGGTTAGCAAGCTAGATTCACAAACCATTGCTTGTGAGTTCGATTCTCATTAAGCGTCCCGTACCTCTGGCCTTGTGCCACATCTAAGTTAAGCATAGTAAATAACTATACCAAAGATAACCCAGGGCACCCAAGTAGTGTAATGGTTAGCAAACTAAGTTCGCAAACCATTGTTAGGGAGTTCGATTCTCATTGGGTACCCCATTCTTTTGGCCTCTTGCCAACACTCTTTTTTAAACGAAAGCATAAGAACCGCAAATGTCATTTTGATACAAACACATACTTTTTCACTATACATTCTAAGCCTTCAACCCCTCTGATTTTACAAGCATACCTTCGTGCACGTGTTCGCTGGTGTATTTTGCCCGGAACCCCTTGATTTTCCAAATGATTATCCTTATTTTCTGTGGTCCCTGTGTAATTAACTTGTCAGTCCTGGCTAGTGCGAGCTGGGTTTTCAGGGATTTGGGGAAAAAAAAAAAAAAAAAAAGTTTTCATCTTTGAGTTCTGAACTTTTTAGTTCCAATTTTCTTTTCCTTGCATTTTTTCGTCCTTGCACAAATAATGCTGTCATTGTGGAAGCCATATCGAGAAATCTCGTGCAAAAGATCGTCCAATTGATAAATGTCTAAATTTATCAATGCAGAAAACAAAAGTTGATTATGTTCAAAGAAGGAAAAAGAGGCACGAAGAAGAGGTAGAAAGAAAGAAAAAGGTAACAGGAAAGAAATGCCTCTAAACATGCGGGCAACATTCACGATTGCACCTGTCTTCCAAAATAGAATAGAATCAATGAAATAGATTCACCCAAAAGGAAAAAAAAAAAACATAAACAAAAACAAAACATTCCAATTAAGTGGAACAATCATCTGGATTTCTAAAATTCTTCTTAATTAATATCACCGGTTTTTTTTTTGTTTTTTGGGTTTGTTTTTGTTTTTTTGGCAAACGATCGATGTTCGATTACGATGATCATATCCAAAGATGCATCTAGATTGGAAGAATTAGTTAATTTTATTGTTTGATTTTGACGTTATGTCTATCCATTTGGGGTTATTTTATTCCTAGAGGTTAGGGAAACGAGTTCCTTGTACATTTATATTTTTCTGTTGTTTCTCATTTTTTTGTTTTGTTTTGTTTTTTCCCACGGTTATAAAATGTCAATTATTATGTATAAAAAATAATTGTCCCAGAGAGGTGATACGAACATGTACTACCATTCCGGGTTAGAATGGACCTTGGAGTAATTGCAAAGAAGAGGTACTCCCTACTTACTAGATCTCCAGAACTGGAGACTCTTCAACAGATGCAGTTTAGTTATCTTTCTTGAGAGAAATAAGAACATATAAAAATGATGAATCTGATATAAAATACATCCACGAAATACATCTAAAAAATTACACCATTAAAGGAGACTTGAGTACAAACTTTTAACTCACACTCTAACATTTTTTAGGATTAAATGACCCACAGGGTTCAATCCAAACCAAAACAAACTAAATGAAGTTAATGCAAATTACTTATAACAACTTGAAGGTATTAAGAACTTGAAACTTCTATCAAAATGACTTGATTCTGCACTAAATGACCCGTAAATTGTTGAAATCCCGTAAAACAAACAAACCAAACCGGCCAACCCAGATCAACTCATTTTCTGAGTCTTACCCCACTGCTCAAGATACACCCTGCGTATTCTAAGCCAATCTAATAGGGCAGTAGAATAGTTAACAATTTCTATGAAAAATGTCCCTTGTAACTTTCAACGTAACTGATAAAAATGAAGTTGGTAAACTCTAGCCAGCTTAATGATCTTGCTTCATCTTATATCAAATAAAGATTCGGTTCTTATCTGATTTAAGGAGTGGTTGATTAATTGACTTTAAGAGCATGGCAAGCTATCTTGGGTTATTTTATGCCTAACTATTAGGGAATCGCTTTTATCATACCTTCATATTTAAATGTCTGTTTAGTTATGTCTTAAGGGACCTTTTGCACACGATAACATTGAGTATTTTTCAAACAGATCCATTTGATTCATAGATGAATCTCGAACAGGTACTTCGGATCATTGGACCACAATCAACACTTCCCAGATCTCCAGAACTTGAGCCTCGCCACCAGATGCAGTTTAATGGCATCACCAAGCCAACACACTTTTTGCGAGCTTGGTGGGGTTTATACTCTTGTACTGGGAATAATTATTTTGAGACTCACTGACGCTTTTTATCTGTGTAAATAATAAAGGGAAATTAAAAGTTAGAATTCTGCGGGCTATCGTTTGTTTACTTAGGTAGTAATATTTCACCCACAGAAGGGATGATAATGCTCGCATAGGGAAGACATGCTCTGTTATAAACAGATCATTAGTCATATGGACATTCTGACAAGTTAAAGTGACCATTCTTCTTAGCTGTAGTGGTATCAGTGCTACTGTATGGCTGTACCACCTGTACTCTAACGAAGCGCTTAGAGGATAAGTCAGATGGGAGCTGCACTAAAATGTTGTATACAACCTTAAACAAATCACACAAAGCAACCAAGTAAAATGAATAAGACATGATAGGCACTGCTGAAGAAGCAGGAATGAACTCATAAGCAACGTTCTCCCGTGGAAGCCAGTACAAGAGCCCACCATTGCAGGCCGTTCAGAACTGGCTTACATTGTCCAGGTCTGCGGGGATACTGGATGCTGCGAAGAAGGAGCAATGAATGATAGGGACGGTTGGCGAGAGATTCCCATGGATATCTGTGCTACTAGCACGCCATGTTGATGATAAAAAGTTAAAACTGAGATCATGGAAAAAGAAAATCTTTTTTGATAAGACGTGTTTTTATACAGATACATTAGTAACAATACATTACCATTATTATCTGATTTGTCATTAAACTCTTTGGCAAAATATTTTAATTTGCGTACTGAATAACCTTCTGCCTGGTAAATATTTGGAAAGTGGATTTATTCCGAAAATAACGGAAGAGAAATATTTATAATAATTACTTTAAAATGGATTTCTTGCTAAAATCAAACTATTTTTATTGAAACCAAAAATATTTCTTTTGATACATCTCCTATTTTCTCCCTCTTCCATCTGAATATTAACAGTGATATTGAAATTATCTATTTGTCATATATTAAATGATTTTAAAATAGTTTTAAGAATAAATTCATTAACAGTTGCTTTATACGTTGTATATATATATATATATATATATATATATATATATATATATATATATATATATATTATCTGTACTTACCAAACTCCATCTGAACGTTCGCACCACCCACTCAAAAAGACACAGTATACAATAAGATTTTTAACTATAGATCAAATCTCAGTTTTGCATGAAGCTTAAAAGATTATATGATACTTCAAACCAGATTTTTAGATGAAAACGAGGCTAGATTGAAAAGAAACGTAACACACACACACACACACACACACACACACACACACACATATATATATATATATATATATATATGTGTGTGTGTGTGTGTGTGTGTGTGTGTGTGTATACATGGAAATAAATCTGACGGTATGTAAGTATATAAAAATATAAAAAAACAAAAACAAAGTATCCATAAACCGGTTGGTTGATTGGTTGATTGGTTGGTTGGTTGGTTGGTTAGATCTAGGGCAAGTCATCACTTGTTGGGCTATTTTATGCCAACGACGTTTTTTTTATTCATTCAAGTATTTCCAATAATTATATTAGGAGAGTTTTATAATTTTCTATACGGGATTTTCTTTAGTAAAAGAACCATGACTACTAAATTCTGCTAAAAAATGTAATGATATTGACATTTTTAGCAGAATTCTTTATTCATGGTTCTTTTACTAAAAATGTCCCGTATAGAAACTTATAAAAATCTCCTGATATAAGTATTCAGACTCTTATCTTTATAGAAAAAAAATTAAAAATAGTTTGTTATCGGTTCATTTTTTTTAGATTTCATAAAATAAAATAGGAAGAGAGACTTCGTAAAAAAAGTATTTTCCCTTATATATTTGGGGGAAAACTTATTTCAAACATATTTTCATCAAAAGATAAGTAATGGTTGGTTAATTTTTTAAAGGGCCGGTAGTCATAACTTGTTTTTGGCTACCTTAAATTTTAATTGATTTAACGGTGCGAAAATGTAAACATTGTTTTCGTTCATATTTTTCATTATTTCCGTAAACTGAAAAAAAATGTTTTTTAAATCATCAGGAGTTTTTTCATGTGTCTTCTTCGGAATGCTTTAAGTATTTTGAAGATAATATTAATTATTATGCAAGTTTCATTGTGTTAAATATAGGGGGTGGGTAAATTTGACACGTCAAATTGAAGGTCCCTTGATGTCTGTATAGGGTCAGCTATGATTTCTCTTACATAAATCATTAAAAATTAGCGTCAGACTGATTTTTCTAAAAGAAAAGACAATTTATCTACTAAAATAATAAATCAAATAATTAAAACATAATCGTCAGAATTTATTAGCGACAAAAGTATTTTTCCAAGAAATTTAGATAACTAAAGTTGATTATTTAAAAAAATTCCAATCAACTTACTTTATTATGAACTGATGAATTTTTTAATTGTTTTGTATAAAAGAAGAATATGTTAACATTACCGACATATAATAAAGTTATTCAACTTTGATAACTCCTGATGTTTGGGATTTAAAAAAAGAAGCCTTATTATTTTAGAATGTGCGTGCGAGTACAGTTCCCATGATGAAACACGTGGGATAAAATTTAACATATTTTGATTTCAATTAGAGAAATGCATTTTTCCCTCCAAGCATCATATTATCTTTTTTCATAAAACCATAGAAAACAATAAAAATACGTCAACTGATCACATGGTCCCATGGGATTAAAGTGCCAATGACTTATGCTTTAAGGCAAGATTTAATATGCCCTTAATAGCACCAGGGTTTATAAATATTTTCTAATTACTTGACGAACTTTCTGGTAATCATTGAGAAGCCCAAACAATATCAACCAGTAGGAAAATTAAATGAAGGTAATGAATTTAAATATAATATCATTTTCTGGCGTTTCTGTACGGCTCAAGAGTGCGCTGTATACTATATCTTTCAGATGAGTAGTGACAGAAATAATAATAATAATAATAATAATAATAATAATAATAATTTTCAAGGCTGTAACGCCCAGTGACATCTTTCGCCCTCATTATTAGTTTGGTTTGGTTTGGTTTGTTTTACGGCATATCAACCTCAGTGGGTCATTTAATGCCAATAAAGTTTTGAAATAAATCAATTCTTAATGGATAATACAATTTTTTATAAATACATTTTTCTATTTAACCCATAGATGGGACCCTAACAGGTACTACCACTCCGGGTCAGAGTGGACCAGGGAGCAATGGTGATTAAGGGGTGCTCCACATTCCCCAAACCTCCAAAACTGGAACCTCACCATCAGATAGAGTTTAACGTTATTCCCAGGACATGTAGACCCTCAGCCACAGCCTTCAAGCACCTATATGATAAAAAGGGTTTGGGGCTTGCCATAAAGGCAATAGGGTTGGGAAAATCATATAGGTGCTAGGGCTTGACGTGACCAGCCGATTGATCGGAGGGGGCCTCTCCGACCTCCCGTCTAGCCCAATATAGGGCCAAGTGGATTATTGCAAGTCATGAACTGGGCTCTATCCTTAAGCATCACAGGTCGCCACCTACGGCCAACAGGTGGCCCCATTGGGGGGAGTCTTACCCCTCTGCAGAGGTGCAGTCGGTGCATTCTAAAGCCCCAGCCGACAGGGCGGCTGGATTATTAGTTTTTAAACTCTCTCTCTCTCTCTCTCTCTCTCTCTCTCTCTCTCTCTCTCTCTCTCTCTCTCTCTCTCTCTCTCTCTCTCTCTCTCTCTCTCTGCTTAATAATTATTTTGATTTTTGATTTAGAATTGATTTTACTGTTGCTGCTGCTGTTAATAATAATAATAATAATAATAATAATAATAATCCACTAGTATGTGATAGAATTGACGCACCCCTTCGAAACACTAACACAAACAAAGAACCAAACAGAAACACAAAAGCTGGATGGGAGTTCAGATTGGAAGAACAAATAAAAAAACTACGACAACAAACAAATACGTTAAATAAAAACACAAATACACATGTAGCTAAAAAGGTTAAAAGACAACAGCAAATTAAGTTGGAATAAGTAAAACAAAAGATATCGGCTATAGAAGGAAGACTCAAAAGATATCGAGAGAGAACTAAACAGTACAAACAAAATAGGACCTTCCAAAACAATGAAAAGAGATTTTATGAACAAATTGATGGAGCAAAAACAAACATTAGTCAACACCCAAATGCAACAGAAGCAGAAAAGTTCTGGATGATATATGGATGAGGAAAGAACATAATAAGCAGTCAAAGTGGATAAGTGATATTAAGAATGAACTGATGGAAATTGAGGAAGGACCTGTTGCCAGTGTTCATGTAATTACGCTTAAATCAGTACTCAAGAAAGTAGCAAATTGGAAAACACCAGGCCATGATGGCATACATGGATTCTGGTTCAAAAAATTTACGACTATCCACAAAAGAATGGCCCAGCAACTGAACAGATGCCTACAAGAAACGGAAATACCCGAATGGATGACAAAAGGAATAACTACACTAATCCAGAAAGACCCACAAAAAGGAAATGTCCCCAGCAATTATAGACCAATAACTTGTCTACCCATGATGTGGAAAATTCTAACTGCTGTTGTAAGAGAAGAAGTATACTTTTCACTCAATTGGCGGAAACTTCTCCCAGAAGAACAGAAAGGATGTCGCAAGGGAAAAAGAGGAACCCACGACTTACTCTATATAGACCAATACATTCTTAAAGAAGTCAAAAATAAACGGAAAAATATTGCAATGGCCTGGATCGATTACAGAAAAGCCTATGACATGGTCCCACATACCTGGATTTTAGAATGCCTACAAATGTATAAAATTTCCAACAACATTATAAACTTCATTAAAAAAGCCATGGAAAACTGGCGAGTTCAATTAAAAGCTGGAAAACAATCCCTGGCAGAAGTAAAAATCCAAAGAGGTATCTTCCAAGGAGACTCATTATCACCACTACTCTTTATTATTGCAATGATGCCGCTAAACCATATACTGAAAAAATGTACCGGGGGATACAAATTTAGTAATTCACAAGAAAAGATCAACCACCTTATGTACATGGATGACATTAAAATTTTTGCAAAAAATGAAAAAGAATTGGAGAGCCTAGTACAAACTATTAGGATATATAGCCAGGATATAGGGATGGAATTTGGAATCGAAAAATGTGCTATGCTTGTAATAAAAAGGGGTGAAAGAAAACTATTAAATGGAATACAACTACCAAATCAGGAAACTATAAAATCTCTTGATGAAAATGAAAGCTACAAATACTTAGGAATTTTGGAAGCGGACAATATCATGCAAGCAGAAATGAAAGGAAAAGTTAAAAAGGAATATCTCAGGAGAACTAGAAAACTTCTAGAAACGAAACTTAACAGCAGAAATCTGATCAAAGGAATTAATACCTGGGCTGTCCCCATTATAAGATACTCAGGACCATTCTTAAAATGGACAAAAGAAGAACTCAGACAGATAGACCAAAGGACGAGAAAATTAATGACCATGCACAAGGCTCTCCACCCTAGAGATGATAGAGATAGATTGTATGTGTCAAGAAAGGAAGGGGAAAGAGGTCTTGCCAACATAGAGGAATGCGTAGAAACCACAATCCAACAACTTGAAGATTACACAAGGAAGAGCAAAGACAAATTACTTATGGCGACCAACAATAGTAGAAACGGCAGATGGACAAACAGAAGAACGACAAAGACTAGAAAACAAAAATGGGAAGAAAAACAATTATATGGACGCTTCAAACGACAAATAGATGAGGTTGCACATCAAAAGACTTGGACATGGTTAAGAAAGGGAAACCTCAAAAGAGAAACAGAATCACTTATAATTGCTGCACAAAATAATGCCATAAGGACAAACTACATCAAAGCGAAAATTGATAAGACCCAACAAAATAGTAAATGTAGACTTTGCGGTAATAGAGATGAGACTGTTAACCATATGCTCTGCGAATGTAGCAAACTAGCACAACGAGAATACAAAACTAGACACGACTGGGTTGGGAAGGTGATCCACTGGGAATTATGCAAGAAATTAAATTTTGACCACACAACAAAATGGTATATGCATAAACCAGAACCTGTTCTTGAGAACGAAACACACAAAATTCTCTGGTACTTTGAAATTAAAACGGATCACCTTATCCCAGCAAGAAGACCAGACCTAGTGTTGATTAACAAAAAAGAAAGAACTTGTCAACTGGTGGATTTTGCAGTGCCAGCGGATCACAGGGTGAAGTTAAAGGAAAATGAAAAAATTGACAAATATCTCGACCTTGCCAGAGAACTGAAAAAGTTATGGAATATGAAAGTGAAAGTTATACCAATTGTAGTTGGTGCACTTGGAACAGTCCCAAAAGCATTAGAAAAGGGTTTGGAAAGTTTGGATATCAGAGGAAGGATTGAAACCATTTAGAACACTGCACTGCTGCAATCTGCCAGAATACTCAGAAGAGTCCTGGAGACCTGAGGAGACTTGCTGTCACTCAGACTCCAGTGAAAGACCATCAGCTAACACTGATGTGAAAACTCAAATAATAATCCATATATTAATACACGTGTTCCTTAATTGTACGACCATTATCAGGTTGTACCACCCTCTGGTTAAAAATGAGACCGTCCAAGTCATTCAAGATGAAACGCAAAAATGTAATTCCTGATTATCTGGTGTTGCTTATGCACCGAATTCTTATTTCTTAAGAGTGACGTCACCTCAGCTAAATAAGAGACCATTCCGAACACTCATGATTATTATTTTATTCCATTCCGAAAAGAACACGCTACACAGAAAAAATACAATAAGAAAGAAAGAATTGAGCATGCTAATCTGTTTCAATTGAACATAAAGAAAGAAAGAAAGAAAGAAAGAAAGAAAGAAAGAAGAAGAAGAAGAAGAAGAAGAAGAAGAAGAAGAAGAAGAAGAAGAAGAAGAAATGGGGGACAAGGGAAACAACGACTACGTGTGGAAGTTGGACGACTGGGTTTTGTGCAAACGACTAGAATTTTTGCCTACTACCAAATGGTACACATTCAACGAGGAAAGTTTTCAAGAAAATAAAAAGCACATATTTCCTCTGGATTTTGAGATAGAATCAATATCAGAAGATCTGATCTAGTTTTACTTAATAAAAAGAACAGAATTTTCTAATTATCAGTTTGCCGTTTCAGCATATCAAAGAGTTAAATTAAAAGAAAGAGAAACATGATCTCAATACGTGCAACTTTCTGGATATTTAATCAAAAATAATTTGTGAAATATATAGGTGACAGTAATTACAGTCATAGTTGGAACGATTGGAGTTATCACGAAAACCTGGGAACTGAAGATCTAGACCACAGCACTGCAACAATCGGTTAGAATAATCATTACGGAAGAACTCTGGAGGCTTGATGTCAGTCGGACTTCAGTGAAAACCACCAGTTACTACTTATGAGAAAAACTCGCAAAGAGAATAATAATAATAATAATAATAATAATAATAATAATAATAATAATAATAATAATAATACGGTGAAGATGAAAGAAAACAAAAATATGGACACATACCTAGATCTTGCCAGAGAATTGAAAAAGTTGTGGGATATGAAGATCAAAGTGATACCAATTGTAGTTGGTGCACTTGGAACAGTCCCCAAAAGCACGGTAAAAAGACTGGACATTCTGGAAATCAGCGGAGGAATTGAGACTATCCAGAATACTGAATTGCTGCAATCGGCTAGAATACTCAGAGGAGACCTGGAGACCCGAGGAGACTTGTGAAATACCATCAGCTAACACTGGTGTGAAGAAATCTAATATAATAAAAGAAAACGAAATGATAAACAAATATTGGATCTTGCTAGAGATCTAAAAAAAATACTGTGGAACATGAAAGTGGAGGACGTAGCAATTGTAGTTAGTGAGCTTGGAATCGTCCACAAGGCTTTATAACTTACTCTTGATCATTCTTAAAATAGACAAGAGTGGAACTCCGTGAGATAAACTAACACATAAGAAAATTGATTACGATGCACAAAGTATTACATCGATATGTAATTAAGACATACTATATGTATCAAGAAAGGAATCTGGAAGAGGTCTCACGTAGGTGCCACAATTCAAGGACTTTAAGATTACACAAAAAGAACTAGGAAAGATTAATTATTATACAAATTATTTGACTCTTCAGGAAATATATACGAATGTACTGTTTGTATTGATAAATGTGACATGGTTAGTAAAAAAGGCAGAGAAACTACTGAAAAGATAAAACGACCAGATCAGGAAAGTATCAGAACAGAGACTAAAATATAGATACCTGGGAATATTTGAAGCGGACACCATCAAGCATTCATATATGGGACTGTAAGTCTGAAAAACAGGGAATCTTTTGGAAAACGAACTCTGCAGCAGAAATCCTAATAAAGGAATAAGTACCTGGGCAGTTTCCTTTATTAAAAAAAAACCTTGGACACTTCTTAAAATGGACAAGGGGGAATTTCAAACATACGATATAACCTGCACATAGGTAAGAAGAGGGAAACTGAAAAGAGATAGCGAATTTATATGATAGCAGTAGTAAATAATGCCATAAGGACTAATTACGTCAAAGCGGAAATTGATAATACACAGAAAAGCAAGTTTAAATTATGTTGTGACAGAGATGAAACAGTTAATCACCTAATAATCGAATGCAGTAAACTGACCCAAATGGAATAAAATAATAATCATGAGTGGTTGGAGAAGGTGATCCACAAAGAATTCTTAAAGAGACTGTACTTTTAACGAGACGTCCCATAGTAAAACACACAAGCCAGTATCTATCCTAGAAAATGCTTAAAATCCTCTGGTAATTTCAGTTACGAGTGGATCTCTAATTAGCGGACAAAAGATCTAACCAATAACCAATTAAGCAGAAAGGAACTTGTCATCTTGAGCATTTTTCCGTTTCACCAAACCATAGAGTGAAGATAAACCAACTGAACTATAGAGTAAAGAGAGAGAAAAGATAGACAAATACTTGGAACTTGCTAGAGAGCTGAAAAAGCTTTGGAATGGGAAGATAAAGGTGATACCAATTTTAGGTGATTCATTTGAAATAGACGACTAAGTCCTAGAAAAAGAGTTCGATGAAACTAGAGATCAGAGGAAGAATGGAGATCATCCACAACACAAGATTGTTATGATCAGCTAGGATACCTGAAGAATACGGATATATGATGAGACTTGTTGCTACTGAGTCTTCAGTGTCATACTACCAGTTACAGCTGGTGTTAATAACCTCCGAAGAGTAGAATAATAAGAGCAGATGAATCAATAAGGAAAATGAATAAACCTAATGAACCAAGTAAACGAACGCAGTGACTCTAATAGAGAAAATTTGATAGTTTTGATAAGGAGAAACTTAATGAATAACTACTTCGGCGGTAGAATTACAGATGAATTTACGTTAGCATGAAAGACACGGTCTCACATTGTTTAATAGATATCAGAACTAACAGATCGTTAACGGAAATAATTTGAGAATTTTCGACTCGAACGCATAAAAAAAGATGCCAAATGTTGATATGATTGGACAGAATTTGAGTTTATAAATTGAAAACAAAATGCAACAAATACCTGCTGAAGTGCACAAAAAGCAATAAATAATACAAAAGGCTCACAGAGTGTAAAGATAAACCAAGATTGTTATCTATTAGGTATGTTTAAGTGTTTCCAACAAGAAAATATAAGCAGAAACAAAATGGTCATTCTTTAAAGGTTCTTGAGAAAGAAAAATAGGATAAAAGAATTCCAAGCTACAAGTGATCAGATCAATAAATTATAGTACAAGTAAGCAAAATCGGTGGGATATTAAATGAAGCTAAATACAATAATATTTTCCAAGTAACACTCAGACTATTATTGTTACATAATTCATAGGCAGCTTATGAATTATGTACGTACGTATAGTAAGATTATTTGAATCAGCGTTCGTTAGCTTCAGAACAACGGGGTTCAGTGGAAAGTTACCTCGGCAGTTATTGACCCCTAGAAAAACGCGCGATTAGACACGTGAGAATTAGTTTCAGATGCGACCAGAAATTTCAGTGCGAGCGGTTGCTTCTCCCGCTGCGGAAGATGGGCTGGGTTGTTGAAATAAAGCTTTATAAGAAAAACAACCAAGCCTTGTTTGTTAAGTTAATTAGAATAAGATATGATAGCCTAGGAAAGAAAGAACTAGAATCAACCCGGGACACCAGTTCGAGAAATCACCTTTAGAAGAAAATGGCGGCCAACGAGTTAGGAGCAGTAGAAGCAGTGTGTAACAAGTAAGAACCCTCATCCCATCTCTACTCTGTCTGTCTGTCTGTCTCTGTCTCTCTCTCTCTCTCTTGCCAATTATATACATCCGTGTATAGGCGTATACAAAATTATCATCCAAAGCGAGACTAGAAAATACATTGGTCATATTTTAATGGATTTCACCGGGAAAATGTAATTAACTGTCAGTGTAATTATGTAATTATGATGAGAGTACCGGTTAGGATCCATTCTATGGGTCAAATAGATCTGCTAGATCGGAATATTCGATATCATATAAATGGGTAAAAATAAATATAACGAAAACGAATTTCTCCGGCAACGTGTTACATGGCATAGATACAAAAGTGTTAAGTGGATCCAAGCACAAAATCTCAAATAATATCCCACTCTTTCGGCGAGGCTAAGAATGTGCCGACAGTATCTCCAGCTGGAGTCAGCCCTGCTCCCCGCCAAAAGTTCTAACCTAGGTATGAGCCTAAACTTGTAGTGAGGCTTTATGGAGCTTTAAGAAATGTGCATTACTCCTTAATTATGATTAATCCCAGGCGCATCTGGACCCGAAGTGCTAGTACATATTATGATCCCATCTAAAAATCAAATAGATCTGTTTACAAACTACACGTCTTAAAACGAATGCTTGATATCATATAATTGTAGATACAAAAGTGTTAAGTGGATCCAAGCACAAAATCTCAAATAATATCCCACTCTTTCGGCGAGGCTAAGAATGTGCCGACAGTATCTCCAGCTGGAGTCAGCCCTGCTCCCCGCCAAAAGTTCTAACCTAGGTATGAGCCTAAACTTGTAGTGAGGCTTTATGGAGCTTTAAGAAATGTGCATTACTCCTTAATTATGATTAATCCCAGGCGCATCTGGACCCGAAGTGCTAGTACATATTATGATCCCATCTAAAAATCAAATAGATCTGTTTACAAACTACACGTCTTAAAACGAATGCTTGATATCATATAATTGTAGATTATCTGTTTTACCAGTTACTAGCAGGATCTGCGTATATACCACAGTATGATATTTTAATTATTACAAAGTTTGATATGTTTACTTAAGAGCTATTTCAAAATAATTCAATATGTAAAATATATGATAATCTAATTTAATTCTCTCTCTTTTTCTTTCTTTTCTTCTTTTCATCTTTTCATTATGTTCGATTGAAAGATTAGTTCTATCTATTCTGCACGATCGTTCCTCTCCCTATCTTCCACTAATCTTTCTTATCATATTTTTCGGTGTAGCAAGTCTTTTTCTTCCCTTTCATTCTTAATAATAAAAATGGAATGGAATAGGAGAATGAATTTATCTGATGTCAAGGCTCCAGGTTTAAAGAGGCGGGATGTATGGTGTACCCCTCCATTTCCATTACTCCCAAGTCATACTAACCCGGAGTGGAGGTACCATTAGAGTCCCATCTATGAGTCATGTATATATGTTTAAGATTATTCAAAGTCGATAGGACCGTATGCAAGAAAAATATAAAGAATCAACTTTATAAGTAATGTGAATATGAAATTATCCCCATTGGCATAAAATAACCTAAAACGGGTTGACATCCCGTTAAAATCAGTCAGTCAATATCTTTATTGTTGATAATAAAATGAACATTATAATTACATACCTCAAAGTACTTCGTAATATAATATCATCATCATCGTGTCGTGCTAGCAACACGGATATCGATAACAATATTTCGCCAATCATCCCTACTCATTGCCGCCGGAAGCTCCTAAGTGCATCATCCGGGACCCACACAGAGTTGATCGATGTAGGCCCTTGCTGGGCAACGATCACCGGCGTGCCCATGTGCTGGTTTTCACAGGTGAACGTCACTTATGAGTTCATCCTTGCTTCTCCAGAAGTGTCTTCTTCGTCTTACTCGTATGCTTTGGTTGATAGGAGGCAAGTGACCGTATAGCTGTTTTCCTGTGTGGTGTTGTTTTTGCGATTTGTTTAAAACTGCACGCAGCATTCCTATGCAAATTCCATCTAACTTTATACTCTAGAGACGAGGAAATAACCGAAAAAAAGAAAAAATGCGTATGATTCCCTGGGAAATGTGTTGGTTTATTTTGTCGTTTGCGTATATTTGTCTTTTTGGGAATGTTTTTTGTTATTGCTGTGTTGCAAGTGTTCAATCCTTTCTCGAATTCTTTTATGGCGTTGGTAAATGCAATTAGATCTGTAATAGATGTGCAAATGCATGGAAAATAACAATCGATGCATTATCTTTGCTTTGCATTCAATCCGTTTCTATCCTAAGTGGTTGGTTATCATATTTCCAGATGAGGAGACAAATTCAGAATATCTTATATCGCTGAATATTCAGGTGGATCAGTTATGGATGTAAAGTGTGACATATGATATATATACACACACAAACACACACACACACACAGAGAGAGAGAGAGAGAGAGAGAGAGAGAGAGAGAGAGAGAGAGAGAGAGAGAGAGTGTGTATATATATATATATATATATATATATATATCTTGATTATTCAATACACAAACTTTACCAAGGATTTCGTGCCACATCAATACACAGACACACACGCGCCCGCACACACATACACCCTTACGCACACAGGGAAATACCCAGACACACACACACACACACACACACACATATATATTATATTATATATATATATATATATATATATATATATATATATATATATTATATATATCTTGATAATTCAAAGATTCATTTCACAAACATTACCAAGAATTTCGTCACATCTTAATAATACACACACACACACACACTCACACACACACACACACACACATATATATATATATATATATATATATATATATATATATATAGATGCGTCTCGAAATTCTTGGTAATGTGTGCATAATGAATCTTCGCATAATCAGGATTCACTTCCATTACCTGAGGTGCTTTCATCGCTTATCGTCAGAATCAGGATAGAATTATTAATCACGTAGACAATGACAGAATAAAGAAACATATCCCTCTCCTTGAGGCCAATATATAAAATACTGGAGTAGACATGTATTTTCTTTCAAAACTACGCGCAAATTCTTTTAAAATGGCGGTGTTAATTTTGAGCACTTATTTGTTAAATGACAGTAATAATTATGGTACATTAGCTCAGAAAGAGAAGAAAAGATGATTGGTTAGGATCGGCATTCTATTTATCATTGTACAAACCTGATGTATTTGAACATAGAGAATAGTCGTATAAAGATACATTAGAAACCATCGTAGCGAATAGAAAAAAAAAAGTTCGTGTGATACGCAATTATATTTTCTGCGCGCTGAAATGCCTCGTCACTGATGGATATCCTTGTGTCATTGGAAGTTTATTTTTCTCCCAGGGACCCAGCCAAGCTATGAATCCATAGCATTTTGTGTTAAGGGAAGATATTTCCTTGCAAGATAGTTGGACTCGTTCAACGGAATACATATGAATATACAAATACACGAGATTATTCGTAGTCGAGTTACTACTAATCAAGTCCTCCTGATGGAGAACTGCGCATTGAATCTGTTAATTATATTATACTCCTTTGCAAAACGTAATAAATATTTTCATGATTTTCAATGTTGTTAATTGTTTAATTCAGTCACAAAAATTCTAAATATAAAAAGTATATCGATAAATTTGTTCCCTTATTCAACTGCGCGTTACGTTTCTCAGAGAAAAGTTCAATTCAAATATTCCTAAAAATCGCATTTTCTTTTCTAATAGTAAAAGAAATTCATAAAAATATTTTTTCTGAAAACTTGTAAGCCGCAGAATATATTTTTCTCGGTTTCTGATAAAAAAAATATATTCTTATGGGGGCCACTTGTTGGCTGTGGGTGACGAATCGTGATTTTAAGGATGAAACCGTGGTGGGTGAGCAGTCCATGACATACAACTCCCACTAAGATCCACACTTAGGCGAGACAGTCAGTCGGAGAAACCACCTCCTATCAATCGGCTGGTCACTTCGAGCCCAATCACTTATATGATTGTCCAGAGCCTCTTGCCCCTATGGCAAGCCCTAACTCTTTTTATCAAGTACGTGCTAGAAGGTGGTGACTGAGGGTCTTAATGTCTTGGATGACACTCTATCTGTTGGCGAGGTTCCAGTTCTGGATGTCTAGGGAATGTGGAGTACCCCTTCATCACCATTGCTCCCAGGTTCACTCTTGCTCGGAGTGGAGGTACCTGTTAGAGTCCCATGCATGGGTTTAAATAGAATAAAATGAGTCAAAAACAACTTGAGTACTCATCAAAAATTAATAAAACAAAAAAGGTCTTCGGCATAAAATGACCCAATGGCTTGACATGCCGTAAAAACCAACCAATCAACCATCCTTGTGGGAATGTTTGCCTATAACAAAACTATCGAATAAATTAGAAAACATTGTTTTTTTGTTTAAAACTGCTGTTTTTTCTATAAATATGCACGTGATTAACACAGAAAATGTGCTCAGTTAATGATTTGAAGAAGGGATTATTTCCCTGGAATCATAAAAATAATGCCAACTTTCTGAGACAAAATGCATTTGCTTACAAAGGAATTTGATAAATTCTCAAAGCAAAACAGTTGTACTTTTTAGAAAATAATTTTCTAAAAAGTACAACTCTCATGAGATAAGAATAATAATTTTTCGTAAAAATGATTAAATAATCAAATAACACACACACACACACACGCGCGCGCGCGGGGGCGTGTATATTATATATATATATGTATATATATATATATATATGTATATATATATATATATATATATATATATATATATATATATATATATATATATGAACAAAAAGTGATAAGACAAAGAGGAATATTTATTTTATGTTATTTAGTTTTCTCAACTAGTTTCGACCTTAGGTCCTCGTCAGGAGAAAATTTCTTGTTTGAAGAAATTGTTTTCGGGAGTTTTCTTTTTTTTTAAATATTAGAATATTTTTTAGGTGTCTGACAGGCCACTATAATCCGGGCAGAGAAGTGTGTTAGAAGTAGCAAGTCCATCTCTTCCGTGAATAGATATATATGTATATATATATATATATATATATATATATATATATATATATATATATATTTGTGCAACATTTTTCTTTAATACGTACTCTATTAAACAGAGAAGACATCTCTTGTCTGGAACGTTTTTTTTCTCTCGATCCTTTCAAGTTGCCGGTTCAATTTTGTTTAACATAAGAGTGGAATGTGTTAATGAGAGCTCCGAAGTAGACTTTGTATATCAACACCACAAAACACATGCATGCCCCACTCTAATTACAGAAAAAGTCTTACCGAAAGTACACACATACTAAACAAAGAAAGAAAAAAGAAAAAACTCCAAATTCTTGAAGCATTATACATTACAAAAACAAACCTACCTTAAATAAAACTAATTTCGAATATAGCAGCCATTTTTGTTTGTAATAGATATATGTTGTAACTCATTTCCCACCAATTCCCATCCTCCCAATCCTCACACCCCTTTAAATAGTTTTTGCGAATTCCACCTCCTACGTATTCCCACTACTACTTGTTCGTTCAGCCACATTTATGTCTTTAAATAAAACTCCAAAGAAAATCTCAAATACATTCACCCCTGAAGATGGCACGGAAGTATAATTCAACAAGGTATGAAACATTAACTTGGTAATCCGTACACTAATTTTAGTAAGTTCTCCATAATTCGAAGCATCCCTGTAATGTCTCTTTTGATAGGGGGAATGTAACTTACCAGTGTCATCTACTATTTGCGGGGCAGTGGCCGGAAGTTGTCCTCAACTTTTATGGACAGGTGAGCGCAATGGTCGACATTTATTACGATCGCCAAACTACACATGCAAATTTATGAACACGAGCTACTAACTATATCTTATTATAATGGAGATTCGTTGTATGTATGTCTGTAACCAAAACTACGTCATCACTGGCGTCACGATATCCTTAATTTTAAGTTATATTCTCAACAATTAAGAAATAGTCATTATATAATCTTAATTAGCATCTTGTATTTTTTAAACAATGTCTCTATTAAAGTCTAGCTGATTTAGTTTTGTGGTAAAACTGCCAGTATTATTTGTTTATTTAAAACCCTGAAATATGTGTTATATCTCTCTGAGAAATTTTATTTTACATAGTATATGGTGGGAATAATTTGTATAATGATTTTCACAAAACTGGGTTTAATAAATAATTATTTGCTTTTATTGATTTCTAATACTATCATGGTATTATTCACAAACGTATTAAAAGCAAACCTATATATAATTATATTTACAAATCAATTAAAATAACATTAATATAAGTGTAATATCTTTATTAGTCTTATTTAATTTCGTCAGTCTTTCTATTTTAATATAATATTTTATTCCATTAAAACTTTTAAGCTGCCTACAACCATAATTGCTAAGCACCAAATCCGTGTTTGTTTATATTTGATAAATATATACGCACAGAGACACACACGCGCACACACACACACACACACACACACACATATATATATATATATATATATATATATATATATAGAGAGAGAGAGAGAGAGAGAGGAGAGGGGGAGAGAGATAGATACAAAGACAGTCAGATAGACAGACAGACATAAAGAGACAGGCAATTAGACATAAAGAGATAGACAGTTAGAGAATAATTTAATTATTGTTGAAAAAGGCAGACAATGATGTATTGTTAAGTTTGGTCTCTTTTTTTAAATAGTCACTGATGGCTCAAATAAGTCTAAACTTTGTCCATAGTTCATTTCTATTCGAATGGATTCGGTCATACACCAGTTACAATCAATAACGACACTTATAAAAATCTTTAACCTGTAAATACCCCTGTTTCTCGATTCAGTTTAATATTTATGATATTTGTTTACCTATTGTTATTATTTGTTTTTCTAATATTTTATTTTAATTAATTCGACTGTAGCCTAATCAAAACGGTCTATAGAAAATTTAAATTGAAAAGGAAATGGTAATCATTTTCTGGGTAAAGAGAAAGAGAAAAAAGAAATAAGAACAAAAGAAAAGTGAGTTGTTTTTAAGATTCTAAGCACTCAATGTATGTCAGCGATTGACTGGTCAATGACCCCTGAACTTGATAAAAAACGGAAGTCACAAATCTTCTGCAGAAGAGCGGAAACAGATATGTCCCTTCCCCACCGCGGGACCACAAACAGAAGTAAAGAAAACTCTTTCTTTTTCATTGGGTGTCCCTCAAAGAGACAGGCGTCGTTTTTTGGGCTCCACTATGGGAGTGTTTTGGCTGTTCTAGCATAATTACAATGAATATGATTTATAACAGAAAAGTTTGACCATACATTTCCTCACTGGAAAAAAACAACAAAAGAAACAAAAAAAATAGACAGCGAGCGAGAAATAAACAAACTCATTTGGCCGATGCACAACCCACTGTTCTTTCGTATGTCGTTTTTAGGAACCCACTGTCTATGTGAACCCTGCTACTTGTACGTGACCCACCAGCTAACCGGTCATACTACTAGTCATCTTAAGCCTTTTATGGTGCAATGACTAAGCTACATTTATTTATCTGGTGCCGTGACATTTTCTTTTTAATTTCCTTTACGCATGTTTTTTTTTTATTCATTTGTTTGCTTCTTGTTGTTAACTCTGTTAAAGGTATAACCAAAATGCGATGAGATTCTGAAAAAGGTATAACCAATATATGATGAGCTTTATGAAGACCTGTTTTTACGATCTACATTTTGTTATGATATTATTTTCACAAGTACTCAAAGATTTTTTCTCAGGTATCCGTTTAATGTCTCCTTCAGGGATACATCGTCTACAGTAAATTAAATAAATAGTTCTTGCATATTTTCTCTGGGGTAATTATGGAGAAAGCTTACCGGTGCAGACGCAGAAGGGGGTCCGAATTTCCAGCGTACTGTTTATCGAAATTCGTATCCAGGTTTTCCCGTTAGCAGTTGAAGCAGTCTTTGGGTCTCCTGGTACGGACTTTTCTGCAAATTTGCTCCATTGCTCGCCCCCCTCCTTGTCTCTGGTCAATAAATGTGAAAGAAAAATAGCAATCTGCATGATATATTTGCTTAGGAGATCGGTTGTCGATAAAATGGTTGATTCGTTTTTGGAGTTTCGTCTCTTTGTCAGATTTATTATGACAGAAGTTAGGCCGTACATACGTTGCTGGTTTTTCTAGGCTGTGGCCATCCAGTGACATCTTTGGCCCTCATTATTAGTTTTTTTAAATTTTTTAAACCCTCTCTCTCTCTCTCTCTCTCTCTCTCTCTCTCTCTCTCTCTCTCTCTCTCTCTCTCTCTCTCTGAATAATTATGTTGCTGCTGTTGCTGCTGCTGCTGCTGCTGCTGCTGCTAATAATAATAATAATAATAATAATAATAATAATAATAATAATAATATCCACTGGAAATTGTGCAAAATCTTTACATAATACTACGAAATGGTATATGCAAAAAACAGAATCTGTTCTTGAGAATGAAACGCATAAAATTCTCTGAGATAAACACTTATTGTCTTATCTCAGCCAGAAGACTAGACCTAGTATTGATTAAGAAGAATAGAGAAATTGGTATTTTGTAGATTTTACAGTTCCAGCAGATCACGGGTTGAAGATGAAAGAAAACGAAAATATAAACAAATACAAGGACAGTGCTAGAAAATTGAAAAGGCTGTGGAATTTGAGAGTGAAAGTGATAACAATTGTAGTCGGGATACTTGGAATGCTCCCCAAAGCTTAGAAAAGGTACTAGAGGAACTGGAAATAAGTGGAAGAATTGAGACCATCCAAACAACAACATTATTGAAATCGATTAGAATACTCAGAAGAGTCCTGGAGACCTGGGAGACTTATCATTCAAGGTCCAGTGAAAGGCCACCAGATAATGCTAGTGGGAAAAACTCACAAGGAGTGAAATAATGATAATAAAGTCTCTGGAATTTCGAGATACGAATGGATCGCCTAATCCCTGCTATACCATACTTTTTGTTAATTGATAAGAAAAAGTAATTTCACACCAAGTGGATTTTGCCGTTCCGAAATAAATAGATAAACAAATACTCGGACATTGTCAGATATCTGAAAGTAACTGTAGAACATGAGGTAGGAGGTGATAACAATTATTTTTGGTGCCCTCAGAAGTTACTTAAAGTTTTCGTTAAAAAGTTTGGACAAAATTGGAAATCAGAGGAAAGATCTGACCATCCAGAAAACAACATTGTTAAGATCGGTTGAATACTCAGAAGAGTCTCGGAGGCCTAATGAGGTTTGATGGCACTCAGACTCCAGTGACGGATCACCATTTAAATCTGGTGTGAAAAACCTGCAAGGAGTGATACAAAGATTCAATATTTAATTTCAATATATTCTAACTTTCACTCAACCCAAACAAAGCCTATTATTTTTCTACGATAATATTTAAAAAAAGCAGGACGAATTTACTTTTTGTCTGTTCTAAAACCAATAAATATATTTAGTAGGATAAATCCATAGCATATGTTTACTCATACATATGTATTTAAATGTTACCTATTTTTAATGCACAAACTTAACCTGAAGTAAAATATACTAGTGTTCCGCGTAGTATTATTGCAGATCTATCAGCGGTAAATCTAAATGATCATTTTTTTCCTCTAAGACAAAAGTAAAACATTTTTGTTAAGTATTACAAGAAATTTAAAGCGTGTAAGCGCTATTTATTTTATGAAGAAGTTCACTAATATATTCGAGGAGACCTGCTTTGTCTTGCTTTTCGGGGCTTTTTTTTTGGGGGGGGAGGGGGGCATTTTTATTTATTTATTTTTTTAGCACGAGGCAAAAGTCCTGGAAGTATTGTTATTAACTGGCGGCCAATTCTTTTCTTTTGTTCATTGAACTTTTGTAACGTTAATTTCCCCAGCGTGTGCAAAGCAAGGGAGAAAGAAATTTATTTTGCGTTTGCTTCGAAGCTGGGAAAACGTATCTAAAATTGTTGTCCGTCTTTTTGTGTTTCTATTGAGAGAAACATTTAATTATTTCTCATTCTGCCATTCAATGAGAACAAAATGTCCTGCTCGATTTTTTACACACACACACACACACACACACACACACACACACACACACACACACACACATATATATATATATATATATTTATAAAATCATAATATATAAAAAGTAACTAAATTTGGTAGAGTGGTCTATTGTCAGTATCAGCCGGACAGTGAGGGAGTATATCAACTTTTCGCTAGCCCCTGACCAGGGAGATTGTTTTACTGAGGTGAATCGTCACACATATCGTTAGCTCAATTAATCAATGGATGATCCTCATTGAAATTCCTCGGTAGTTAAAGAAATAAAATGTGGGTGACAATTGTCCAAAGTTCACTCTTATAAATAGTATTTGCGTTAAAAGCTGTTGGCATTTATTATGAACCTGACTAGAGCCAATACATCTGTTTTCCTTAAAAGAAACCAATTAATCGAAATGTTTTGATTTATTCAAACCAATCATCGACTCTCTGTAATGCCTGTATATTTTACAAAGTATTATATATATTTATTATTGAATTTAATATGCAGAAATGCTTTGCATTTAGTTTGTAAATCTGATGATAACTTATGAGTGAAGTTATCGCCAGGAGAGTCGCCAATTCGGTCCCATACACTGTGACCTTTTTTTCACTGGCTTAATAACTCGGCTATATAATCAAGTTGAAACGATTTAGTATTTATTTTCTCTTGGTATTTCCTTAATCCGTTCCGAGATGATTGACCAAATAAAGAATCAAGTTGTCTCGCCGGACAAGAAATCGTAAATCAAGGAGACTCGGCTGTCTCTTCTTAACTCTGGGGTCTTAGCTTCAAGATCGTCGACTTGTAGGCTTGGCGAGATCTTCCAAACGGCCCTAATGTATTATTCACCATGCCTGAAAGGTTTATCTTCACACAGGAGCACATTTATCTCTGCCTTTGTCCTGACCTCAGATAACCTTTGACCTTCTATTATTCCCCACAGCTAATCATCTCGGCACGCCTCAAGTTCTAATATTGATTTTACGCTTTCTTCTTGGTCACTTTGCGTTCATTCTTCAAATAACAAAGTCACCAACATTGGCATAAAGGCTTTTCAGAATTATGAACAGCGGAATGGTAGACAACGAGGTGACTTAAGTTGAGAATTATATTCTTTACAAATTTTAAGTCAGTTCAAAGAGGATTTCTGCAGATTGAAACTAAACCCAGCCCTTCCCCCCCTTTAAAGGAAAACCCCGCGATTGTGTATCGAAACAGATCAATTCTAAATCGTCACTTCATGAAATGGCACTTTTAATAAATCGAATCAGCCAATTATTGGAAATTTTATATATATATATAAATATATATATTTACATTTCTAATGTTGGTACATAAAATATACATATGGTCGATGTTTTGCTTTGTGTTGACAGTTAAAATTTGACATACGAGTTAGCTTCAGATATACTCATGGTAATAAGTTTACTAAAACATTTAAGTTTCCATAATTAGGACAAAGAAAATATTATTTATAAAAATGACCATTAAAATATATTACATCACATGATTCATTATATTCTATTTTATTATGTTTTTATACAATGTAATTGTTCTTATTAAAAAACATAACAAAAATATTAAGGTGTTTCAGTTGGGGTACCAGAACAGAATAATGGTATTTCAGTTTATTTCAATGGAAAATTAAGTTACAAGCAGAACAATTTAAACTCGTCTGCCAAGCTACCACTTTATTTGGATTCTATGGATACACATATGAACGTGGTATAAATCTGTAATGCTCGGGAATCCAATGTTTCAACAGGTCTAAAAATATTAGTGGGTCTGCATATACCAGCTATCCATAACGGTGAGGCTTACGGTGGAACGACTGCATCATATACACAGCTCATCTTAAACGTTGGAAGTATTGGAATCCCATGTTGACATTTCTGTAAATAAAAAATAGCACAACATGCCACAGACATTAATTTTTCCATTCCTGTCAGCGCGAATACGAATATTCCTACCATAGCCTCTACAGAGGGGTAAGACAGCCCCGCCCGAATGGGTTTGTCCTTGGTATGTTATTAACTCGTCCACGATTCTTAATCGGGTCGACGACTCCATTTTTTACTACTCTAATCAGTACACCACGCCCCTCCATATATATATATATATATATATATATATATATATATATATATATATATATACACAAAATGTTGTTCTGGTTCCAACGGGAGAAAATGTAATATTTTATAAAAAAAGAAGAAGGTCCGCAAAATATATCGTTTTCAGAAAAATGTTTTATTCTTTTTATTTCACATACACAACACGTGTTTCAGATATTCTGGTATCTTTTTCAGGCTTTGGTTAATACATATATTGATATACATATATATATATATATATATACATATACACATACATAGGTTATGCGTGTTTCTGTAATCTTTCTGTTATAACAGAAAAATTACAGAAACACACATAAGAAAGATTTAAGTGCAACCAGTGTTGAGATGTACAAAGTAACATAATCGAAGCTTATCAGTATTATCGAGAAATCAACCACAAAAACACACCTTTATGTTAATCTACCTATTTATATATAAATGGCAGTTGTGTATATGTATGTATGCATGTATGTATGTCCACATGAAACTACAAAAACAAAACAATTGACGACAAATTAATATATATACACATTCACAATCACCAGCTCTTGCTTTTTGAGCAAAAATAAAGAAAATCTTATTAATATTCGTGAAGATATTTTTTTTTAATTAAATAGTCACAGCATTGAGTTTTTTCCATTTAATATTTTAAGTAGGAGACACATTTGGTCTGTTTTTACATAATGGATCTGCGAGACTAACGTTTGGCCCCACTTCTAGTATATATATGAAGGACAGTTGTGTGTATGTATGTCTGTCTGGGGGAAACTACGAAAATAAAACAATTAATGACAAAGTGAATATATATACACATTTATTATCACCAAAGATTGTTTTTTTGTAGAAAAATAATGAAGATATTATTTATATTCTTGGATATATCTAAAAATTAGGTTTTGCATATTAAGTGAAGGTAAAGTAATTGGTGACGTAAAACATAAACAAAAAACAATCAATGGATCTGCGGGACTAACTTTTTTAATCTCCCTATAGCCAGGCAACGCCAGGTAGCCGCTTCTACTTAATACAGTAAAACGCTTTTGGTAAAGCAATTTCGCAATGATTTTCATTTCAACATTTTAAATGATCATAAATGTATTGTAAATTAAGTATCCCCTAAATGTAAAGAGTAAAGAAGTCAGCGCGCACGCGAGAGAGAGAGAGAGAGAGAGAGAGAGAGAGAGAGAGAGAGAGAGAGAGAGAGAGACAGATAGAGACAGACAGAGACAGACACAGAGACAGAGAGGCGTATCTCTTTCGATATGAGAAATATCATCAATTGTCATAAATACGTTTGAATGAAAGATTCCTTTACCTTAAGAGAATTCATTAAACCAATAAAATTCAGTCCCAATCGCAGATAATGGAATTCTAAACGGGTTCTAAGGAAAATGTTTTAAGATTCCTTTTAATTTTGAATATTTTTTTAGAAATCTTAACTTCTCTCCATATATTAAAGATAATTCAGATAATAAGTCTAATTAAAACATTAATTATGGATTAGGGTAATGCAGGGCAATTGCATGTGTCAAGTAATTTTATTCTTATTTAAATTTGAAGAATTTTAAAGAATAAATGGGCATGCACAAAAGTGTTGATACAATTAGTTCGTTATTTCCTAAAATGTAGACTATATATATATATATATATATATATATATATATATATATATATATATATATATATATATACATGGGGTCGGCCAACTTAATATATATATGTGTGCGTGCGTGCGTGTGTGCGTGTGTGCGTGTGTGTGTAAATTTGTCTGTGTCTGTATCTTTTATGAAATAATTACAATATAGTGGTTAATAATCTTTCAAGCTGGATCATAAGATACATACATACATACATACATACATACATACGTAGAGGGCCGGGTTAGCTCAGTCGGTAGAGCGTTCGGCTAGAAATCACAAGGTTCCTAGTTCGATACCGGTCCTCGCCAACTCAGCGTATGAGTAGCACAGGCATCTGTGCGGTAAAGTAAGGAGCTGATGGTATGTATGGCGCTCCACCTCAGATGCTAAAACAATCTCCTTGGTCTAGCACTATTGAAAAGGGGATAGACTCCCTCGCTGACTGGCTGATACCGACTTTAGGCCGCCCCGTCGACTTTACTTACTTTTAATATATATATATATATATATATATATATATATATATATATATATATTTCATTTTATGGTAGGAAGTTTTGAATCATTATTATTATTATTATCATTATTATTTTTTCACTCCTCGCTACTTTCTCACACCGATGTTAGATCATAGTCTTTCACTGGAGTCTGAACGACAGCAATTTTCTCGAGGATACTTGTGTGTTTTCTAACGGATCAAGTCTTGTTTATTATTATTATTTCTTCTTTCTGAGTTTTCACATCAACATTAGCTGATGGTCTTTCACTGGAGTCTGAGGGACAGCAACTCTACTCAGGTCTCCAGGACTCTTATGAATATTCTGGCAGATTGCAGCAGTGCAGTATTCTGAATGGTATCAATCCTTCCTCTGATTTCCAGACTTTCCAAACCCTTTTTCAATCCTTTTGGGACAGTTCCAAGTGCACCAACTACAATTGGTATCACATTGACTTTTATATTCCATAACTTTTTCAGTTCTCTGGCAAGGTCCAGATATTTGTCCATTTTTTAAATTTTCCTTTAGCTTCACCCTGTGATCTGCTGGAACTGCAAAATCCACGAGTTGACAAGTTCTTTTTTTTTCTTAATCAACACTAGGCCTGGTCTTCTTGCTGGGATAAGGTGATCCGTTTTTATTTCAAGGTCCCAGAGAGTTTTATGTGTTTCGTTCTCAAGAGCAGATTCTGGTTTATGCATATACCATTTTGTTGTATGATCAAAATTTATTTTTTTGCATAATTCCCAGTGGATCACCTTCCCAACCCAGTCGTGTCTAGTTTTGAACTTCCGTTGTGCTAGTTTGCTGCATTCGCAGGGTACATTGTATATGGTCTCATCTCTATTAACGCATCGTCTACACTTTCTATTTTGTTGGGTCTTATCAATTTTAGTTTTGATACAGTTTGTCCTCATGGCATTATTCTGTGCAGCAATTATTAGTGATTCAGTTTCTCTTTTAAGGTTTCTGTTTCTTAACCACGTCCAGGTTTTTTCATGTGCAACGTCTCCGATTTGTCGTTTGAAGTGTCCATATTATTGTTTTTCTTCCCATTTTTGTTTTCTTCTTCTTCTTCTTCTTCTTCTTCTTCTTCTTCTTCTTCTTCTTCTTCTTCTTCTTCTTCTTCTTCTTCTTCTCATTATTATTATTATTATTATTATTAGTAGTAGTAGTAGTTAAAACTATTGTTCTACGGAATGAAAATAAAAGAAGAAATACTGGACAATTAGTGGGATCTTGCTAGAAAGGTTATAAAACTGTAAATCAGGAGGTTATCCGGGATAACATCGGGCTTGGATCCATTGGAATCGGGCTTGGATTCCAGTAACCTGGAAAAGAGACTGGGTTAAGTGAAAAGCTTGAGATCATCCAGACAACATTTCCGGTAAAATCAACTTAACAATTTTGTCAATTTTATGAACACTTATGGGTGAATGGTTGTTATAATGTTAAATCTCATAGAAAATTGATTCGGCGAGCCAGTTCCATACTTACGATTTTATGTTTCGCTTCACACTAATGTCCTAAGGAAAAAATATGAATACATACCTCCAGCTAAAGTTAAATAGTAGAATAAACTGGGCTCTCTAGCCTTGTTAAGAGCAACTGGTCGACGACAAAGAAAACTGAATTCGAATTCTCTACCTGAGTGGCTGTGTGATTTGTAGTCATTGTTTGGTGAAAAAATACTTAGTATCCTTTAAAAAGTCCAAAGTTGTGTTCCCTCTCCTTCTGGGTCCTCATGTGATGATACTAATGCCAAATTGTATAGCACCTTCCTCTTCATTTGAATGTCATCGGTACCATTAAGAGGATATATCTACAGCATTGAAAACTTTTGATATTTCACCTTTTTAGTCATGTGACCACATCTAGGGTCCATAGTTACACGAGACTTACGAATATCAACTCTGAATACTCAAATGTAATACATTTGTCGTCAGTATATATCTTTTGATTTTGGTGTGTTATGGACAGATTATCAGGCATACGGAAACCCTATCTCATTGACAAGTTAAAGCGACAATTCTTCCAAGTTGTATCAGTGTTATTGTATGACTGCAGCACTTGAATCCCCCCAAAAAGTGCCTAGAGAATAAGCTATATGGGAGCTGCACAGGAATGCTGCTTGCGATATTCCACAAATCGTGGAAACAACGTTCTACAAGAAAGCAGCAGTACAGCCACTTGCCCCCTATCACACAAAACATCCGAGTGTGACGAACAAGACATGCTGGGCACCGCTACAGAAGCAAGGATGAACTCATAAGTGACGTTCTCCTATGAAAACCAGCACATGGTCCCGCCATGCAGGCCGTCCAGCGAAAAGACCTACACTGACCAGATGCGGATACTGAATGCTGCACAGAGGACGTCCCGAGAGTAATGAATGGTAAGGACGATTGGCGAGATATTGCTATGGATATCTGTATTACTAGCATGACATGATGATGATGATGATGATGGCGGTGGTGGTGGTAGTGGTGGTGATGATATATCATTTACTTCTTGAAGGGAAAACTGATAACTTTGTCCTCCTCCGTGTTATGTTCATTAATGAAAATTATTAGCCAGATCAATCTCCGAAAAAATGTTGGCTTGAATACATTGACATATTGGATCCTTGGTTGGTTGTTATTATAAAAGTTTGACTTTTCATACGAATTTGTTTTTTTCATAGAATAAAAAAGAGAGAATAAAACATCAGATTCATTTAAGATATAAAACTTAGTGCGATTTTTCTCAGTAATTCACCAAAAGAACTTTCTATATCTTCAAACTTTGATGTGATGATTATTATAGAACATTTCTCAGGTTATAAAAAAAACCTATCCCGGGGATGAAATATTATAAGGATATAGAGTCTGAATGTCTGGCATTGGTATCAAACACATTCATTCTCGACATCAGTGTGTTTATCCGAGCGGGATGCACAAATCCGTGTCGATAATCATCAAAAGGATGCTGAGGGAATCTGTGACTCCGTCTGGGCCATGGCCTCAGTGCCGAAGCCCACTAAGTACCGAAAGTCTCTTTCGCGTCAGCTCCCCAGACGTTTCTATCGATCGGATTTTTGTGATAACCTAAATTCCTAAATAAACAGGAAGCTAAAACAATAATTAGAAAATTAAGCTATTTAGAAAGCTTGACAGAGGGTTTTGTTGTAATATATGTGTTTATTCACTTCAGGGATGGAATTTGCTTGATTTTATCTGGCAAATAAACAAATCTTTCACTAAATTAAATCGAATCAATATGTTAATAAAGTGTTCACTATGTTCGTTTGTCTGTGTCTGTATACACATCGACTCACTAGTTTTGGCTGACCAGCTAAACACTTACATTCATCAGGGGTGTACGGACATTGGATGCCGTATAGAAGACCCAGAGTGATGGGTGATAGAGACTGTTTCTGAGAATTAATCGAGAGAATCCATGCTTTCAGCATGATGATGATGATGATGATGATGATGATGATCCATAAAACGACGCCTGATAGCAATATTGTTCTGTAAATTCTTATAGCAAAGCAACTTTTTGTCCAGTTTTCAATTGAAGGATAATTTCATGGGGGTCTGCAGATTTAAGCCCCAAAGCCAAACACTCATTCCTTTGGTAGGAAATAAGAAATAGATTATATAACTGACTCTTGAAGTGATGTGAAGGATTTTAGCCCCTTGATTTTAGATGCAATTTAATAACAGTCTTATTCCTGTTTGATATTTTAAATTAAAAAAGACACACACACAAAACAAATAGTTGAAGTTATAAAGTTGGCACCTTAACTTTTTTCAACCTAGTATTTCGTTCATCATTCAACTTTAGGTTGTTTTCTTTTTCAAAACCTCCAGATATTTTTATTGTAGTCTGTGAACGATTTGCATAAAAGATAAAGAATGCAAAACTCAGATTTACATCTGTTCTTCAATCAGCCTATCTTAATGTGACAGCTGTCTTACCAATTAGGTCACTGAACCAACTGGTTACACTTGTATTTCACCATTCTATTGCCATCTATTTTAATTCATTGAAATTAATAAAATAAAATAAAATTGTTAAATGCTAATTAAAATGATTCATCCATTTCTAAAGACAAGCATCTCAACGAGTTTACATGTTATCTTGTAGTATCTATTGGCCACATCATTTACAATTGTTATATTGATTTTCATATATTAGGTTGTAAAATTATTTAGTTCATTTATTATTTTAAATCAAGGAATAAGCAAGAAAAATATAATTTTATGCCTAGTCGGCAGAGTTTAGAATAAGGTGATTGTTTCCTCTGTAGAGGCGTATGACCTCCGCAAAACGGTGTGTCCTGGGTATAACATTAAATTGCATATTATATTCAGATTCTAATTCTGGAGATCTGGGGACTATGAAGTATCTCTTAATTGTGATTACTCTCACTATGAAGTGGGTGGTAGTACCTGTTAGGGTTGTCCATCTTTAGCACAAATAGATCTGTTCATTATTTATTAGTTCTAACAACACACAAAAATATACCACATTATGATGATTGAATTATTACAACGTTTAATGTAATAAAGAGCTATTGGGAAATAGTTCAATATGTAAAAAGTATTTATTTCCTTCTTTTCATCTTTTCATTATGTTCGATTTAAACAGATTAGAGTTATTGCTTCTCTCACCCACAATACTTCCCATTCTCCCTTTCTTTCTTAGTGTTTTTCTTGTTATTTTTTTCTCTGTAGCAGGTCCTTTTTCATCCCTGTCTTTATAATAAAAAACAGAATGATCCATTATTTAGCTGAAGTGACGTCACTTATAAGAATTCAACGGATAAGCAATAACGCATAAGCAATAACGGATTAGGTTATCATATGCCGTAGAGGATTTGTTTTATTCATTCTTGTCGAGAATTCCACACGGCCTTCTAAGGTTATATTTAATGTGGAATCGGCCACAGTTGTAACGTATCTTTTTTCCTGATCTGAATCTATAATGTCTCTTCCGTTTGCCTTGGTCTTTTTTCTTTTGAGTATAATTAGCCTTAATGTTTTTATTACAATCAGAACAAACCACAACAACAAAATCAACAACAATAGCAACATACTCCAGTGGCAGACCATCAGATTATGCTGGTGTGAAAAATTCACAAGGAGTGAAATAATAATAATAATAATAATAATAATAATAATAATAATAATAATAATGTCCCATCCTGACTTGACGGCCAGACATAGTGTTAAGTGATTAGAAGAACTAATTGATTGTGCTGTTCCAACAGACCAGAGAATTGAAATAAAAGAAAGCGTAAAAATGCGGTTAATACCTGGATCTTATCGGAGAGTAAAAAAAGATGTGAAAGATAAAGGTGATACCAGTCGTAATTGGAGCCCTGGAACAATCTGCAAAACCTGAAATAAAAACTAAATGAATTGATAAGAGGAAGTATCGGGACCATCAAAATCACAGCAATTTGAAAATTACTTAGATAATTGAATCCTGGATATCTGAGATTGTTTGCAGACTCTCTGATACCAGTGAGAACCTACCAGTTCAAGTCTGTGAAAAACTCACATGAAGTGAAATAAGAATCACAGTAAAAATAAAGAAACTGCATAAATACTTGGACCTTGCCAGAGAGAAGAAAATAGTGAAACATTAAGGTGACAGTGATGGTAATCATACTTTAAGACCGTGAAACAATCTCAAAGAACTTGGAAAGGATATTGTTGGAACTGTATATCCGGGGAATAATTTAGACTGGCCAGACTACGGTACTGCTGAGAACAGTTAGAATCTTCGTTATCTGAGGAGAATTAACACTCAGACTTTAAATAACCCATTAGTTACTGTTGGTTTGCGACAGCTGAAAAGTGTGAAAAATGGTACATGAATAAAACATATACAAGTAGCTAATCCATAGCAAGTAAAATATCCATATATGTGTGGAACTTTATAAATAAATACAGTGGAAGAAATATGAGGAAATAGACGGTATAAATTGTGTAGAAATAAGTAGTGTATGCGCATGGCGAAATAATTATCACAATCAGGACATGTGGATATACCACAGTATGATAATTTGATTATTACAATGTTTGATATGTTTACTTAAGAGCTATTGAAAATAGTTTAATATGTAAAAAAGTATAATAACCTTCATTTAACTCTCTCTCACTCTTTTTCCGTCTTTCTTTCCTTTTTTCGTCATGTTCGATTGAAAGATTAACGTTATCGTTTTTATGCGCTCGCCCTCTTTATATATTTCCCCTACTCTTTTTCTGTCTTATTATATTTTTCTGTATAGCATGTCCATTTTCTTCATTTTATTTCTTTATAATAAAAACGGAATGGTCAATTATTTAGTTGAGGTTACGACTAAGAATTCGGCGGATGAGTAACACCAGCTAATCAAGATTTACATTTTTTCATTTCATCTTGGATAATTTGAACTGTCTTATTTTTACCCAGAGGGTGTTGCAAGATGATAACGGTCGTACTTTTAAGGAACACTGTTATTAATATATAGATCTTAGGAAAGGCACTGACACCAAAATTATAATCCTGCATAAATTTATTTATTTGATTGATTGATTTTTACGGCATGCACACCTGTCCAGCGTTATCTTATGCCTAGAGGTTAAGAAATCGCTTTCATTATTCCTATTTATATTGTTGGTATAATTGGAGGTTTGGGGTATTTTTCCCCAGTAACATATCGAATAGGAATATTCTTTTAATAGAACGAATTTACATATAGGTTGGACCCAAAGAGGTACTGCCACTCCGCGTCAGAATGGATAGGAAATGGTATGCCATTTTATCCCAAAATCTTCAAAACTAGACCCTCATCATCAGATAGAGTTTAGTGTCATACATTCCAAGAGAGCAAAAACTGAATTCAAATCAGTAGTATTTCGCTTACATATTATTGTAATATTACTGGTTTTGGTTATTTAAATAATAGCGCAAATTGTAACTTACGATAAAAAGGTTTTTTTTACTAATAGGTACAAGAATGAGTGAACAGTAGTATAATACTAGCAAGCCTCGCTAGCAAAGACGGGTGTTATTCATCTCAACCTCCCACCAGTTAAGGGTGTGATACAAGATCTTTTTAAAGTGGGAAGCCAAGCAGAAATCGAAGCTCATGCGATGGCCTGTTCAAAAAATGTGTAGGTCCGCTCGGCATTCTTCTTTTGAGGCGCCTCAGGCACTGGAAAATAAACCCAGTCATCCCCCTTTAAATCGAAAGGGCATGCGTTTATTGGAGTCGACCCTCGGGGATCATGCGATTTGCCCAGCCGACCTTCGCTAGGAAAGACGGTTCACCGAGACTAACACCGTCAATGATCATATTAAAATAGAACATTCCACTTTATTACCAGGGGCGTATAATCTGTTTTTAACAACACATATTTACAGTGATACACATCCTGCAAGTGGTGTAGGGATTCTATAAACGGTATCAAGGTTGCGGAGAAAGTAGTTTGTCCAAGACAGAAACAAATGCAAAAAAATTCATCGGAAAAATGTAAAGAACATATTTTATTTCTTTTAACATTTTGCTACACAAATCATTAAAAAATCCTTTTTATGAACGTTGGAGAATACATCAAATCTCACCATCCACGTTCAGGGCGTGTCTGTGTGTATACCTGTGTATGTGTGTGTGAGAATGTTTGTGTGCGTAAGAGCATTTGCCTGCACTGGATTAAGCCAGTACCGTACGTGAATTCATGTTTGGATATCTTCGGAGATTGATGTCTGAAGGTGATTGTGGGCAGTATGTTTGAAACCAAAACTCTTGGTTTGCCATAGGAAGGTTAAATGTCTAGTCTACTCTACGATTTAGCTATAGCTAGAGCAAGGATATTTGGATGTCTACCTTTCCCAAGAGTATTAGCCCCACGTGAAATGCAAACGGCCTCGTCCATGATTTGGACTCGTGTTGTCATGCCTAATTTCCTTAGAGTACAACTGGTTTAATTTCAGAGTTTAACTTAGGGGATACAGGATAAAAACAGTTGGAGCTTGTCATAAAGGCAATAGGGTTGGAAAATCATATAGGTGCAAGGGCTTGACGTGACCAGCCGATTCATCAAGGGGCCTTTCTGACCGGCCGTCTAGCTTAAGGGCCAAAGTGGGGTATTGCGTGTCATGGACTGCTCAGCCACTAGCGTTCCATCCTTAAGTATCACGAGTTAGCATCCAAGACCAACATGTGGAGCCATTGGGGGTCTTACCCTGCTGCAGAGATTCAGCACCCATGGCTTACCTCCTCTGCAAAGGTACAGTCGGTGTGTTCTAAGTCCCAGCCGACAGGGTTGCTGATTAAAAGTATTAATGCTTTTAGTGAAATGCAAATTGCCATTCAAGACTTGAACTCAAATACTTTGATGTACTTATACATACCTAAATATAGACATAGAACTATGTTGGCAACCCTCCGTCTATTTAAGACGATGGCGTAGTGTCCATTTTTTTACCTACAGCTACGTGAGTGGCTGAACAAACCGATCTTTGAATGGCAGTCTCTGGTACAGTGATTGCAAACAAAAAGTGATGCTTTCTGTAGGTATTGGGTGTGCTGTTGTCTCTCTTTCCTTTTAGCTCTCTTTTCTGTGGCGGCTTCTTTCCTCTCTTTTTCACTCCCTTTCGTTCCTTGTTTGACGAGGAGGCGTCAGGTCGCACGGTCTTCTGCACAAGCCTCGCATGTGTTTATGTCCTGCCAGCAAATGCGTAAATGCGGCGTAAGCATCTGAGGTGAAAGCTGTCCAGTTTCTTCACGTGACGTGAGTACGTGATCCAGGCTTCGCTACTGCTCAGTTTGGCCATGACTGCCGCCGCTTTTGCAATTCTGCTGTTGATGTCATCGTCGGTGGAGACTGAATTGGCAATGTTAGACCCAAGGTACTTGAAGATCTCCACTGCTTCCAGGCTGTGTCCGTTGATGTTGATGTTTGGAGGGTTGTTTACACCTTGTGCCATGACCTTTGACGTATGGTAAGCCCAAACGCCCTATTCAATTAATTATAGCCATATGTATTAATACAAACACATACATATATATATTGTATATATATATTATACATTTATGTGGAAAATCTCACATATATATAAGAACTTTCTTGTCTATCTTGGGAAACTTCATGTTGTAATCGGGATTCTTCATTGAACTTCGAACCGAACCCTTTATTTAATCCACTGGGGTAGATGGTTCTCATTCCATTAACCATGACCAAATACAAGTGTTATGTTGTATTAAGTATTCTTATCACTCTTATTATCGCCCGTGGTTTGGATTGAACCTGCAGCCAACATATGAATTCGGGTCACTGTAATCATTCCCTACATCGATAACCGTTACTTAATCTATACATTAAGACGAGATTTAGTTTCTTAATGAATTCGGTATCGTTGGTTTCAACAACAAAGTGAATTCATCTGATAACAGTTAAGATTCTCGCAGACATATATTTCCTGTTCCTTTTGAAATTTCAAGATTGAAATTCATTTCATTTCGATGGTCAATAAAAATCCTTCGGGCATTCAAATTTTACGAAAGATGAAAGAAAATTGTATTTTTCACCAGATGATTACATCTCTGTCTACAAAAATACGATATGATTTTTTTTAAATTTAGGTAAATGTTATTTAGGCACACTGCCACTACCATACACAAATCCAAATACATATACATACATCCTTAAACGATTGATTATTTATATGTCTCTCCCTTGCTCACACTGTTCCTCTCTCTCTCTCTCTCTCTCTCTCTCTCTCTCTCTCTCTCTCTCTCTCTCTCTCTCTCTCTCTCTCTCTCTCTCTCTCTCTCTCTCTCTCGTGTATAATAATGCACATGTCAAAATATATGCAAGTACTGGGGATTGAAGTCTACCTGAGATATTACCCAGTTGTAGTAATAATGAGAAATTGTTGCCAGAAATGAATACTATATATATATATATATATATATAAATATATATATATATATATATATAGAGAGAGAGAGAGAGAGAGAGAGAGAGAGAGAGAGAGAGAGAGAAGAGAGAAGAGAGAGATAGAGAGAGAGAGATAGAGAGAGAGAGAGAGAGAGAGAGTGAGACAGACAGACATACAGACAGATATATAGATAGATAGATAGATATAGTTATAGATATAGATATGCATATGCTATTCATTTGTAAAATAGATATCCATCACACAACGCTATACATACGCACACACAAACACACATACACGCCCCCCATATATATATATATATATATATATATATATATATATATATATATATATTCGTTTATGATAGAGATAACCACCATGACCCGCCATGCTGCAAAATCGTAGGAAATGGACTCGTCAAGTTAGGCTTAACTTCACGACCCGAGTTCAAATTCTGGACGAGGTTATTTACATTGTGCTAATACCCTTAGTAATGGTATGTATCCAACTATTCTCATTCCAGCTATGGCTAATTTAATCGGGCAGAGTGGGTTCATTAACCTTGGCTAGGTCATCAGTCTACGAGACGGAAAATTGAATTCAAACCTGGATACCAATCTGAGGATGATCCAGAGAATTCGAAGAGTGTTGGATGGTACGCAGGCTGGAAGCCTCACTCTGATTGTTCTGATAAGAACTCCCTAATTTGTTTGTAAGTCACACGGCATGACTGACAACGATTCAAGAAAGTCAATCAGGTCTATAGCCAGGGTCATGAGAGTGTTTGAGTTTCTTATCAGGCAGTTGTGCGTGAAGACAATCGGAAATTCTCATACAAACCGAAAAACAGCTACGTTTGTATCACAGATCTTGAAGGAAAAGAGGAAAAGGTACGATGTAAGGTTTTTATACAAACTCAAACAACCTCTCAGACCAAACATTATTTGAATTCTTTTTTATAGAAAAGAAAAAAACTAACATGGATCAAATGGTGAGCCGTTGGTTTCCTCTGTGTCCAAAAGATGTACCCATAGTGATTGAAAGCAAACATCTAGTCCATACCAAGATGTTTGGGGTGATCACAAACAATGGTGACGTTATGTCTATATTCGTCTTCCCACATTGAATCAGACTCAAAAGAAGTGCCAGGGACAAGTAGTACTAAACTGAATTTACAGCGTGGCAGTGGGCAGCAGGATTTTGCACCATGTCAGAAAAAGCAGGCAAACACAGTCTTGTGTGTCAGAAAACTTCTGTGACCAAATCCCCCCTAACATCTGTCCACCTAATTTCCCCGTTCGTAGCCCTCTTGATTATTATGAGTGAAGCATGGTTGAGCTACAGACAAAGACAAAAACAAAATAAAAGAACAATGATAACGAATGCAGGCAAACGGCAGATTTACCAATTTAACCAAAGACACTGCCAGAGAGATATAGCAAGAGAGTCATGCCATAGTTGAAGTCAAAGGTATTTCTTTGAATTAATTTAATTCAATCTAGAGTATTTCAAGATATCTTCATTTGAAAGTTGCGATAGAATGAGACGGTCATTGTTATTTCATGTTTGTTATAATTTAAACGAGAATATTCTCGTTTGGGTCCAGTTTAGCTCAGTCGGTAATGGATCCGGCTATGAATAACAAGGTTCCTGTTTCAATACCGGTCCCCGATAACTCAGCATATGAGTAGCACCGAATGGTTAATCTAATCTGTGCAGTAAAGTGGGAAGCTGGCGGTAGGTGTGTCGCTCCACCTCAGCAAAAAACAAACTTTTCGACTGATCCCGACAATAGAACACTCCGCAAACTTTCCTTTTTCCTTTTTTTTTCTTAATCATCATCCCCCTCTCTCTCTCTCTCTCTCCCTCTCTCTGTCTCTCTCGTTCTCTCTCTCTCTCTCTCTCTCTATATATATATATATATATATATATATATATATATATGTGTGTGTGTGTGTGTGTGTGTGTGTGTGTGTGTGTGAAACAAACAAAATTATCTAAATTCAGTATATCCAAATAGCAGAACCAATTACGTAGACATATTTTTTCAGATATGCAGCAATTACCGTTCAACTGTCCTTCCGCAATTCCCATGCAGCTTTTGCGACTGTTTCTCGAGAAAAGCCAAAAGCACTTTCCATTTCAATTTATCACTTTCAGAGATAAAGTGCCAAATTTATCTGGCTCTAACCATTATTTGTCAGTCAGATTTAAATCCTATCTACCTTCCCTAACTACCACAGCCTCACAGCAAGAGATACACTACCACTTTTTATATTACATTCCGTAGACATTCTTCAGCTGAGCCAATTCCATTATATGGAGGAATGTGTACTGCGGTCTCTAATATTGGATTGGTGCATAGTTATTGCGGGTGTTTTTCAACAAATTTTATTCATCGGTAAAAATTCGGACACGTTTTGCTTTATTGTTATCGAAGAGTTTGTGGCGAACCTGACCAGTCAATTTCCATACTTTTCGGATCTTTCTGATTCGACGAACGATTGCCGAATGTTCCACATTGAATTTTAGGCAAATATACTCGTTGTCAAGCTTTCGTCCTCTTCTACGGCTATTAAAATTGTCTGGTCGTTGGAATTTGATGGTCTTCATTTTTCTTCATCATCTGCAAGGTTTCTATCGCCCCGATTAGAACTTCCTGAACCATCTCTCAACTTGGCTTTTGCTGAGTGTTCCTTCACCAAAAAGTTCATTTAGATCGCGAAATGACTGTGCTGTATTCCAACCTTTCTCGGAGTGGTAGAGTAGAATATGACGAATGTGGAAGTCTTTTACGATATGCATTCTGAAAATAGAGGATTATTTTTATGGAACAAATTAAACAAATCGCCAATAGTTAATGTTTTTGTTATTTTCTTTTTAAAGCGGCAATAATTATGCACCAACCCAATAATTTCCCACGTCAGTTTATCAAGACGAATATGAAATGCACATTTGTTTTTCTATATGTAAAATAAACAAGACGATAATTTCATGCATGTTGATGTTGAGAATATTGTTGTTTTATTTCGTCTGGGTTATGTAATGGGAATTTTTTTGCAGTTTTTCCTATCATTCCCCTTGTCATCGGACAAATCGTGTGAAAATACACACAATTTTCTTGCAAAGATATAATATGATAAGACTCCAAAAATGATTACGAAAGCCAGCATAAGAGGTTGGCATTTAATTGAATTTAAAGAAAAAAATTATTTTTCTAATACTTAATATTTTCTCTTGAAAACTCTGAATGGGTTAAACAAGGAAAAAATGAGCAAAACAAAATAAAGGGTGAGCAAAAAGAGGTTGAATTGATAATTTGTATTGAAACTATTTTATTTTGTCTATATCCCTGAAAACAATAGTTGTAGACAGCCCAATTATGTGTGCATATATATATAGGATGTTTTCAGTGTGCTGAATTCAAATTTATAAACAGTTTTCCTCTATCACCTCTAGTTTTTTGTCTTTTAAATAGTCTCATTTTAGCGTAGACAGAGTATATACGTGCTTAGTTCAACAGTTGCAGCAGCTTATTACATATAAAACAGGATAGATAAAGAACATTGACGGAATAAATATATGTGGATGACACAATGTACACAATTCATAGTACCGCAGACAGTTAGAAGTGTGTTTTCTTAGATGATCTGCTGTATTTTGTCTCTGGGATGTCACTTAAGAGCATCCAGCAGAAGTCTCCCATCATGCCGGGGTTCCACTTGCCTTGGTAGTTGCTCATCATTTTCGTAATATCTTGGTGGAATCTTTCTCCGTGCTCATCCCTCACAGCTCCCAGGTTTGGAGGGAAGAAGTTGAGGTGGGAATGGAGAAAATGAATTTTGCGTGACATTCGGCATCCCATATCCTCATAAGTCTTTAGCAACTTTTCAATACAGACTTGGTAATTTGGTACGCGTGTGTTACCAAGGAAGCCACTACATACTGATTTAAATGCTTCCCATGCTCTCAGTTCCTTTAAGGTAAGAAGCTCCTCAAAATAAGTATCCATCAGCACTTCTTGGATCTGAGGTCCGACAAAGATGCCCTCTTTGAGCTTAGCAGCACTGAGACCTGGGAACACAGTACATAAGTGTTGGAAGTCAGCACCATTTTTATCCAGGGCCTTCACGAAATTCTTCATCAAATCAAGCTTGATGTGAAGAGGAGGAAGAAGCACCTTATTCATGTCAACCAGAGGATTCTCCTTGATGCGCTCTTCGCTGTTGATTGAGACGTGTTGGCTACACTTAACTGCCCAAATCCGTCTTGATATATCCTCTATCAATGATATTGAGCACTATCTGCTTAGAAATATAGCACCTATATTATCTAGAATGTACATATACATAATTTATATATAATATATATATATATATATATATATATATATATATAATGCTATCACTCACATTTATTGCATAATAACTAAAAAAGAAGACATAAGTCACACAATATTAGAAATTAACCCTGAATGCATATACGCCTTTATGTACAATATGAGTACAAAATTACAGTATGCATATCTAAAAAAACTAGAGGTGATGAGTAAAAACAGATTTCAAATCTGAATTCAACTCCCCCAAATTAGGTTAAAACACCTATTTTTGTGCTGGCCTCAATTTCTTTGTAAACCAGTGTTGTCGGTTTGTGACATGAGTAAATGTACTTGGGTATTTTTATCTGTAAATATATATATATATATATATATATATATATATATATATATATATATATATATATATATATGTATGTATGGGGTGTATTTGAGTTAAGTTAGCGTTATAATGGAGTATAAACCAGGTTACTGGTAGTTCCTCGCCTATACGGTCTTCAGACCAAGATTCTGAAGATTAAATGGAGCCACACCAACTTAACTTAAATATAAATCCTCTATCAATGATATTGAGCACTATCTGCTTAGAAATATAGCGCCTATATTATCTAGAATGAGAGCGCGCAGGTTTTATGCGTTTGGCCTTTTATATACGTGCTTAAGTGTGAGTTTTGACTTGAGAATCATCATCATTTATATTGTCAAATGTTGGAGCATTTGAATACAAGTAAATAATGGATATCTTGATCGTTTTTTTATCAATTATGTCGAATAGATATAATCTGAAAAAGGTCTTCAGAACATTTAAATGCTTTGGATATATTCTGATATCAAACATGCGGGAGAATTTTGTTGTTATTTTTCCCTTCAATTAAACACTTCGACAAATAATACAATATTACTTTATCTTGGATTTCATTTTTACAAAAACACTGTTGAATTTTAGGTTTTAAAATATGATCTACACTGCAAGTTAAAACAGTTTCAAATGATATTTGATTATTTTTCCGTTATTTATATGATGTTGGGAAAGTCCATAAATATGAGTGGGAATTTGATGTACATCTCACACCTCTAGATAACACAACAAACTTTTATTTAAAAATACATTTAAACTGAATTAGTGAAAAAATGGAAATGTGGTCATTCAACAACATTGGCAAGATTTAATACGAATAATGTTCCATTGTAAGAGAATAGCGTTATTGCTTCCGTGCACTCACCTCATCTCTTTATCTTTCCCCTACCCTCTTTATTTTTTTCTTTCTTTCTTATTATATTTTTCTGTGTAGCTTGTCGTTTTTCTTCCCTTTCTTTCTTCATAATAAAAAAAAGGAATGGTTCATTATTTAGCTGAGGTGACGACACTATTAAGAAATAAGAATTCGGCGGATAAACAACTCCAGATAATCAGGATTTACATTTTTTAATCTCATCATGGACGATTTGGACGGTCTAATATTTAACCAGAGATTGTTGCAAAATCATAACGGTCGTACTTTTAAAGGACACGAATATTAATTTATAGATGTAAAATATTCGGTCGGAATAACATTTTTAGAAAGAGTAAATTAAAATTTTACTTCAGACGAAATTTGAGTCGCGTTAGAAATGTTATCGGCGACAAGAGTTCAAATAATAGACGAGACTGTTTCACTAGGCATTTTGATTGGTTTTGCGTTTGTTTTTGTTTTTTATTACACAGGTTTTACTAGATCAAAAGTATGAGCTTTTTCATTTCTATGACTGAAGAAATGAAAACCAAGTGGTTAAAAGAATTTATTTCTATAACAAATTTCACTTATTACAGCTTCAGATAATTTGAAATTTTCTTTTTAAAATGAAAATTGGATTTATTGATGTAATTATGCTTTGTCTGTTCTTAATCACAAAAATTAGTAATTAGTGGAAAAGAAAAAAAAGATAAAAGTGAACTTTTATAATGCCAAGTGAAAAAACACATTTAGCATTGCAATGAAACTCTTGTTTGAATTCCATGAATTTTGACATTTGCTAAGTTGGCTATTTATTATATATATATATATATATATATATATATATATATATATATATATATATATATATATATATATGCTGAAAAAACATGAATTCACCTGCCCTTCCTCTAGCTATAGGTAAATAGCAGAACAGTCTGGTTTCTTAGGCAATTAGTTTTAGGCAATTATTCTCGAAGGAAAAGTCTAAATCAAAGCAGCTGCACTCGATTAAGATCTTAGTTTGCGTGAGGAAATTGATCTAACTAACAATGGTCTACTCTTCTAGATTATTTAAGGTTAATCCACGTGAGGTTTCCAAACGCTGAAACAGATTAATTGAAAAGTATAATGGTTCTATTTACTACCTTCGTTTTTATTTTCGTTTTTTTTGCGCTTTCAATTTATTTGTGTCTGCATTTACCAACATCTCCACACAAGCAGAACAAGCTCAATTTTTAATCAGATTTGAATTGAGAGTTTTCATTATTCTAGACTGATTGCCATACCAAGTTTAAATAGCCCAGTCTGCGGTGGTATTTGCCGATAGCTGAGGGGACAATAGAGGCATTCATACCTTTCCCAATGGAATTAGCACTATGTGAAATGTAGACAAGCTCTTTCCGAAGTTGAACTCGGATTGTGTCCATTTCCTATGACAATAACCATTACACCTGAACGCAATTTATTTGTGACTGCGTATGATTATTATATAGTTCCTGTTCTAATTCTTGGGAATTAATAAAATTGAACGTCTATTAAAGGTGTCTGAATAGTGTAGTGGCTAATGAGCTGATCTGCGATATCTTAATAAACAATTTCAAATTCTAGTTGTGCTATTACGATGTATGGAAACCCTCAATTTATTGCTATTGGTTGAATAGTGTCACTGCTTATTCTACAATGAAGGCGTTGGTATTAAATAAGCCACGAAGGTCGCTATGCCTTTAAAAATAAAGAAACCACACAAGAACATATATTGATAAAAATGTCAAAATTCATTTCCTAGAATCTTACTTATCAATTCAATTAATGCTGTAATTTATTTATTATAAAGGTTAATTTCATTTCACTGGGAATTGCTGTGAATTTCATTAAATTTGAACTAACTAGTTTTCAAATTCCGATTGATAATTTCAGATGGAATATTTTTAAACAGGCTAGAATAGATTTAAAATAGGTAAAAAAATCTATACATATATCAATGGCAGGAGGTATGCATGTATGTACGTGCGAAAGTACGAAAATAAAATTATATTTAAGTATATTTACAAATTAAAATATACATAGAAATAGCATTGAAATTCTACTTAAAAATGGCAACTATTTTTAAATCTCAAAAGTAAATAAATTAATACACTAGTGTTTTCTGACCCAACTCTACCCAAAATATGCTGGGTAGCCGCTTCTAGTCTCAGATAAAGGATGAAGATTTTCCAAAAGACAGTGAAAGACTAATAACTCACCTCTCTCTCTCTCTCTCCCCCCTCTCTCTCTCTCTCTCTCTCTCTCTCTCTCTCTCTCTCTCTTTCCTTGTGTCGACCAATCAGAAACCGAAAGGTCACCTTTCATTCGGATTCCCAAAAATTCTAGTTACTTCCCACTATTATCTGCACGTTACTTGGATTTTGGACCGGGTTAACTGGGTAGAGCGTTCGGCTAAAAACCTCAATGTTCCTAGTTCGATAACGGCCCTCACCAACTCAGCGTATGAGTAGCACAGGGATCTGTGCGGTAAAGTAGGCAGCTGGTGGTATGTGTGGCGCTTCACCTCAGACGCCAAAAACAATCTCCTTCGTCTAACGCTAGTGAGAAGGGGATAGACTCCCACGCTGATTGGCTGATACCGACTTTAGGCCACCCCGACGACTTTACTTTTACTTTATATAACACAGTGAAATTACTTTACAAACTGGAAAAAGAATTTGATTTTGGTTGAGAAACGAATAATTGCAAGAATATTGAATTGACAATTGTATCCATCATAGGTGACGCTTTGAAAGCAGAGCAGCATTGCAAATACGCGACATGAATTTAAAATCCTGCAATAGCAAAACTATCCGGAGGGTAGTTTAATTAAGATCAGTGAGAATACTAAGACAGGCGTTGCCGTATTGAAACGACGAGCTGTCATCTGCAGAGAAAGCCCACACATATACGGATAGGATGAGAAATCAATGGATACAAATATTTCCAACAACGCAGTGTGATTTTATCATTTGATTTATACGTCTGTAACTCGCATCTCTGTAAAAAGAATCAGCAAAGACCCAGATACAAAATGGGCTGATGTGTTTGTGTGTTTGCACTCAGTTAAGGGTTAATATGAAGATCATTATATCACATAAAACACTTATAAGCATTTTTGATTGAAAATTTTTTTTTTCATATTCAAGAAAAATTAACGAAAGAATCAGAAATTACACACGGAGACTTGCTGTCACTCAGTCTTCCAGCGAACCACCAACTGTGGCTGGTGTGAAAAACTTTCCTGGAGCGAAACTTGCTGTCACTCAGTCTCCAGTGATGTACCGGCTTCAGTAGGTGTGAAAAACCCAATAATAATAATAATAATAATAATAATACCTGAGGAGACTTGCTGTCACTCAGCCTCCAGTGAACCACCAGCTACGGCAGGTTTGAAAAACTAGATATTATTAATAATAATAATAATAATAATAATTACTTAACAGCAGAAATCTGATCAAAGGAATCAATACCTGGGCTGTCCCCATTTTAAGATACTCAGGACCATTCTTAAAATGGACAAAAGAAGAACTCATATTGACCAAATGTAGCATAATGGGCCCAGGAACACCTATATTTGTGGCCTTGTGTCAGACACGGAGAAACCTTAATAGGATGTAACATAATTCTCAGACCTTACGGGAGTGGGCAAGCAATGTGAAAGTCATTAGCACCTTTGAGTCTATTCGGAGCCAGTGAGTCTGGAATTTTACTATTAAAATTTAGTTTAATCGGTTTGTCAGAAGAAAGGATGGTTGACCCGTTGACCTCTTAAGTGACACGTGTAATTTGCTAGAACAATTAGAATCTTCGAAAGATTCCAGGACATTCTGGAAAGATCGTCAGACATTTCTATATAACGAGGAAACCTTAGATTTTTAATCAGTTGAGTTCCGGGGGACCGAGGGAGTAGTTGAGCCCTGGAGACCGAGGAGGAAGACCAGTTGAGTTTTGGTCTGCGGCAGTGGAGTTTGGCCGAGTTAGTAGTCAGAGGCTGGTGTCGCTGAAGTGTGAAGCCTGATAATTGGAACGAAGTAAGAGCATCATTAAAAATATATTCAAGGAAGCCGACTACCCCTCTCTCTCAATAACTTGCATTGAGAAAATAAATTGATGAAAAGCAAGAAATACTGTCCTCATCTTTATTTTACAACACCAAAGAAATCGTACGGGAATTCATGAATGAAAGCCATTAAACCAACAAACGTGAACTGATACTTGACTGATGCTAAGGAGATATATACTTGTCACCAAGTCAAATTGACCGTGACTAAAGACTCACGGTCGTGAAACGTGATACCTTTTGCTTGACCATAAACGAAAGAAGGAAGGAGGATTTCTCTGCGAGCTTGAAGGCTGACTGCTAGATCTGTGTGCGCTTGTAAACAAACGAGCGTAGTCAACCCCTGATAGAAATTGTATTACGATTTAGTACCGTGCATTATGAGGCACTGTAAAACACCACAACGTTACACAAAAGACGAGAAAGTTAATGACCATGCACAAGGCTCTACACCCTAGAGACGATAGAGATTGATTATATGTGTCAAGAAAGGAAGGGGTAAGAGGTCTTGCCAACATAGAGGATTGCGTAGAAACCACAATTCAACAACTTGAAGATTACACAAGAAAGAGCAAAAACAAATTACTTACGGCGGCCAACAATAGTAGAAGTGGCAGATGGACAAACAGAAAAACAACAAAGACTAGGAAACAAAATTGGGAAGAAAAACAATAATATGGACACTTCAAACGACAAATCGAAGAGGTTGCACATGAAAAGACTTGGTCGTGGTTAAGAAAAGGAAACCTCAAAAGAGAAACTGAATCACTAATAATTGCTGCACAAAATAATGCCATAAGGACAAACTACATCAAAGCGAAAATTGATAAGACCCAACAAAATAGTAATATAGACTTTGCGGCAATAGAGATGAGACTGTAAACCATGTACCCTGCGAATGTAGCAAACTAGCACAACGAGAATACAAAACTAGGCACGACTGGGTTGGGAAGGTGATCTACTGGGAATTATGCAAAAAATTAAATTTTGACCATACAACAAAATGGTATATGCATAAACCAGAATCTGTCCTTGAGAACGAAACACATAAAATTCTCTGGGACTTTGAAATAAAAACGGATCACCTTATCCCAGCAAGAAGACCAGACCTAGTGTTGATTAACAAAAAAGTGCACTTGGAACGGTCCCAAAAGGATTGAAAAAGGGTTTGGAAAGTTTGGAAATCAGAGGAAGGATTGAAACCATTCAGAATACTGCACTGCTGCAATCTGCCAGAATACTCAGAAGAGACCTGGAGACCTGAGGAGACTTGCTGTTATTCAGACTCCAGTGAAAGACCATCAGCTAACACTGATATGAAAACTCAAAAGGAGTAAATAATAATGCCGTTCCCGCAGACCATAGAGGGAAAGTGGAGGAGAGAAAAAATTATACAAATACTCAGACTGGCCAGAGAACTTTTAAAAAAACAGTGCACCATGAAGGTAAAGGTTATACCAATTGTAATCCGTGCCCTTGGAACAGTCCCCAAGGGTTTTGAAAAGAGTCTGATGATTGACAGATCATATGAAAAATGGAGACCGTCAAAACAACAGCATTGTTAAAATCGGCTAGCATACTCAGGAGATCCCTGAAGACCTGAGGAGACTTGCTGTTACTCAGCTTTCAGTAAACCACCTGCTAACGCGGGTGTTAAGAACTCTCATGAAGTCAAATAATAATAATAATAATAATAATAATAATAATAATAAGAAGAAGAAGAAGAAGAAGAAGAAGAAGAAGAAGAAGAAGAAGAAGAATTGATGAAGAAGAAGAAGAAGAAGAAGAAGAAGAAGAAGAAGAAGAAGAAGAGAAGAAGAAGAAGAATCCTTCTGAACACAGAATTCCAGTTAAGAGTCAGGTTGATCAAAGTGAATATTTGTTAAAGATAATATACCACAGTCTAAGAATACCACAAAGTGAAATTCAAAGATGAAGAAAACCTGGAAAATCCTAGCCTTAATGGCGAACTCAAGAAATTCTGATATATCTATGTAAAAGTTGTAACTATTATTCTCCAATATGTATAGATTTAGTGGTCACCTGAGAAATATCAAAAACATCCATTCGACACGGTAAGTATGAGTAGGCAATAATTCTAAAGAGCGTGCTACACTATAGCCGAAACCCGTGTATTACTTGGTCAATGAAAGAGTCAGCATGTCCGACTAGACTGAAAACCCAACACCAACAGAATAATAATTAGAAGAAATACTGAATGAATCATATGAGGCTAATGATAATAATGATGACTGGCCAAGAATAATTGAATCAGTTTTGTAACTGTAATGTATTATGCGAGGTGAGAGGTGAATGCGGGAAGGGGAAAGAGGGGGCGGGCTTTCACCAAATTTCTCAGCATATGACATAACAAGGTTTGTGCGATTCTTTCTTGCGATGACCGCTCAGTCTGTACATAAAAGATGAGAGATAAGGCACATTCACACACAGAGAAGAATACATTTGTGTAAGTTACAAAGCGAGATCAAACACGTACGACAGCCACACATTGGTGAGACGCTTTTGAACAGAATTCAACAGTAAGGATTCGACTATTTGTATGGGGAAAAGAGAAGGGAAAGACACATGAAGACCGGTGTATAATTGTAGAGATCTATCGACGAACTGCGCCATAGCGAAAACGATCCAATATTAGCTTTCAAACGATAGTCTTCTCGCTAAAGGCAAGCACCATGAATCTTAGATAATTAAATATGGTTATTCTCAACGTTATCACGTCTTTCTGATGCACATAGGATATAAAAGCAGTGCGTTAAATTGAAAGGACTCTGACATGAAAGTTTTAGGTCTGTCCACGTTTATCCATGACATTGACTTATTTATTTATTTTCCAGTTCTGTTTCACTACTAGGCTAAACATAATAATTATCAAATACACATTTTCAAAATTTATTTTGTCTGGAAAAATATAAGAGACGCTTATCCCGACGCAGGGGGGGGGGGCTGTAGCGAGTTTTAGTGAGTGTAGCCACCAGACTAGGTGAAAAAGTGGTTGCGAAATTTAGTGGGCTTTGTAGCTAGCCACTTAAAAGACGCGACCCATTGATACTCGAACTGGACCAATTAGTCAAGTTGGAGGGAAAGAAGTAATGAGGAGTTGAACGTATAAACAACTCTCTTCCACGTAGATTAAGCTTGTTCTGACGCTTGTTCACCCGCGTCGCCCAGATGGCAGCAGGACTTAAAAGGCCATGGTATAAACCACAATGAGGGGGTGTCAGCTTCAAGAAAGGGAAATGGAACAACCCAGTCGACGACCACCCCACCAACTCGCTACCAGGTTATAGAAAGATGGGGAGGAGAAAAATAATTCTCACACTTTCAGGAAAGAAAACAGAAAACTTTACACTGATTAACATTAATCATATCAACAATGGTTGACATGCCGTCTAAACCAACCAACCAAACATCTACTAGGCTAAACATTGTAAATTACAAAATCACATTTTTTTTAATTATTTTTTCAAGAAAGGAAAAAAAGCCTGTGGAGGTGCTGGTGGTGTAATGGTTACCGTTGTAGAAAATATACACGGTGACACGAATTCATATCATGGAAGAGGCTGTTTGCATTTCACATAGCACTAATACCCTTGGGGAAAGTATTAATCCAATGATTATTCCTCCAGCTATGCATAAATATAGGGTTGACTGGGCTTTTAACCTTGCTACGAAACTAGTCTAGGAGAAGGAAAACTCTGAATTCAAACCTGTTAAACTCCGCTTAATAAATTGACCTTGTGTCACATCCTGCTCGTTCTGAGGAGTTGGTAAATGCGTACACTGATTAACACTAATTTTATCATTTGTCTGATTTTTTAAAAAATGTGCTTTGATAATTTTTATTATTTAGATTTTACGGTTTGTTTTCCTATACTTTATTTCTATTTACACAACGTATCAGATAATTGAACACATGGTGTAACACACCTAATGGCTGACAATCATCTGGATGTTGCACGTTTAATCCTGACTACAGAAAAAAATAACATAGATTAATTACGATAACTGGACACTTTTACCCGGTCATGGTTAACGGAATGAAAACTATCTACCCCAATGGTTTCGGTTCGAAGTTACGTGAACGCTTCCAATAATGATACAAAGGCTGCCAAGCTCGACATTAAAGTTCAACAAACACCTAAAGAAGGCCGGAGTGCACATCGATCGAAAATTTGCGAATCTATATTACGAGGCTTTTAAAAAATAGGATATTTAATTTATTTAGCTTACATTTCTTCATGTTAAATAAGTTCTTTTTATTTGGGAAATTTGCAAAACATTAATACTTTTGTGTATACTAGATTCGGGATTTTATTACGAGCAAATGTAAATGTGAAAGCATTCGTATTCCTGCTAATAAGATTTATGCTAATGTTGCTTTCTGGTCTGGATTAAGTGAACTAATTTGAATTTTAATATCCCAAAGAGCTTAATCTTCCTATTTTCATACTATTATTTGTTTCTATATTCACATTTTTCATTGTCAACATTGAATTATTTATATATTTTCATCGGTCGCGTGGTTGGTTGGTTTTACGGAATATCAGTCATTGTTGAATAATTTTATACCGAGGTCACTTTGACCACTAATGGTTTCTAATTATATACAATACGAACGTATATCTTCTCAATCATTTTCAAGAAGTCAACACTTTATCTCATTCATATATGTATATATATATATATATATATATATATATATATATATATATATATATATATATATATATATATATATATATATATATATACACATATATATATATATTATAGATAATATGACCTGGTGCTGTATTTTCCTGTAATTTATTTCGTGTAATTTCCTCGTTCATGAGAGAATTGGGAAATAAATCATAAAAACGAAATAAAAACATTGCGCAGTTGATATGAATGCGTGATGAATCCATTCTTTGCCGTATTTCCTTCCTTCTTTTTTGTTTGCTATTGAATGTCAAAGGCTAAACTGCGTAGGAATAGACTGATGAATATATTTACTCAATCGAAAATAAAGGAACATCTTTTTGAATGTCCTTTTAGTGGCCCCAATGGGGTCACCTATTGACCGTCGGTGGCGACCCGTGATACTTAAGAATAGAACCCTTGTGGTTGAGCAGTCCATGGCATGCAATACACCACTTTGGTCCTTACTTAGGCTAGGCCAGCGATCAAAGAAGCCCTCTTCAAACAATCGGGTGGTCACTTCCAGACCTAGAACCTATATTATTTTTACAACACTATTGCCCTAATGGCAAGCCACAACTCTTTTTTATCATGTATGTGCAAGCAGGCCGTGACTGATGGTCTTTATGTCCTGGCTAGGGCATTAAACTCTATTTGATGGGAATGTGGAGTACCCCTTCATTACCATTGCTCCCAGTTCCACTCTGACTCAGTGGTAGTGCGTGTTAGTTTTCCATCTATGGGTTAAATAGAAAAGTGAGTTTGCAAAAATGTGTTTAAAAATGTGAGTACGCAAGAAGAATGAATACAACAAACGTCTTCGACATGAAATGACCCAATGGGTTGACAGGCCGTAAAAACCAAACAACTAAACAACCTTTAAAGCGGAACTATAAATAATTTGATGACCTATAATAATTACTCAATGTATTAACATTAGACCGCGAGAGGCCGTTATCGGCACCGTTTCCAAGAACTACATTTCTTTTCACCCATTGTCTTTGGCATCACGCATTACTAACGATAAACTTCGGTCGGCCAAGCATTGAATTAAATCAGCAAATAGTGCAGCATTTTTCTGGAAAATCTGTGTTATCGTTTTTATCAGATGGTGCGAGTATTATTTGATGAAGTCGGAGAATTCTTAAGTAGCCGCGAAATGTTATTTCCCACAATTCGTATTTAGCTTCATTGGCACCAAAGAAAATTCTTGCGTTCCAGGGCGCATCACCTGTTACGACTAGTGTGGCCATTTTAGAGCTGTAGTTGAACGTAGTTTTACAATGGAGATCCTTTGTGGCATAAAGTTTGATCCTTTCTTGAAGTAAAAAGATGTAGTATCAGTTTTCATCTCGTTATTTACAAATTGCACCATCATACATAAACACACACACACAGACACACACACACACACACACACAAAATATATTATATATATATGTATGTGCCTGTGTGTGTGTGTGTGTGTGTGTGTGTGTGTGTGTGTGTGTGTGTGTGTGATCGTGCAATTTGTAAATAAAGAGATTTAAAAGTTGATATCTGAGAAAAGAATATTAAAAAAAAGAAAATACCAAAACACTCGTACTGTCTGAAAATAGTCTGTAGTTGAACGTAGTTTTACAATGGAGATCCCCTGTGGCATAAAGTTTGATCATTTCTTGAAGTTGTAAGATGTAGTATCAGTTTTAATCCTTGTGCCTGACCCGTGTTTAGGGGTTGTACAATCTTCGTCTGTTGGTCTGTCCCTTTTAAGCGAGTAATTGTAGGACAATTTATCAACGCCTTTAAGTAGTGAATTAAATACATGTTTGGAAGTTTTCCTAACTGATAAGTTAAAGCGACAATTCTTCCCAGTGGTAGTTGTATCAGTACAACTGTATGGCTGCACCACATGGACACTAACAAAATGCATAGAGGATAAGATAAATGGAAGCTGCACAAGAATCTTAAATAAATCTGCGTGCGATCTTAAACAAATCGTCAAAACAGCACCCCACAAGAAAGTAGCTGTGAACAAGACGTACTGCACACTGCTGGAGAAGCAAGGACGAAATCTGCGTGGATACTGGATGCTGCACAGAGGACCTCTCAGTGGCAATGAATGATAGGCGAGAGATTGTCATGGATATGAGTGCTGCTAGCACGACATGATGATAACTACATGATATTTACCATGTACCCCACGTGTACGGATTAGGCACAAAGCCATATTAATGTGGGACCAGCCACGAATCGAAGCTCATTGGTGGCGGGTGTAAAAAATGCATTTATCCCGTCAGCATTCCTCTTCAAGTGGGGTGCCTCAGTCACTCGGCAATAAACCCAGCTCTACCCCTTTAAATCAAGGGGCAGGTACTGTTTGGGGGGGGGGATAGCCTCCTTGCATCAACGATGTTAGCTTGTACGGTCCAAGACCAAAGTCACTGGACACACGGCTCCGAAGAGCCGTATCTACATACTGATGATGATGATAAATACAAGTTATGATCTTCAGCACATAGTATACCCAAAAATGTTGTTGCTGGTATCCTTCCGTCTACTAAAGACGATGGCGTAGTGTCCATTCTTTTAAAAATCTGCAACTGCGTGAGTGGCTGAACAGACCAATTTTTGAATGACAGTCTCTGGAACAGTGACTGCAAACAAACAGTGATGATTGCTAGAGTTGCAGTTGCCTCTCCTTCCTTTTTGGCTCTCTTTTCCCTGGCGGCTTCTTTCCTATCTTTTTCACTCCTTTTCGTTCTTTTCGTTCCTTGTGTCGCCAAGTGGCACGGTATTCTGCGCAAGCCTCCAATGTATTGTTTATGTACGGTCGCTATTCGTGTCGTTTCCAAGAACTACATGGACACAATTGGCTTAAATTACGACCGGGAAATCCATAATTCTATCTGGCTATTATCTTACTTCGATGCAAATGATCAATTTGGTAAATAACAGATGACACCTTACAATTATGTTTTATTTGAGTATACGAAAAAAAAAGAGAAAGAAAGCTCGATTCCCAACCAAAGTATACATCTAGTTTAATATACAACTAGCAGGATCAGTGGATATACCATAGTATGATAATTTAATTATTACAACGTTTGATATATTTACTTAAGAACTATTGCGAAATAGTTCAATATGTATAAAGTATAATAATCTTAATTTAACTCTCTCTCCCTCTCTACGCCCCCCCTCTCTCTCTCTCTCTCTCTCTCTCTCTCTCTCTCTCTCTCTCTCTCTCTCTCTCTCTCACACTCTCTCTTCTCTCTCTATCTGTTTTTTTTTCTTTTCATCCTTCTTTTCAATATTTTTATTATGTTCAATTGAAACAGATTAGCGTCATCGCTTCCGCGCGCTTATCCCTTCTTTCTATCTTTTCCCTCCTTTCTTTCTTTCTTTCTTACTTACTTACTTTTTATATATTTTTTCAATGTAACCTGTCATTTTTCTTCCATTTCTTCCTTTATAATAAAAACGGAATTGTCCATTATTTAGCTGAGGTGACGACACTTATAAAAATAAGTATTCGGCGAATAAGCAACAGCAGATAATCAGGTTTTATATTTTACATTTTATCTTGGATGGTTTGGACACGCTCATTTTTAATCAGCGGGTGTAGCAAGATGATAACGGTCGGAAGATTAAGGAACAAGTGTATTAATATTAGAATTGAATTGAAAGATGAGTTTAGTCTTGATGATGACGCCGGCGTTATAACGTTTCGAAATGTTGTGCGCTAAAGATGGATGACATCAGAAGTCATCCATGCTTATCAGACACCATTTCGTCTACCTTAAGTCCTGATGAAGGTTTGTTAAAAAATCCGAAACTTTTAACGTAGACTTGACTATCAAGAATATACTCCTGTTTTTGGAATACTTCGTGTTTTTTCTCTATTCTACATTCAATGAAATTGTGTATTTTCTTTAAGGAACCAATGATACGAACTTATTGGATATATATCATTACCTAAGCACAAAAAGGTTTTCATAAAAACATGCATTCAGTTGAAAGCTTACATTATAATGAATGTAAGCTTACGTTGATATTATTAATTTCAAAAATATTATGTAAATATTTTCATTTCTTACTACTACTACTACTACTACTAATAATAATAATAATAATAATAATAATAATAATAATAATAATAATAATATGTATATACCTTGAAATACTCACGGTCAGTCACTGCGACCACTGAGATGCTGATCTCGTCCTGGATCCTCCTTGCCAGTTCAGCACCTTCTTGTTGGAGGAGGAGGGGGGCGGACAAGCAACTGTCAGACCCTTGTGCATCCTAAATAAACGTTGCCTGCCTTCCACTGCGAAATATGTACTCCTACAAAAATGTATACCCATACTGGCAGGATGTCGCCCAAAATAAAAAGGTCCAAATTTACAAAGAGTTCAACCTTGGATGGTGGAATATCCGGACAATGCTCGATAGACCCAACTCAAGTAGACCAGAAAGAAGGGACGCAATTATATCAAAAGATCTCCAAAAATACAATACTGACATTGCCGATCTGAACGAAGTCAGATTTGGTGAGTTGTATGGATGGTTGGTTGGGTTTTACGGCATGTCAACCCATTGCCGAAGACGTTTTTGTTTTATTCATTCTTGATAGATACTCAATTTTTTAAACTCATTTTTTCTATTCAACCCAAAGATGGGACGCTAACAAGTACTATCACTCCGGGTCAGAGAGGACCTGGAAGTAATCGTGATGAAGGGATACTGCACATTCCACACAGCTCCATAATTCGAACCTCAACATCAAATATAGTTTAACGTTATACCCAGGACATGAAGACCCACATCAACCGCTTTCTAGGTGCTAGGGATTGACGTGACCAGCCGTCTAGCCTAGGGCTAAAGTGGAGTGTTATATGTTATGAACTGCTCGGCCACCTGGATTAAGTCCTTAAGAATCACGCATCTCCACCCACGGTCAACAGGTGGCCTCATTGGGGAGGTGGTCATACCCATCTGTATAAATGCAGTCGGTGTATTCTAAAGCTCTAGCAGACAGGGGTGGATTCATTGAGAGTGGCAGCATCAGAAAGTAGACAGTATACACTTTTTTAATCATTGAAGCACGTATTATCTACTGTTTACCCAGTCGAGTTAAAAACTTAAAAAGAGAGTATTTGCGTCTCACTATTGGAAAATTCAAAGATCATTCTCTTCTCTTCCACGCATCTATCTTCCTGTTATTAATGCTTGAAATTGACCGACCGTTTTTTTAAGTTACCAGTTAGTCAGACACTGGGTGAGGAGTCATTGATCAGCACCTAAATCCTTATCCACCGGCCATATCACAATAGTGAGTATCCCGGAACAGAATCTACCCAGAAGATCAAAGACTCACACGATCCCACAACCCAAAAATTGAATTATTCGACCCGTAAAAATGGGTTCATTTTTATAATTTTTAGTTGTTAATGCTTCGGATTTGGGCATTTAGATAACGTAGGTCTTACAATAGGGAATATATGGATTTGCAAAAAAGCATAGAACAGATTTGGTTTTGAACAACTCAAACAAAATTTTTAATCTGCTTGTTCCTTAAAAGTTTATCATTTTCCCCTTTTAACTATATCTCTCAGGCAGGACTGAAAACAATGTAGATAGTAACCTGGAGTATGATATATATATATATATATATATATTATATATATATATATATATATATATATACTAGCAAATATATGCACCCTCCGGGTGCAAGTATTTAAGTTTTGATATAATAAAATATATCAAATTAGAAAGGCTAATGAAACTGACTAAGAATGCAGATAAAAAGATCTGCAACAGAGGGGGATAATAGAAAATAGAACAACTTTGAAACTAACTATTCCATCATTTTCCATTACTCCCTCTTTTCATTGGTAATTTTCCTAATTTAAACTATTTAGTTAAAATAGGAAGTAAAGGATATATTACAGTTATTCTTCTTGTAAATAAATTTCTTTTAAGATTTATCCAGGAGATTTTTGTTTATATTTCTTAAGATAAAACCAAACAATTAGAAATCAATAATACCAAGCACATATTTATTAAAATAAAATTTTAAATATCAATATGCAAATTAGCCTTCTAGTTCAAACTGTGAACCAATATTTTGTTGTACATATAAATACAATTTCATGTTATTAGTACGTAGATATGATCAACAGTATTAATAATGTAAAACAATTTTTATTAATAACTGAAGGTTTAAAAGAAAAACCTCTAAAAATCATGGAGAATTTGACGTAAATAATTAAGGGAATTGTGACTTGAGTAGTCATATAGTTTCAGTTACAGACAGAAAAACACACAATCTCCATTATAATAAGATATATATATATATATATAATATATATATATATATATATATATATTATATATATATATAACTTGAAAAAACATTAAGGCGTCTGAAAAACTTGTTGTGCCCCAGGAAATACATTTTTACAAACAAAAATTCAAACTATTTTGCAGAAATTCTTTATATATATATATATATATATATATATATATATATATATATAAGAATTTCTGCAAAATAGTTTGAATTTGTTTGTAAAATGTATTTCCTGGGGCACAACACGTTTTTATATATATAAAATAATATAATAATAAATATATAATTTATATATATAATATAAAATATATAATTTATAATATATATATATATATATATATATATATATATATATATGTGTGTATGTGTGTGTGTGTGTGTGTGTGTGTGTGTGTGTGTGTGTGGTGTGTTGCTTAAAAAGAACTTAAATGAATCTGAAACGTGTTGCACACAATAAAATATTTTCTTTTACAAAATTCAAACCATTTTAAAGAACTTCTTTATATATATATATATATAATATATATATATGTGTGTGTGTGTGTGTGTGTGTGTGTGTGTGTGTGTGTGTGTGTTGTGATTAAAGTTTTTTGATCTTCAGATGGTTGAAGAAATAAAAGTTTTTTAAATGATACACACGTAAACATCTACAATACTTATCTAAATCTGAAACGTGACTCATCTGATGAAGTTACTTACTTAAAGATTCTATCTCTGTTGCATCCTCATTATTCTCAATCTTCAGTGGAACAACCTCATTATTAATGCCACTATAGTCACCATTATAAAATTCATGAGTATAAATAACATACTTTACTCATTTCAATCAAGCAAGACAAGTTATGTGCCAACTTCTTTATGAATCGCTGATGCGAGTCCGCTTCAGTGAAACAGATGAGACTCACAGAGGAGATGTGATTTTTGTGCCTTAAAGAATTAACTTAAATTCCTGCCATTGAATAATTCTATACTCTGTAATATATAATACTGATTTTCTAGGATATGCGTATTCTTAAGAAAATCTAACAAACGAAATAAAATGATGGTAGGGAGCACAGTCAAGTGCGACGTATATGTTCTCCCAAAGGCTTCTTGCTCTGGTCTGGCATTGCTCGTTTTTAACGTACGCGTCAATACTGTTTACATCCGATTACTACCAACAGCATTTCAGCGACGAGGAGGTAGTGAGTTCAATTATCCGTTGCCACTCGCCACACTCCTCCCCCTCGCACAGGCCAAACATATCCGAACGCAATTTGTTTGTGGGGGTTGGGAATCTGCTCGTCCACAGTTCTGCCTTTCAATTTCGCTACAGTATTCTTAAGAAAATCTGCATAACCCGAGAGAATACGATACAGTACATGGAATACGGACAATCATCGGGTGATATAATCAAGAATTAGCAAGACTATATAGTATTTCTCTTGTTTCTTTAACTTTTCTTTCTTTTGTGCCATTTTCTCTTTTTTTATCTTCGCTTTTTTATCTTTTTTTTTTCCTTATTTTTTTCACTTCTTTCAATTCTTTCATTTAATATTTACCATTTCGGCTCTGCATCCTGTGGTCAATGGTTCGATCTCCATCGGAAGGAGAAAATCATAGTATGTACTGCTGATGAGACCTAATTAGTCAAAACAGCTTACCAGTGTTTCCGCATGTCGCACGCGTTGTTTGCCGAATTTGCTGGTCGTGCTAATTTTTAAAGATATATATATTTAACGTTCTAGTGTTAAGGGTTTTTCTGTGTATAAAAAGAAAAAGTAGAAATTCAAATTTAAGTTTAGAAAAAAGGGTCATCACTTGTAACCAAAATAAATAATAATGTCGCGACAACTTTGTAGATAAATTGAAATCTGACGTAAATATTTTGTGACATTTATCCGAAACAAGAGCAACTTTAAATCATGTTATCAGGTGCTAATAAGATTTTCACAAATCGATGACAAAATAGATTATCGATGAAACTGATTAATCATATAGCAGTCAAACTTTGAAGATAAATAGAATGATTAAATATTAAGAGATTCTTTCTAAATAAACGGCATTTTCGTAAATTTATCATTTAGACCAAATTCAATGCGAAGTTTAGAATATGAACATTATCACATAAAGATCACACTTGACTTTTAGAATTAAATAATTTACTGGTGTTTATATATAGAGAATAACATTTTATAAGACTGATTCTATATTTCTAAGAGGAATCATCAATAATGTTTTATTTTATTTGAAGGGGGAATCATGGAATCAGAAAGTAATTAAACAAGCCTGAATAAGACACTGAAATCTGAAACACGTAGCGCGAAAATTAATTAAAAAAATTTACTTTGAAAAAATTCAAACTATTTTGCGGACCTTTTTTCTCATAAAACATTTAATTTTCTCCCGTTGGACCCATAACATCACTTTTCATGTATATATATATATATATATATATATATATATATATATGTGTGTGTGTGTGTGTGTTAAGAGTAAGGAAATGAATCCGACAGTATAAGTATAGATAAAAGGATATGAAAACACACAATGCTGTTAAAATGAAAATATTTCATATGATATTCATAGCTAATATTGAACAATATTTAGATTTATAAAAATCATCATCAGCTCGATTTTAAACCGGACTCATCGAAAGAGAAGCTGAAAATAATTATTACTTCTCTTTCGATGAGTCCGGTTTAAAAACAAGCTCTGATGATGATTTTTATAAATCTAAATATTGTTCAATATCAGCTATGAATATCATATAAAATATTTTCATTTTAACAGCATTGTGTGTTTTTATATCCTTTTATCTATACTATATCTCGGCTAGCAACTGGTTGAAACTAAAACTAAACTATCGCACACTTCTAATCGCGCATTTTCGGAAGAGTTAAGTCGTGGTCGTTACTTGTCAATATAACTATAACGGTTAAAGTAATTTCCATTTAACTCCCTTCGATTTTGAATATAACGAACTTTGATACAAAAATTTATCTAACTATAGTACTTACATAATTCATAAGCTACCCATGAATTATGTAAACACACACACACACACACACACACACACACACACACACACACACACATATATATATATATATATATATATATATATATGAAAAGTCTTTAGATGTGTAGATGGTGCGGTGATAAGATGTCTGACTGATGATTATTCTGTCGGTGTTCGAAACTCGCCAAAAGCAGACTTGTCTAGTTACACTGATGAGCCGTAAAACAGCGAAACAGGACTGTGTGTGAATGACAGTACATATGCACTCCACTCCTGGAGGGTTGAGCTCTCTAGAAATAGAATTTTCTGACCGCTAAATAACCAAAAATTGCATAGCTCTCGTTAATACGGATAGAGCAATCCCTAGTGGCCTAGTATGCTTATAACAGTAAAATTTATTTTCCTTTATAATAAAAACGGAATGGTTCATTATTTAGCAGAGGTGACGACATTCATAAGAAAAAAGAATTCAGCGGATAAGCAACACCAGATAATCAGAATTTACAGTTATGCTTTTCATTGGGCTCATTTTTAACCAGAGGGTGTTGGAAGATAATAACGGTCGGAAGATTAAGAAACAAACATATTATTAATAAATATTAACACATTTCTGAGAATAAAGTAAATAAATATAAATGGCTGATATTTCGTTCCTGTTGAGTTCTGATTTAAAGTATTGCTTTCTTTCTTCAGATAATTATATCTTGACGGACTATTTTATTTTCAAACTTACATTAAGTTTATGTTTTTGGCATTAAAGTTTTATGTACAGGTGTGAAGTGACTTTATTTTTCGATAATAATGGTAGAAACATTTTTTCTGGGACTGACTGTCTGAATTTTATCTGTCCTCCTATGAACTGGTCGTCATCTCTTCATCTTATCTTTGTCTCTACCAACTTTCTTCAAGACAACGGAACGCCACATTCTGACATAAATTGCAAAATAAAAATTCCACTTGTGAATTTCAATGTAATTCGTATAACCAAATGTAATTAGATTTTTATAGATTTTTGTGGTTAAAGTGAGAAATTCCATCAGAAAACAATCGAATTACATGTAAAAATGTTTAACATTTATATCAAAGTGTTTATTTTGAATTCAATTTTTAGTAGTAAATGGTAATGTTAATAAATGTTAAATATATATCACACTATAGCGGGAATAAAAATGTAGGGTATGAAAATATTGACGATGTATCATCTAATAGATTAAAAAATGTAAATTTAATAACTAACTTGAAATAAAAACTTTATATTTTACTCGTATATATGTTTTTCGGTACGTTATAGAGAAGATGGAAGGAATGCCTAATAGTGAACTGATCGCACAATTGGATTGTTATCACACTCTGCAATTTTTTTTTTCAAGACGCTACCGACGGAAGAAATATGCATACACAACGTTTCGGCAGTGATCGTGATACTTCTCAAATTTATAGGTTTAATAAAAACAATGTCATTTAAATGAGATCATCATAAATTTTTCAGTGCTTTGTTTTCTCAGCAGTCAAACTATTCAAAAGGATTTCCCAAGTTGACTCATTACTACGCTTGGGAAGACAACATCTTGACACTTATAGCGGAGAGAGAGAGAGCTAGAGAGAGAGAGAGAGAGAGAGAGAGAGAGAGAGAGAGAGAGAGAGAGAGAGAGAGAGAGAGAGAGAGAGAGAGAGAGAGAGAGAGAGCGGTCTACCGCAATGTATTAAAAGGAACAACTGAAGAAAGCCGGAAATTACAATGGCTGAAACTTTATGTATGTATATTAAACAATAAAGCTCTTTGTAATGCTTATATGTCATTCATAGACATTATAGAGTAGCGTTTCGATAATTTTGCGAATTTCGCAAAATTTCAATAATGTCTTTTTCTTTAGATTCTGCTAAAAATTCAAAACTTAAAACACACGGTTAAAAGAATAAAACACTGTTCCGTTATTTGGTCTGTTGCGTAGAGGAAGATCTATTGCAGCCGAATAATAAAAATAGATTTATCTTTATCGTTTTTACTTACTTTTGTCAATCATAGTGGCATAAATTCGAATCGCGCAGAATAAAATTACCAAAATGGTCACTCAAGAGAGTTTAAAGAATCGTTGTTGTTGAGAGAGAACCATTCTCTATCCTACACCAACTGATTAAAGAAGTCAAGTAAAGGTAAATGTACAGTCAATCTAAAGTAGCAATTCAATATTCCTGCCCAATTTTGGTGCTAAAATAAATACTGACCAGTCTCTAACTGAAAACCTGCAATCATTCTATTTTTATTTTTTTTATTTTTTACCTTCAAGACACCTTAAAATTAATCCTGTCTCACCAGTAATTTGATTCATGCAAAGCATAAATTGACCCAACCGATCATCAGTCTTGTCGGAAAGACCAACACTTGTTTAAGGATTAATAATCGGTGTTGGAAAACATATTGGGGACTTTGCCTTTTGAGCGGTCGAGTTGAGCTAAGAACTTTCACCGAGCTCCTTGGATCTTGGATAAAAGCATGGAAATCGAGGAATGTTGAGACCGAACATGTGTCACTAATTGAGGTTATTTTTACATTCTATAACAGATTGATGTACGAGAAACGTAGTTTCAAATTGTTTAAATATAATATTTCATAATATATATATATATATATATATATATATATATATATATATATATATTTACTACTCGTGTTCCTTAAATGTTATAATCTTGCAGCACCCTTTGTTTAAAAATGAGATCGTCCAAGATGAAATGCAAAACTGTAAATACTCATTATCTGTTGTTTCTTATACGCCGAATTCTTGTTTCTTAACAGTGTCGTCACCTCAGCTAAACAAGTGAACATTCCGTTTTTATCAGAAAGAAAGAAAGGAAAGGACATACTACACAGAAGAAATATAATAAGAAAGAAACAAAGTAGGGGAATGAAAGTTAGAGAGAGTGACCGCATGGGATCAATAACCCTAATCTGTTTCAATCGAACATAATGAAAATTTGAAAATAAGGAAAGAAAGAAAAACAGAGTGAGAGAATTAAATCAAGATGATTATACTTTTTAGATATTGAACACTTTAGCAATAGCTTTTAAGTAAACATATCAAACGTTGTAATAATTGAATTATCATACAGTGGTATATCCACAGGTCCTGCTAGTCAGAATTAATGCCAATAATAACCGACAAGTCGTACACTGAAATGATAGAGTGAAAGTTTATTTTTCTTCCTTACACATCGACTTTCATCATTATTGTAATAATTGAAATGCGATTTCTAATTACACTTCTATGAACGTAGGTTAAGTCCATTGCTATAATTTTCTTTTTCTTTTTTCACTAATAGGCGTTCAGCTAATCAACTTGTCTGGAATGTGTACTTTAATACCACTGGTTATCATTACATGGTTGGAAGTGTCCACGTGGCTTAGTGAATAACGCACTGAACTGATACAACAGAGTAAGTGATTTCTCTGATTTTTTTTAGATGAGACTTGATAATTTGTATTATTTTAATCATTCTGACTATTTTCCTCATCTTTATTGTTATCTGTGGTTGAAAATAGAGGAAAAATGTTTATATAAAATCACATCAACTAAATTCAATTTTGTCGGATTTATTCAATTCTTCACCCCTTTTATTGTTATGTACAATGTTTCGACCGATATGCCCTCCAGCAAAGTTCAGGTATTTCTTGGCGGACTTGAGAAATTTCTCCAACTCAATGAGAACAGTATACCCCAAAGGATCGAATAAAGGGTTGGTTTCAGAGTTCCATGAAGGTTCCCGATTAAGACAAGAAGGTTCCAGAATCCGAAAAGAAGGTTCCCGAGTCCGAAAAGAAGGTTCCCGAGTCCAACAAGAAATACCTGAAGTAGGCCGGAGGGCACATCGTTTGAAAAGTTGTACAGATAACAATAAAGATGAGGACAATAGTCCGAATAATCCAAATAATACCTAGTAAGTGAGTTCAAACTCCAATCGCACCAAGACATTCACTTTCGGATAAATACCCTAGGAAAACGTATGAAAGTTATGAAATCTTTTGTAATGATTGAAATGGAATTTCTAATTACACTTGCAAGAACGTAAGCTAAGTCCATTGCCATAATTTTCATATTTTTTTTCAAAAATAGGTGTTAAGCTAATCAACTTCTCTGGGATGTGTAGTTTAAATGTTGATTTTTCTGTCTGAAAATTCCTCATTATTGTTCAATTCTAGTTTGACACATTCACTTGGCAAAAATCGTAACCTCAAAAGACTTTAGCATTATCAGGGTTAGAAGCCCAAGGGAATGGGTAGCACGTTTCATTGAATTTATATAACTGTTTTCAAAATCATTCAGACTTAAATGTTACACTGTTTTATAATTTGCAAGAAAATAAATTGAAAATCAAGCGAGCGAGACATTCTTTAAAGAAAAGATTACTTTATCGTCTCTTGGGGCGCACACAATATTTTCCTTTTTCTTTTTTCTTTTTTCTCAATTACTTTGCATAAAAAAATCAGGTTTTTATTTATTTTGCCGTTTCTTTTTAATAGTAATTTTTTACTTTTCACGCAGGATTAAGTCCGTTTTAATGATTTCTTCATTAAATTATGTAAACTAGTTTTCAATTAGAGAAAAATCAAAAATCAAAAAGGAAATTGAAACAACTCAAACGTTTCTTCTTGTTATGTTTTTCTTAAAAATAACTTGCTTGGCACTTTCTCATCCCATTTATATAGAGCAAAAACAAAACGAAAAAAATTAGAAAATTAAAAAACACAAAACGAAAAACAAAAACATATTTATTATTTAGCGTTCGTAAACATTATTACATACATACAAACATATATATATATATATATATATATATATATATAATATATATATATATATATATATATTGTTATCGGTACAGCGGAGAAAACTTTGATATATATATATATATATATATATATATATATTGTTATCGGTACAGCGGGAGAAACTTTGATATTTTATAAAAAAGAGAGTTCTCAAACTTTTTTGATTATGTGTGTGTGTGTGTGTGTGTGTGTGTGTGTGTGTGTGTGTAGAAAATGGAGTCGTCAGCCCGAGTTCAAATTCTGGACGAGGCTGTTTACATTTCACATACCGCTAATAACCTTTGGGAAGGTATGCATCCACGTATGGGTAAATAGTAGGACAGACTGGGCTCTTTAACTTTGGATAGGTAACCTGTTTAGGAGAAATAAGCCTCTGAATTCAAAACCTGCTTAAGAACTTGTGTCAGATCTTTATATATATATATATATATATATATATATATATATATATATATATATATATATATGCGTATTTAGATAGAGAGAGAGATATATAGACATGCATAATATCCTCCAAAATTAAGTACCACTGTTCCATTTTTATTGAAGGGAAACGCTCATCGCCGAATTCAAATCTTGGACGATGCAATTTGCATTTAACTTTGCGCTAATTTCATTTTTCATTTAAGGGTAAATAGCCTTACTAAGACAATCAGACTAGTAGAATGAAAACTGAAATCAAATCCTCTCTAGGCCTCTTAAAGTGTTGGCCTTGTGCCGGATCCTGACTCTATTGAAGTGGCTGAGTAAATACATGAAACATTTTTGTATACTGTCCCAATAGGTTCGTTGGTTGGCTGGCTGGTTGGTTTTTATGGCATGTCAACCCATTGGGTCATTTTATACCGAATACGTTTTTGTTTTATACATTCTTAATAGGTACTCAATTTTTTCAAACACGTTTTGGACCATATGACATCTAGGCACCCCTATTGCGATCTCGATTCATAAGGGCATGTTTTTCATTTACACCCTTAAAATCCGGTTGTTTGTTAGGGGTTAGCGTTAGGGTTTAGGGTTAGGGTTTAGGGTTAAGTGGTTAGGGTGGGGGGTTAGGTTTATAATTAAAAAAAAGAACTCTAAAAATCGTCTCTTAACAAACAACCGGATATTGATGGTGTGAATGAAAAACATGTCCTTATGAATCGAGATCGCAAAAGGAGTGCCTAAAGGTCATATAGTCGCACGTTTCTATTTAACCCATATAAGGGAGCACTGGTGAAGAAGGAGTGTTCCACATTCCCCAGATTTAAAGAACTGAAACCTCACCATCAGATAGAGTTGGACGTCATTCCTAGGACATGAAAACCCTCAGCCACCGCCTTCTAACACATATATGATAAAAAGGGTTGGGGTTGACATAAGGGCAATAGGGTTGGGATAATCATATAGGCGTAAGGGCTTGACATGACCAGCCGATTGATTGTCCCACTAGGATTGATCTTTGTTTTATTTTAGATCATGCTATCTTTGTATAACCATATTTACTTTAGAAGATAAACATTCATACCTGTAATTATTTATGGTAGATACGATAAATAGATTATAGGAATTTATCCAACATGCTCGCTGCGGGTAGAATGTGACTTAAACCCACTAGTATAAAGCATCCAGCGAGAATCAACGTACGATAGAAATATTGTATGAATTTGTATGAAATTATAGTTTTCATAATTTACAAGTGTACGCATATGATTTAAGGATACTAAGTTAAATTTTTTTTTCTAAATTCGATGTATTGAACTCTATGGGTGAAAAATATCATGAAAATAGCAATATATTATCTGCAAATGATATTATGCTATCCGGGTAAAAAAAAAATTGTAAATAGGTTCTTAATATTTTTGTTTTAAGAAATCTAATTTTGAATACAACAGAAATTTTGAAATATGTTTCTGAATTCTTTCTTATATTATCTCATGGAAACCCTTGTAAAATGCTGATCATGAATTGTTTATTTTAAAAGATTTTATTTAAAGTATAGAAAAAGCTGGGCTTCGTCACCTCAACTAAATAATTGACGATTCTGTTTTATTATAAAGAAGATATGCTACACAGAAAAAATATAAGAGAGAAAGAAAGAGAGTAGGAGAAAGAGAAAGAGAGAGACGTGAGTGCGCGGACGCGATAGCGCTAATCTGTTTCAATCAAACATAATGAACACGGAAAAAGAAGGAAGGAAAGAAAAAATAGCGTGACAGGGAGTTAAATTAAGATCATTATACTTTTTTCCATATTGAAATTTTTATCAATAGCTCTTAAATAAATATATCAAACATTGTAATGATCAAATTATCACACTGTAGTATATCCACAGGTCCTGCTATTAATAAATGAAACTAATGTCAAGTACTTTAAAAACGAATTAAAATAAATATTTAAAAAAATACTTTTTCATATTTTGATATAAGAGAAGACCTAAATATCACTGAATTGGTTCACTAAATGGAAATCTTCAGATCGCATGGACGAGAAGTTGTCAGTAACCAGGGGTTGACTCCATATCCATGCTACCTTAACTCACACCCACACACACACATATATATATATGTGTGTGTGGGGGGGGTATAGGAGTTAAGGTAATTTACACATACACACAGACACATATCTTATTATAATGGAGATTGTGTGCTTTTCTGTCTGTAACCGAAACTATATTACTACTCATGTCACAATTCCCTTAGTTATTGACAGCACATTCTCCATGATTGTATTTTTATTTAAACCTCAATTAGTGATAAAATTGTTATACCTTATTAATACTGTTTACTATATCTACGTACTAATAACATGGAATTGTATTTATATATACAACAAAATTGCGGTTTACAGTGTGAACGAGAAGGCTAATTTGCATATTGATATTTAAAATTTGATTTTAATAAATATATGCTTAGTATTATTGATTTATAATTGTTTGGTTTTCTCTTACCGAATCTGAGCAAAAATCTCGGAGATAAATCTTAAAAGAAATCCATAAACAAGACGAAAGAACTGTAATTTTATTAAATACTTCATAATCTAACTAAATAGATAAATTAGGAAAAATGAAAGACGGGAGTGAAAGCAAATGATGTAAGAGTTAAATCTAAAGCTGTTCTATTTTTCGATTATACCCCCTCAGTTTATCATTTTCTAAATAGTTTATAATTTGATACAATATTTTATTACATCAAAACCTAAATACTTGCACCCGAAGGGTGCATATATTTGCTAGTATGTATAATGTTTCAAATGAGAAAATTACACCACATATTCAACAACAAAATTTAAAAAAACGTATATTTGCAATATATTCATATATTTAATACAGAACATGAAATTTGCGCACCTGCTTAATGTACATTTCCGGTATTTGTTTTATTATCTACTATGTAATTCTTACGTAGAAGTAAAAGTTTGATATATCGCTTTGATAAATGCGAATTTTTTTATTACTACTTTTACAATGTTGGAAACAACTTTTGCTGATCCCTGTGAACATGTAAATGTTACATGGAAAAAACAGAAAACTCAAAGATTTATGTCTAAATACCATCTTTTAGATATAAAGTCAGATTAAACATTATGAAAAGAAGGGAAACGTGTATAAGAGGAAAAGTTTGTGCTTGTAAGTCGCTAAATATTTGAAAGTAAATTAAAACTTATAATATTTTATTATCACAAAAATAAAAAGTAGAACATTTTAAATAGTTTAAATGTATTAATCGTATATATATATATATATATATATATATATATATATATATATATATATATATATATATATATATATATATATATGGAAAATATATAAACAAACACGAAATGTTCCAAAGGATGAGAATTTATTCTTGATGGTAGCGTCAATGGCACAACGTTTCGGTTTATGGAACCTTCTTCAGGACAATGTTGAAATCTTTTGTGGAAGAATTTCAGCTTGTGGTATGATAAGTGTTGTTAGTCGCGTTTTGCGAAGTGGGTGTAGTGGCCGGTGTCAACTGGCTTAGTTGTTCATAATTTTGTGAGGAGGTTTTTGGAGGGGAAAGAGATGGGCCGGTGATCTATTTATCAGCAGCAGTCGTGCGGTTACCTGATTTGTGCGTGTGGGAAAACTCATGTAGCGTCTCTTGAGCGGGAATAGATTGGCACAGCTCCCGCTCCAGGTCGACAACTGGTTTTAATTCATATTTTTATTCCTCTTAGACCAGTTACCGTATCAAGATTAAAGAAACAAATCTATTTACCCATAAATTAATGGAAAATAGTTGGATGGATTGCTTTTACAAGCGTATTAGAGCTATGTGAAATCTAAACAGCCACGTTCAAGTTTTGAACGCGGGTAGCCGAATCAACCTGATACTACGATAACTGTTACGCAAAACACGCCTCCGGTCTGATTATATTAGTGATAAAGTCGAAACAAGACCATCAAATTATTCGATATATATCTATGTATTAATACTAGTTTTACTTATAAATATGACCGTTATCGTTTTACAACACCCTCTGGTTAAAATGTGGCCGTCCAAATCGTCCAAGATGAAATGCAAAAATATATGATTAACTGGTGTTGTTTATTCGCTGAAATCTTAATTTTCATGAGTGTTGTCACCTCAGTTAAATAATGGACCATTCCGTTTTTTTATAAAGCAAGAAAGGGAAGAAAAATTATATGCTACACAGAAAAATACCATAAGAAAGAAAGAAAAACGCAAGTAGAGGAAGGATATAGAGAGGGGTTGAGCTCATGGAGATGATAACGCTAATCTCTTTCAATCGAGCATAATGAAACGATTAAAAGAAGGAAAGAAAGAAAGAAATGAGTGAGGGAGTTAAATCAAGATTATTATACTTTTTACATATTGAACTATTTAGAAATAGCTCATAAGTAAATATATCAAACGTTGTAATAATTAGATTATCATGCTGCGATATATCCACCTGTCTTGCTAGTATATAGGAATATACTTAGACAGACAGACAGACAGATAGATAGATAGATAGATAGTATTTTAATTGTTTTCGTGAATAAAAGTAATGTTTTATCTCGAAATTGATAGCAAGTACACGAAGATATATATCACACTTACAAGCTAAATCAATTTCCTCTGGCTTGGACCTTACACTTTTGGCAATTGAATACCTTCAATGAAAAGGAAACAAAAAAGAAATCCCCAACCCTATTTTAAATCTAAATCTCCATAGAAATGTCTTTTCCTTGAATCTTTCAGGCATTTTTTTATTGATTATCTCGCTATTTCCCGCTCTTTTTGATTTTATTTTTATTTCTTTTATTTGGGAAAACACTTGATTGTTCATGAATATAAATTGGCAAAAGCTTTTTAATGGTTTTGTCAAATTTCTCTTTTTTTATTTCCCTTGAGACTAAGCCTTTTCTACTGTTCTCTTTATGAAAAGACGTAATGTGATTGGCTTTAACTTTTTAACCTTTTCAGCTAAAAGTAATATTTAAAATCTCCTATCAAAAAAAAAGAAGAAAAAACTTATTTCGAAACAATCCTTTTAAACAGAAGGACGTATCTACAATTTACGCAATCACGGCTTTATAAAAAAAGATATAAGGAAATGAATTAAGAATTACCAGGAATACGACATTTTTTATGGTCATCCAAGATAATCACTTCACTTAATCCATTATAACAAATATTTTAATGGATTGGCAGATTTTTTAGTTTATATGAAATCCAGCAACATCCCGAAACAATGTTAATATTATAGTTAGTTAAAACTTTGCTATACCATGGGAAGAAAAAAATTAAAATAATATAGAAAACTTGCAACACTTAGAAAATAAGAAATTAGATCACAGACACACACACACACACACACACACACACACACACACACACACACACACACACATACATATATATATATATATATATATATATATATATGTGTGTGTGTGTGTGTGTGTGTGTGTGTATATATATATATATAAATATATAGCTCAGTCGGTGGAGCATTTGGCTAAGAATCACAATGTTCCTGGCTCAATACCGGCCCTCGCCAGCTCAGCGTATTAGTAGCATAGGGATCTGTGAGGAGCTGATGGTAGATGTAGCGCTCCACCTCAGACGCTATGAATAATCCCCTTAATCTAGCGCTAGTGAAAAGGGGATACTCTACCTCGCTGCCTGGCTAATTACTTTTATACTCCCCATCCCCTTAGGGTTGAGTACTTTGGGGGGGGGGGTTTCGCTGACGATCGCCAACTAAAGCGTAAACGCAACGCTCTCTTATATAAGGGATGGAGCACTATATGGCGACCTTTACATACAAAGCGATGTGTGTATTAAAACAATCAAAATCCCCTTCACACTTAGTAGATGATGACAGCCTGGCGGTTAAGGTGTTTGACTGACACTGAACCGATCGGATTTTAATCCCGGCTGTAGGTAGCTTACAGATGTCTTGCCACACTGAAGAGACTTGATAAGTCGAAACACGTGTCTGTGGATGACTATATATATATACATATATATATATATATTAAAAGTCGACGGGGCGGCCTAAAGTCGGTATCAGCAAGTCAGCGAGGAAGTCTATCCCCTTTTCAATAGCGCTAGACCAAGGAGATTGTTTTAGCAACTGAGGTGTAGCGCCACACCTACCATCAGTTCCTTACTTTACCGCACAGATCCCTGTGCTACTCATACGCTGAGTTGACGGGAACCGGTATCGAACTATGAACCTTGTGGTTTCTAGCCGAACGCTTTACCGACTGAATCCCTTATGTTTTAATAATATTAAGAAAATCTATCAAACATACATTATATATATATATATATATATATATATATATATATATATATAGAGAGAGAGAGAGAGAGAGAGAAAGAGAGATAGATATAGTTTACCATATTTATAAATAAGTACTCAATCTCATTGATAAAGCATATATATATATATATATATATATATATATAGTATTTGATAATTTGCTTGAAGCATTGTTAAGTAAATTATATTATTATTTATATTTTAAAGGCAATTACAATGCGTATGAAATAAAATAAAGTTGTGTCCAATGTCTAATCAATTTCAAAGTAAGTATCTTAAGATACTTCGAAATTTGTTTAAACATTGGACACTATTTTATTTTATTTTATACGCATTGTAATTGCTTTTAACATATATATATATATATATATATATATATATATATATATATATATATACAAGAGAGTTTTATAATTTGCTTGAAGCATTGTGTATATGTTGGTTTGGAGGTTGATTTTGAAGGCTATCACAATGCAGCTTTAAAGAAAAAAATAATAAGGTAAAATGGTATTGTGTGTTCACCTGTATTTTATTCTTGAATTTTCGAGATAAAATCACACACACCAGACAATTTATATCCATACTGAAAGCCAACGGTTACCCCACTTCAGTTACAAAACGACTCAAGCAAACAGAATCCACAAAACACCTGTTTTTTAAGGTTACCACACTTCAACGAAAGTATAACCGCAGCAATACGCAGGGCGATACGGAAGGAGGGCCTGAATATACAACTCGCCCATTACGGACCATCACTTCGGAGACAACTCTCCAAAAACCGCCATAAGGAAACCACTAATTTTACACTAGCTAACTGCCCCATCCGCAACACAGGTATGTGCCATGAAGTGAATGTGGTATACCACACACAATGTAACATATGTAACCGATTTTATATAGGTAGAACCACTAGACAACTACACATTAGAGTCAAAGAACACTTACACACACAAGCATCCACTTTCCGCAAACACTTAATTAAATGCAACAACACAAAGAGAAATATAACAGTCAATATAGAGGCCTGGGAGAGAAATCTGTGTATTCTCCAAATTAAGGAGGCCTTGCTAAACAAATATAAACAAATAATATAATAATAATAATAATAATAATAATAATAAGAAGAAGAAGAAGAAGAAGAAGAAAGAAGAAGAAATGATTAAATTGATTTATATTACATCCAACACGAAATATTATACATTACCCTGGCCACCAAACACAAATACGCTCTTTCATACGCACATATGCACGTGGATACGGTTATTAATATGCAAAGGTACGAACTACCTTTTGATACCGGACACCGACACAAGTTTTTACTTATATTATCATGTTAAAAATAATTAAAAACTTGTGTCGGTGTCCGGTATCAAACGGTAGTTCGTAGAAACCCAATGCTCTCCCGCTGATTTTCTTGCCCTCTCCTTCTTTTTCTTCCTGCCTCCCCCCCCCCCGCTACTCTGCCATTCCCAATATCTCTTTAACCCATTATAAAAATCTTAGAACTTGTATTATTTTCACAAAGCAAAGACGGCCGAAATTTTGACTGAAAATCACGAAGCATATATATGGTAAATTATTTAATTGTGTTAAATTAATTTTAAAGCTGTATTATCAGATTAATTTTGTTTCGTATGTATATTTTCAACTGCTTATTCTAATATTTGACCAATTGCTTTTAACATGATAATATAAGTAAAAACTTGTGTCGGTGTCCGGTATCAAAAGGTAGCACGTAGAAACCCAATGCCCTCCCGCTGACTTTCTTGCCCTTTATTTCTCACTCCCCTCTGTATATAAATAGATAAAATTAAAACCCTTCCACGATCCACTCCTTTAAACGATAACCTAGGATGGGACATGTGGACTTATACTAAGTTAAAACTTACCTACTATATAGACTTTCCCCTATTTAACTCCCCGTCTCTCTCTCTCTCTCTCTCTCTTCCTTCAAGCACTCTCTCTCTCTCCTTCCTTCTGGCACTCTCTCTCCTTCCTTCTGGCACTGTCTCTCCTTCCTTCTGGCACTCTCTCTTCTTTCTTCTGGCACTCTCTCTCTCCCTCCTTCCCTTACATGCCACATAGGCCTGTAAAACCAAACCATGGGTAGCAGCATGGTGGATGTGGGACACGGCGGAAGAACCTAAATAGGTCAACGGTGTGTATCACAAGATGCTGGGCGGAGGAACCCTGAATGGGTCAACGACCACAATCGGCCAGTTCTGTGAGGTAACTACTGCTCCTCATCTCTAAGAGCAGCGCCTATTGATGAGTTAACCAAACAGCTACCGATAGATATCTATGACCTCGACCCAACCAAAACCATGACTATTCACAAAGTCGAATCATACTATAACATACTCCCTGCTCACACAAAATAGCATAGAAAAAATCCAACCAAGAATCATGAGTACTACGTTTAATGGCAATCCTTGCATAACTGTAGTATCGTGCTACAGCCCCACAAATGCCAGCAAAGAAACAGATATAGAAACATTCTACAATGGATTATCCTCGCTATGCAGACACCCCCCCCCCAAACATAATATACTGATCATTGAGGGAGACATGAATGCACAGATAGGAAAAACTGAAAACAATAGATTCAGCTTACACAACACCTCAAACAGAAACGGCGATCTCCTAGCCGAGTTCTCCCTTGTGAACAGACTCGTTTGCTTAAATACTAAATTCCAAAAACGGAAGGGCAAACTATGGACATACACACATCCAAATAACACAAAAGCACAACTTGACTACATCCTAATAAACAAGAAATGGATAAATAGTGCAATGAACTGCGAGGCATATTCCTCTTTTGAAGGAGTATCCTCCGACCACAGAATAGTCACTGCGAAATTACGATTAAGTCTGCGTAGAAATAAAAGGCAAACTAGTAAATCTACACGGTACCAATGGTCAGCACTTGCCAACAGCGATATATGCAACCGCTACGCTGTCACAGTAAGAAATACATTTGATATCCTCCAGGAGACAACTGAATGTCTCTCACCAAACGAGGAATACGAAAACTTTGTCAGTGCTCACCTAGAAGCAGCAGCTGAGTGCGTACCAACCAAACTAAGATCTAAACACACCGTTCCTTGGGAGACAGAAGTAGTTAGAGAAAAAAGAAATGATATAAAAAAGCAGGCCAAAATAATAAAACAAATCCAACTAGCACCAATCTACATAGCCTTAGGAAAGCCCAGATAGAACTAACTAAAACACACAAAAAATAACAAACAGAATATATACAAACACAAATAAATAACATCAGACAATCAGTGGAAGACAGACAGTCGCGATTAGCGTGGCAAATTGTAAATGATATTAGTGGTAGGAAAAGTACCTCTAGATCAAAGCTAAAGGCAACCAGCCAGAAAGATAGACTTCAGAAATGGAAAGACCATTTCCAGAAACTACTGGGGAACCCACCTAAAATCATAAAAAATAACACCCAAAAAATCATAGATAGACAGCTAGACATAAAACTGGGAGATTTTACAACAGAAGAACTCGACGAAGTCTTAAAGAAACTAAAAGGTAGAAAAGCAACAGGTCTCGATGAAATACCCCCAGAGGTATGGAATACCAGAAAGTTCAATGACATACTGCTTAGGCTATGCAATGCTGTATATAGACAAAATAGAATAGATAAATGGACGAAAGGATGCATCCTCCCATTTCCAAAAAAGGGAGACCTGGGAATCGCTAAAAATTACAGAGGCATAACTCTTACTGCTATTGCAGCTAAGATATATAATGCCCTTCTTCTAAACCGCATCCAACCCGAAATCGAGAAAATCCTTAGGAAAAACCAAAACGGTTTCCGCAAAAATAGATCCACAACCTCACAAATCCTGACTATACGACGAATTATAGAAGGGGTTCGAGCAAAAAATCTGGAGGCAACGCTACTATTCGTAGATTTCTCTAAGGCATTTGATTCCATACACAGAGGGAAAATGGAACAAATACTACTAGCGTATGGTCTCCCCAAAGAAACTGTTGCCGCCATAATGATGCTCTACAAAGACACTAAAGCGATGGCACGCTCGCCTGACGGAGACACAGATTTCTTTGACATTGCCGCTAGGGTCCTACAGGGAGATACTTTGGCTCCATATATATTCATTATTTGTCTAGACTATGTACTCCGAACTTCATTAGATACCATAAAAGAAAAAGGTTTCACACTAAAAAAGGCAAGAAGCAGGCGATACCCCGCACAAACTGTCACAGATTTAGACTATGCTGACGACCTCGCACTTCTTGCAGATACACCGACACAAGCTGGGGCACTACTACACAGCCTGGAGGAGGCAGCAAAAAATGTCGGCCTCTATGTGAACTCTGATAAAACCGAGTTCATGAGCTTCAAAAAGCAAGGAGACATATCCACACTTAGATGGTAGGCCTCTTAAACTAGTGGGAAAATTCACATACCTAGGTAGTAATATCTCATCCACAGAAAGCGATGTTAACACAATAATAGGAAAGGCATGGTTGGCCACCAATAAACTACCAGTCGTATGGAAATCCGACCTCCCTGACAAACTAAAGAGACGATTCTTCCAGGCTGTGGTCATATCGGTACTGCTGTATGGCTGTACCTCCTGGACCCTAACGAAGCGCCTTGAGAATAAGCTGGATGGGAGCTGCACAAGAATGCTGCGAGCAGTCCTGAAAAAGTCGTGAAAACAGCACCCAACAAAGAAGCAGCTGTATGACCATATCACAAACCATACGAGTAAGGAGGGCTAGGCATGCGGGGCACTGCTGGAGAAGTAGGGATGAGCTCGTAAGCGACGTATTACTGTGGAGGCCAACACATGGACATGCTAACGTAGGCCGCCCAGCCAGAACCTACATTGACCAACTATGTAAATACTGGATGCTGCGCGGAGGAGCTCCCAGAATCGATGAGTGATAGGAGGGGTTGGCGAGAGACCGTCATGGATATCCGTGCAAATTGCGTGACATGATGATGATATATATATATATATATATATATATATATATATATATATATATACATAGAATTAAACATTTTTGATCTTTTCGAGTTTTCTGGCCAACTTTTTAATATTTGGGTGGAATTCGTGGATAAGTCCACCAAAGTTCAGGTCCTGAGTACTTTCGGCACTTCGAATTGCCATCATTAGGGGTGATGTGTTCCAGTTTGTTTTTTTTTTTGTTTTTTTAATTATATTAATGTTGAAGCTGGAAGGAGAATAAGTGATGAGAAAGGTATTATAGGCATTTTAAAATGTGTGTACTGCATTGGAAATTAATTTTGTTTAAGGATGGTTTGTATTCTTTTATGTATAGAGCTTCTAGTATTTGGAGTTTTTGTTTATTTTTTTCTTTGTGCAGAATGTGTGTATTTTCCGTTAGAATATTTCGGTAAATAGAGAGTTGGCATGAATTTAATTTTAGGTGTTGTGAAATGGAGCAATTATCTGTTAAATGGAGGGTTAGACGACGTGACAATGTGGTTGAGGTGAATCCAATGTATGTATTTTCCTTTTCTGGGAGAATGCAATCTCCTAGGGGGCATTTAAATCTGTAAACTACATTGGTCTCATTAAGCCGACTTGTCTGGGGAGAGAAATTGTTGCGAACAATGAGGTTGGTTGTTTTGAATTTTGTATAATTAATAATAAATGTTACCTTTTTATCAGGCGTGGTTGCAGTAACATTATTCCGAATTATTTTTTTAGTGCTATTTCATCAAGTTTGTAATTCCTGTGCATCTGGTTGCGATAGTAAATGTTATTTGAAGAAGTATTTGCTGTAGTATGTTTTTCCTTGTGGCTAGCGTCTATTTTTTGGATGATCTGTTTGATTTGTTCGTCGATGACGTGATTAGGAAATCCGTTATTAACCAGCGTCTGTTTGATGTTTTTGAGTTTGGAGTAGAATATCGGCTTTGAGGAAGAAATGAGTTTTGCGCGAAGTATTAGTTTTTTTTATTATAGCTTTTTAGTACCTTTCAGGGCATTCACAATAAAAATTCAAAGTATTTGAGTTAACAGTTACGTTTTTTTATTATATGAATATGTTGTAAAAGTGTTATTGTTAGTGTCGATCAATACATCAAGGAACGGGAGTTGTTTTTTATTCTTTAGTTTATATGTGAAATTGAGGACAGACTTTTTTTGGAATGCTTGTTGGAGTTCAATTAGTTCATTTGTGTTGTTGATAAGGACAAGAATATCATCAACATAGCGAACATAGATAGAGGGCTTTTTTATAATATTAAATATTTTATTTTCAAGGTGAGCCATATAGAAATTACCAAGTCGGACCCAAAACAGAACCCATCGAGATACCGTCATGGTCATAAAATGGGACCTCAGTTGTGCGGTAGAGGAGAATTTTTTTAAGGATGTTGAGATTAATTTTAATAGGTGGATATGAAGGATTTTTGTAAATATTTTCAATGATGATGTCTATAGTTTCTTTTACCGGAACGTTGGTGAAAAGATTTTCAACATCAAGTGAAGCTATGATTTTGTTATCTGGTTTTAAAGTATGTAGGATTTGGAGTAGATCATGACTGGATTTCAGACTGTAATTAGTGGGTATATATGAGGAAATGAGTTGATTAATAATCTTAGTTAATTCATGTATTGGTGTAGTAACTTGTGAAATAATAGGGTATATGTAGCCGGGTCTATAGTCACCGTTGATTTTGGAAAGTTTTAGGCTGTTTTGTTGGGCATTATTTGCCGTGATGAGTTTATTTATTTTTGTTTTTATTTGATTTATGGGATTTTTATAAATTCTTTTACATTTTGTGTGATAGTATAATAATGTTTGCAATTTGGAATTGTAGTCAGTTTTGTTAATCACAACAAAAATATTACTTTTATCGGCTTTTTTATGTAAATATCTGGGCGGTCGCGTAATTGTTTAGCGGCCGTTTTTAACTGTTTATTGAGTAATGTGGAGGTGTTGCAGTTCTTATTAAATCTGTTTTTGATAGCTTCGGCCTTTAGAAGGACATTTAATTCCGGGTATGTGGTAATTTTTCCTTGTGTTTGGAGCTTCTGGGTGTTCTGAAAGAGTATTTCGATTTCATTTATTTTATGCTGGTGATTGTATGAATTGTATAAGTGACAGTTTGGTCCAAGATTAAGAAATTCATTTTAGTGCACTGTTAATTCAATGTCAGATAGGTTAATAATTGTTTCCTTATCGTTGGGAAGGTATATTGAACCGCAATAAAGAGAATTAAGTTTTTTGTGGATTTTTAAACGGTGTTGCAGTTTATTTTCATTGTAGATTTTTTCCAGTTGATATGTGAGTTTGTGGTATTATTCATCAGTCGTGGAGACTTTTATCTGATTGTGGATATCATTGGCTGTGGTATAACAATTGCGAATGTTCTCTTTGGCCGTTTTAATTTGCCTTTTCGCAAGGTCATAACGGTATTAGCAGGTGTTATTTTGGAACTTAGCTGCCGGATCGCGTATTTTGAAATATGTGTATTTGGGCAGCATTCTTTCATTTATACATGTAGAATTAAACAAAAGACACGTCTCCTGTTTAACAATTTTATTTTTGATCTTTTCGAGTTTTCTGGCCAACTTTTTAATATTTGGGTGGAATTCGTGGATAATTCCACCAAAGTTCAGGTCCCGAGTACTTTTGCATATATATATATATATATATATATATATATATATATATATATATATATATATGAGAAGAAAATATTTTCAAAAATATAACAAACACGGGATGTTACGATAAGGTGAAACAATTTTATGTGTCAATACTTAAGTATTTCGGTATTAAACCATCATCAGGACACTGTTAAGGAATGTTTTTGTGAGGGACAAAATGAAGAATGTCAAGTGTATAGTGAATGTGTGAATATGATGTTATTAACCGTTAATTTTTATATGTGCGTTTGTTTACGAAAGCTGATCACGGGATCATTGCATGTGCAAAAATGGAAAGAGAAGATCATAGGATGACGCATGCAGAAATGTGAATATATATATATATATATATATATATATATATATATATATATATATATATATATCACCCTCTGTTTATCTATATGAAAAATACATCTGGACACCGCGTATATTAAGACCTAAGCTCGTCCATTTTTTAAAATATAAGTTTAACGTTATAACATTCCATCGCGTAAACACGCTTCACGTTATATAAACGCTAAACAATCACCGTTTAACATTTTCACCATTTGATGATTGCAAGTAAGCAGGACATTTTAGTTACGGGATATGAAATCCATAATATTTGACATTTGATTTTAAATCAGCCATGCTATTTTAGCATTGAGCACGTTCATTTGCTAATACTTTTCTCATTCATTCTCCATTCATTCTATATATATATATATATATATATGAGAATTTATCGTAAATTTCAGATTTAAGTGGGTTTTCGCTAACTGTTGTATGTCGGTCTAATACCAGTGAAATCCCCGCTGATTATGCTGTGTTCCAGCATAGATCAAAGTGACTATTAAAGCCTAGCAAATATATAACAGTTTGTGATCCAATATATCAAGTCTTAAGCCCAAAATAAATCTCTATTAAACAACCACTGCGATTTTCCTTGAATCTGCTTCGAGCACTTACACACCCACTTATGTACAAATTTCCTAGTTCACGAATTTTGTCATTGTCTATGTATAAGCCGGATCGCATTATTCCAGCCAGAAAAACAAACCTAGTATTGATTAACACAAAAAAAGAACTTGTCAACTGGTAGATTTTGCAGTTTCAGCAGATCACAGGGTGATGATGAAGGGATACTAAAAGATAAACATATACCAAGACCTCACTAGAAAACTGAAAAAAATACTGTGGAATATGACGGTGAGGGTGATACCAATAGTATGTGGGGCACTTGGAACGGTCCCCAAAACTTAGAAAAAAGACTAGCGGAACTGGAAATCAGAGGAAGGATTGAGACCATCAAGATAACAACATTGTTTGAAATCAGCTGGAATACTGAGGAGACCTGAAGAGACTTGTCACTCCAATGTAAGACCATCTTCCAACGTTGGTGAGAAAAACTCAACAACAACAACAATAAAAATAATATAATAATAATAATAATAATAATAATAATAATAATAATAATAATAATAATAAACGGTCCCAAAAGGATTGGAAAAGGGTTTGGAAAATTTGGAAATCAGAGGAAGAATTGAAACCATTCAGAACACTGCACTGCTGCAATCTGCCAGAATACTCAGAAGATTCCTGGAGACCTGAGGAGACTTGCTGTCACTCAGACTCCAGTGAAAGACCATCAGCTAACACTGATGGGAAAACTCAAAAGGAATAATAATAATAATTATAATAATAATAATAATAATAATGGAGACCTAAGGAGACGTGTTGTCACTCAGACTCTCAATGAAAAACTCAATTAAAAATAATATATTTTCCGTTAATATATTAGGTCTGAGACCTCACAGCTGTTCCTTATATTTAAAATATCTATTTCCTCTGAATATGTATATTCTTTTCACAATTCACTCAATTTTGCCTTAAAAGAATTCAGAGATGAGGCATTCACTAGTAGTTTATTCCATGAATCTATTACTCTGTAACTAAAATAATTTGTCTTACATTTTTCTTGCAAAATCTTTTTGAAAGTTTTAATTTATGACCACTGGTATTGATTTATTGAGCCATGTTCAATAAATCAAAATTTGCTGAATAAAATCCATACGTATATTTATAGACTTCAATTAATCGACGAACCAGAGGAGATATGACAAACTTGGTAAGTCAATCTTCCAAAGTCTTTCTTTATACGAAAGATTTGTTTAAATCATTCATTACTTTAGTAGATCTTCTTTGTACTTCTACGATGAGTTTTATGTCTTTGATTAATATTGTACTCTAAACCATACTGGCAAATTCTAAATGAGGTTTCACCAATGCAATTATTAAATTTTTAAACATTTCTTTATCCTGTATTCATATAACCTACGTATTAATCATATCTTGTTTGCTTTATTTACTTGTATTTCTATAAGTTTGGAAAATTTTAGTTCAGCATCCATATTCACATCAAGATCTTTTTCTAATTCTGTATTTTTAGTAATTCCCTTTCGTTAGAGAATTTTTTCTCATTGAATACGCATTCTTCCTGAATACGTAATGTATACGCCCATATTGATTCCACTCGAATCTTCTGGACTAAACATTTTCACACCCACTTGTCCATAAATCGCACAGCTCAGAAAGCTGTCATTGAATGTGACACTTAACAAACAAAATGAAATGTTGCAGGATCAGCTACAAACACTAAACAAAATCAATCAAGAAACACATGTGTAGCAAAACTATGCATCTCTCCATGAATGAGTAAAAACAGACGCTTCTCTTTGAATACAATGATCGACGACAGAGAAAGGAGCAATCACCGTCAAGAATGCAAAAATGTCGTTATTTTAGACCTTTACAAATAAAAGGAATATTGGACTACTTTAACAGCCAGTCTATTACTATTTTCAACCAGTCTATCGGCTGGAGCTTTAGTCTACACCGTTTGCACCCCTGCAGAGGAGTGAGACCTCACAATGGAACCACCTGTTGGTCGTAGGTGGCGACCCGTCATACTTAAGAATAGAACCCTGGTGGCTGAGCAATAAATAACATACAGCACTCCACCTTGGCCTTTACTTACGTTACACGGGCGGTCGGAGAGGCCCACTTCGATCATTCGGCTTATTACGTCAAGCCCTAGCATCTATACGATTGTCCCAATCCTATTGCTTTTGTGGCAAGCCCCAACCCTTTGTATCACATATGTGCTGGAAGTTGGTGTCTTTGTTCTCGGTATACATAGTATGACGTTAAACTCTATCAGCTTGTCTTTTTGTTGCAGCTGCCGTTATCGGCTGTTGTAATTAATCTTTCCTTGCTCTTTTTTGTGTATTGGAGTCATGGGCTTGAGGTATCTACACAATGAGAAAAATGTGTGTATGCATGTATGCGTGTGTGTGTGTGTGTGTGTGTGTGTAGATAAATAGGTAGTTGAATAAATAGATATGTGTGTATACGTACATGAGTGTATATCTAAAACGCAAATTTATGTATATAAAGATGCGCACTCGCATAATCAGAGGCGATCAGATGACTCCCCACTAATACAAATTCACCCCCACACACATAAACATACACATATACATATATATACATTTGAGGTAAGGTAGCGTGGACAACGTTTCCACATCTGGTTACTGACATTTTCTCGCTCATGCAATCTTCAAACAAAATGAGAAAATTTGTTTAGAGGTTTACTTAAGTACATTTCGGTTTGATTTTTTATTGAAGGGTGTAGACTGGATTTTGATTGGTCAGTTTTTATGTGAATAACGAAGTTTACCTGGATCTTTTGTTAATTTTTATGTGTATCAAGAGGTTTGCCCGGATATATTTGTTTATTTAAGCAGTGGGTTCTGTTATGTCCTCCCTGATCTACTGGTGGTGATATATATATTTTTAATCTACTTGTGGTGCTAAATATATTGAGTACACTATCTGCTTAAATACATTGCACTCATATTATCTACAATATATATATATATATATATATATATATATATATATATATATAGGCAGTTATTGTTAAAGACAGCGAGATTTTCTCCTCTATGATCTTGCCCACTGAGGTTGATATGCCGTAAAAGAAAACAACCAACCAACCAACTTTATGTTCTTTTGTTGTAGACGTTCAAGTCTTGTAGTAGTTTTTCATGGATCGGGATCTAGATGGTGGGGAAGTTGTCCCATATTTTTTACCCAAGAGCTTTCAACCATTTCACTGGTCGTCCTCAATGGATTGTTGGGTGCAGTGTGTCAATTTTGTATATATATATATATATATATATATATATATATATATATATATATATATATATATTGTGAAATAGAGCTATTATCTGTCATATGAAGAGTTAAAATACGTGACAAAGTCGTTAAGGTAAAACCGATGTATGTATTTTCCTTTTTTGGGAGACAGTAATCTCCTAAGGGACATTTAAATTCGTATGCTACATTGGTCTCATTAAGCCGACATGTCTGGTGAGAGGAATTGTTGTGGATAACGAGGTTAGTTGTTTTGAATTTTGTGTAATAAATAATCAATTTTACCTTATTATCAGGCTTAATGAGACCAATGATGTATACAAATTTAAATGTCCCTTAGGAGATTGCTTCTCCCCAAAAAATGAAAATACCTACATCGGTTTTACCTCAACGTATTTTTCACGTCGAATAACTCTTCACACACACACACACACACATATATATATATATATATATGTGTGTGTGTGTGTGTGTGTGTGTGTGTGTGTACGCATATATTTGGCAGTTATTAAAATAGATTTGTGAACCACAAATACGGCAATGCACACACACATAGTAATTAGCACCAATGTCGAAAAAGATAAAGAAAAAAAAGGTAAGAAAGAACAAAAAATGGTATAGAAACAGTAAAGCATGCAAACAAAGATTGATGACATTTTACAGAAAGCAATAACGTCTTTTTTTATATTGTATCCACTAATTATTCTGTTTATTTTTATGAACGCACTTTTTTTAACTCTCATTCTAAGGCGCACGTAAAGCCCAAACATACACTCAAACACCCACATAGCCCTCTAAATCTAAAAAAATGTCCTACTTTTAGCTTCTATACTTTCGGGTGTTGATTATTTATTTGCGTATCTACACGTCTCATCCAGCCGCTGACTATGAAATATTTTTCTCCAATCTATAAACACGTACTTTGGGTTTAATGTTATTCAGCGATATCATATGACGTACTAATTTCTACACCATATATCTCACTCAGTATTTCTCTCTCTCTCTCTCTCTCTCTCTCTCTCTCTCTCTCTCCTTTCCCCTCTATCTCTTTCCTTTCTCTTCTTTCCCCTCACTCTCTCTATGGTTCTCTTTCTGCCTTTGTCTACCTGTCAGTCTGTCTCTCTTTATCTGATTCTATTTCTACCTATCTATATCTCCTTCTCCTGTCCTCTCCCACTCTCTCACTCTCTCTTTCTCTCTCTTTCTGTCAGTCGCTCTTCTTCTCCCCCCTCTCTCTCTATTTGTTTCTCCTCTCCTTTTCTGATTCTGTCTGTCTTTGCCTATCTCCTCTCTTTCTCTGATTCACTTTCTGTTTCTCTGGTCACCCCTCTCTCTCTCTCTCTCTCTCTCTCTCTCTCTCTCTCTCTCTCTCTCTCTCTCTCTCTCTAGTCTTCTTCTTCTTGTCCTTCCTCTCTCTGTCTTCTCTGAATCTCGGTCATCTCTCTCTCTTTCCTTTTTTTTACCTTCTTTCTCTGATTCAATTTATTATTCCTACCTATCCCCCCCGTCTCTTCTCTCTCATTTTCTCTTTATTCTCTCTCTCTCTCCCTCTCTCTCTCTCTCTCTCTCTCTCTCTCTCTGTTTTTTCTCTCCTTTTTGATTCTCTTTCTGTCTCCTCTCTTTCTCTGATTCACTTTCTGTTTCTCTTCTCCTCTCTCTCCTCTCTCTCTCTCTCTCTCTCTCTCTCTCTCTCTCTCTCACTCTCTCTCTCTCTCTCTCTCTCTCTCTCTCTCTCTCTCTCTGCGTGAATAGGACCGCTTTTTGTTGGCACTATTGTGAGAAGAAATGTGGGAGACTGTAGAAAACAGGAAATTTGAATGTATGCATAAAGATACCGAATTCAAGAAATCTGCTGTCTTGAAATTCATATCAGGAATATTTCTGATGCTTCCCAAATAAAATGGCAAAGAATACTATGCAAATAACAAAGGAAGAGTCTATTTATTGTTTCTTTAGAACAGCAAGGCATTTTGAAAGCCAGCCGATGATTTCCAATGTAGGGCTTACATAACGCCTTTAGAGACATGTTGGAAACAAATGCAAATTTATGAACTTACTTACTTGAATGTGATATCTATGACATATGTTTTAAAGACAGTTCCTCAGTGTTTTCAATAAATTAATTTAGCCGTAAGAATAAATCAATGCGTACAGATTTTCCAAAAGTATAAGGGTTATTACTTTAATATTTATTTCATTATGAGCTCATTCATATTTTTTTTTTTCATACCTTAACATGATTTGTGTGTTAGCATAAATTGTTGACACGACCCTGTAGTTAGTTTGAAATAGGTTCGTTGGAGATAAAAGCGTAGGCGGGTAGATTTCCGTTGGATGACCCCGACTGACCCTTAGAGAGGCGCAAATCTCGCGCACCATAAGAAAAACGTAACTAGTTAGAGTTGGTTTCAACCTGAAATCGGAGCAGAAAGCATCGGCCTCTCTCTGCTGAGGTTGTTAACCCCCCGCGTGAAAGAACATGTACAAGAAAAATAAATCTTGATCAAGAAAATAAAGGTCTTGTGAGTTGATTAATTGCATGACTATAAACTAGCCCTTAAAAGAACTCTTAGAAGAGACTAGACCACGTGAAAGCCAGGAAAAAAGAAAAGGAGACAGTCACACAAGATAGCAGGAACAAATCAAGCAACAAGTATGTCTCAACTCTGTCTGTCTGTCTGTCTGTGTCTGTCTGTCTGTCTGTCTCTCTCTGTCACCAGAGTTCCTCTCTTGATTGTATTCCGATGTTGGCTATACTACAATACTCTCACCACATCTCTATACCCACTATATATATATATATATATATATATATATATATATATATATATATATATTATATATATATATATATATATATATATATATATATATATGTTTCATTGAATTGAACAGACAATTCCTGTCTGACAAGTCTTTCGTCGATCCGTTCTAATCTTCGGGCCATCCTTCTGGTGTCAGGGTGGAACTGGTATACCAGTCCACCGAATATTTCGTCACTAGCGCTTTCGGCAATGCACTTTGCCATCCTCAGGTGGGAAAACGATGGAATAGTTTTCATGTCTATATATAAAACAAAAAAAACCTACCCTAAACTAAAATAAACTTTGAAGTAAGTCAACATATCCTAAAATGCTTATAATTTTCTGCCTACATTACTTCCATTATTCCCCCCTTTATCACAACCTGTGCCCCCCTCCAAAAATCACCACTGCTTTGTTCAAACTACTACCATTCCAAAAACCTCCCACTACCAAATGATATTACCTCCTACTAATTCCTTGCTTCTACTCGTTCTCGTTAAAAACGAGACATGAAAACTATTCCATCGTTTTCCCACCTGAGGATGGCAAAGTGCATTGCCGAAAGCGCTAGTGACGAAAAATTCGGTGGACTGGTATACCAGTTCCACTCTGACACCAGAAGGATGGCCCGAAGATTAGAACGGATCGACGAAAGACTTGTCAGACAGGAATTGTCTGTTCAATTCAATGAAACATGTATAAAAGAAAAAATGCTGCCTAAATACACTTATATATATATATATATATATATATATATATATATATATATATATATATGTGTGTGTGTGTGTGTGTGTGTGTGTGTGTGTGTCAAATAATCCTACAGACTGGTATGTAGGGGATGATTCTCTTTGGGATCATCAGTATCCCCTTTACATCCACAATGCATGTTCATGTTAAGGCAAACATATAGATTTATACAAGGAGTTTTACAAATCCATAATATTATTATTATTATTATTATTATTATTATTATTATTATAGTCATCTTGAGGAATTAGCATTCCAGCTGGTCACATTTTGAAAGTGAATGAAGACAACAACTGGACAAGTACATGGACTTTCCTAAAGTACGTATAATGCCAAGAAAAAGAGACTGGGGAACGTGAAGAAATAAGGTCATCGGTCAGGTCATCGATCAGATCAGTCCTAGAATCGATTTATTTGAATTTTTCTCTTACTTAGACCAGCTGAGGGAGGTTGTGGGAATAACTCACAAAGAATAAAACTAAATATATTAAGTTTAATAGTTTCCTTATTTATTTGATATGATTAACAAGTACGGTTTTAAAAATATGCAATAAGTGTAATTTCATAGTAATGAAGTTGGGCACATGTCCCATTCCCCAATCAAAGTTTCCAGTTGTTTACATGCAATATGTTTACTTATATTATCTATAGTAGCAAAAGTATGCGCCTCCTGGGTACAAGTAAATTTAAATTTTAATGTAATAAAATAGTATATCAAAATAGAAATACTACCGAAACTAAATAAGAACAAATAGAAAAATAGTACACTTATTTAATGTTATCTTAATTGATTCCTTTATAAAATTATATATATGATTGCTTTTAATACGTTTGAGAATAACATGATAGTATTAGAAAACCAGTAATAATAAATAATTATTCCTTAAACCAATTTTTTTTTAAATCATACACATTATTCACACTATATCATATGTAAATCTTTATTCCTTGGAGATATATAACACATATTTCCGGGTTTATATGCATTCATGATATGGGCAATTTTGTGGCAAATCTAATTCTAGGCTTCTTATTAAGATTAAATAAGGATTATTTTATAATCGTTGAGAATATAACTTAAATAACTAAGGAAATCGTGGCGTCAGTGGTTACGTAGTTTTGATTACAGACAGACAGTTATATAATCTCCATTATAATAAGATTTTGCTCCTCTCAAACAGTGCGCATTGCACAAGTGATGAAATTATTAATATTCCCTTTGAAGTTCTAATTTGCATATTAATTCCAAGAAACTAACATGTATCTAAACTTAGGAATAGAAACATTTGTGCATCTAAAATAAGTTTTAGATGGTTTTAAAGTCAATTAATGTTTTTAAAAATTAATTTCGATATGCTATGATTGACAGTTTTCCCAGAAAAATGCAAATTTCTTAATTGAAATATTGTAAAATTCTAATTAGCCTCGAGGGAAATGTGAGAGTTGACGAAAATTAATCAATTTAATGATTTTTAAAACAAAACAGACATAAAAAATTTCCACTTAGAATCTAGAAAAGACGGATTTGTTTACATGTCATTGGTGTTCAAATGCCAAATGGCAAATGTGGCTACGAATTTCTACCCAATCTCATTAACTCAACAGACATACCTCTATCTTACGTCTTTCTGTTTCCTAAACAAATATCCAATCTGTGGTTGACATTTTGGAATTAGGGATGAGGTACATTGATGTCAAATGGGAGTATTTTGAAAAATAGTGAAAAGGAGGACCAGGATGCCATCTTTACCTTGAATATATATATATATATATATATATATATATATATATATATATATATATATATATATATATATATATTTATTTATTTATTTGGGAATAAAAAGGCCTTACATACCATGGGTATCGTGGTTATGGACCATTTCCACTCGCGAGTATGCTCACGAGCTTCTTCAGACCACTGATATATTTATTTAGACAGGCACATGGCCAAACCCATTTTATATTCATACATTTCACCTCCCTCATTCAGGGGTGGTCATATTGCATTATTTTCTTTTCAAGTGTCTTTTTTATTGGTGGAAAAAAATTTTTTTTTCCTTCATCCTTTGCCTGGTTGACGGTGTTTTTTTTATGTTTCTGCCTAGTCTCTTTGGTAAATTCCTAAGTTTAGTTTGACCAACAGGATTTTAATTTATGGTCTAGATGCCGTTTCGCTCTAATTGGGTCAAGTGGGAAGCAGGGAAGGTATGTCTTTTTTCACAGCGAGTGGGGGTATCTGAGTTTACTTTATTATGGCTAACAGCCTTTTATCTTTCTTGGAGTATCTAGTGTGTATTATTTATTAAAGCATGTTTTTCCATACTTTGCTAGTTATATTCTTACACTTATATCTATGAGCTCTTTACTTATATTTTGTATTTTATGTTCATATATGAGCCTCTTTATATTCCATTACTTCGATTTCCCTCTTTACATCTTTTTATTTATTTTAATTTATTTTATTGTTTAATTTTATCCTTTAGTACTATCCTTATCTACGATGCTTCTTTAAAGTGTCTATTTTTGTTTATTTATTTATTCATATATTTCTTTATCTATTTAGAGGGGCTTCATTTAAGTAAAAGTATAGTCATAGATTTTTCTTACTTTTTTCTTATTCCTTTATTCTATCGAGAAGGGTTCTAGCATCTTTATCTTATTAATCCTATATTTTAAATTAAAGAGACTAGGCATACACATAACAAAACACCGCCAACCAGGCAAAGGATGAAGGAAAAAAAATTCCACCAATAAAAAAGACACTTGAAAAAAAATAATGCAATATGACCACCCCTGAATGAGGGAGGTGAAATGTATGAATATAAAATGAGTTTGGTCATGTGCCTGTCTAAATAAAATATATCAGTGGTCTGAAGAAGCTCGTGAGCATACTCGCGAGTGGAAATGGTCCATAACCACGATACCCATGGTATTTAAGGCCTTTTATTCCCAAATAACTTTGCTCTGTTTACAATAATTAAACATTGAGCTGAACCTGAAACCTGAACTCTACAACAAACTACTGGTAGAGAATTAGGACCCACCTAGAATCACCTTGTACCAAGAAACTTGGTACCGCACCAAAGTATATATATATATATATATATATATATATATATATATATATATATCGTTACTATTAATTTCATGCTGACTGCAATCATCAGACGAGACAGTCAAAATATAAACGTTTATATAAACGTGAAACGTGTTCACGCGATGGAATGTTATAACGCTAAAGTTGTATTAACAAAATAAATAAATAAACATTCTTAGGTCTCATTGCAGGTGGTATCCAGATGATTTTTTATAGATAAATAGAGGGTGAAAATTAAGGGATTAATTAGGGCTAGATGGTAAATGACATAATAAAAATTTCTTCAAATGTTTACATTTGGAAATGAGTTCTCTTCTCTAGTTCAATAAGTTTATATTTCTTATTTTGCACAATTTTTCATCGATGCAAAGACCGCATTTACGGTGGCCACCTTTGTAAGCCTGAGCCTTTTTGATAATTTCCCATTTTATAATAGGTGTTTTCCACGTTGTATCTTTAATGTGCCATACATATTTGGATAAGGTGGTACTGTTTGCATATCTTCTGTTGTTGAAACTTAGATTGTGGTTATACCACCTATTTTTCCAATTTTTTTCAATGGCACGAATGTAATTTTTTTCCTCGTTGTTATTTTCTTTGTCCTTGATTGTGGCCTTATTGGTTAAACAATTGCCACTTAAGGGGCATTTAGTTTTATCGAAACAGTCAAGGCCACAATCAAGGACAATGAAAATAACAACGAGGAAAAACTTACATTCGTGCAACTAAAAAATATTCCATAGCGTGAACACACTTCACGTTATATAAACGCTAATCTTTTATCTTAAAATCTTAACATTTTGATCGACTCGTCTGATGATTGCAGTAAGCATGAAAATAACAGTAACGAGATATTAAATCCATAATATTAATATTTGATTGTAACACTGCTCTGCTATTTTAACATTGAGCACCTTTATATGACAATATTTTTCTCATTCATTCTCTATTCAATATATATATATATATATATATATATATATATATATATATATATATATATATATATATATAAACACACACACACATATATATATATAATATATATATATATATATATATATATAATGCAGTTTACAATATTTATCAGAAAACTGTGGTCAGTATCGGTGATAGTGCTTATATGTCCACACAGTCCACGGGTATTAGAGACTTTCAGTTGCTCGCCTTTCAGATTAAGTCTGATAGTCACATAGTACTGATGATTGAGAAACTGACAGTCACCAAGCACCGTTTACTCAATATCTATGCTATATATATATATATATATATATATATATATATATATATATATATATATATATATATATATTAGCTAAAGTACCCGGTCCATGACCGGACTAAAGAAAAAATAGGAACACGAAAGAGTGAGTGGCGAGAAAATAAGAGATAGGTATACCCAATTTCGGTTCATTTTTTTGATATCTCATAAAATAAAATAGGGGATGGGGATAGACCTCGTAAAAAAAATATTTCCCCTAATATATTTTCGTTAATTAATTGATTTTTCATAGTATATTTTTAAAATCCTCTTGTCGTAAATTGGTTTTGGCTACGTAAAATTTCAGTTGATTTAACGGTGCAAAAATGAAAACATTGTTTTTCAATCATAATTTTCATTATTTCAGTTAGCTGAAATTTTATAAAAAATCATCAGTAGTTTGTTTAATGTTTCTTTATTCGAATTGAAAACGTTTTTTCAAGATAATATAAATTTTTATGCAAGTTTCATTGTGTTAAATATAGGGGTGGGGTAAATTTCAAATTAGTAAAAAAAAAATAAAAAAGAGAGAGAAAAAAAGTGGTGACTTAATTTTTTTAAATCTGCCTATTTATTTATCATTAGAATTATGATAAATTAAATATCAAATTTTCTCATTCAAGTTACGTACATTAGAATCATTTTTATTTTATGTTTAAGGTAAGCTTAACATAACATTTCAAACACTGTTTTGTTTATATACGAAATGTTAACTACATCGTATTTTTATTGTATTTTTTGTTTGTTTTTATTACAATACAACTATGTTTACTTAGTTACGAAATAAGTAGTTATATAATTTAACTACCTATTTTTGTAAAAGGCTTTTTTTTCTAAAACTCTTTTGTATATATAGGAAAAAATTAAAAACAAAGTTGAGTTAAATTATTATTATTTACTTCGTTTATTATTTATTTCGCTTATTATTGTTATTTACTTCTCTTATTATTTATTTCGCTTATTATTGTTATTTACTTAGCTCTTTCTTACCAAATAAATATTTGTAAGATAGATTATTTCATTTCATTTCTAACTAAATTAATATTTTAAAGACAGAAATAAAAAGATTGCGATATGAATAACGTTTGATTTTTCGTTGAATCATACTTTTGCTGTTCGAAGCGAAATACTTTTTTCTAACTCGCTATAAAAAATAATTCAATGGATAAAGACTCATACAAATTATATATTGAGCAAGATTATTTTCTCTTCTTTTCAATCATATGGATATTTTTAAGATTGGACTACAAATAGGCGATAAATTCCGAGCTGAACGGCTTAAGACTGCGAAATTTATTCACTAAAATTGAATTCACTGCTGAGAAGCAGTGAATTCAGCTTATCACTTTAGCAAAAAGTCAGGCAGGGGACAATATCTTATCATCAGCAGGAGTTGGTATACGGACAGTTTCACAAATTGGGTGATTTGGGCTTAATTAATTAATTATATCCCTTAATCAGTAAAAATCAATAACCAAATTTGGCGTGTTTCTTAGTTAGAAGGATATTAATATGTATGCAAGATTTCGAATCAGAGTGACCTCCCGTTTTAAACTTATAAGTCGACACGTACATACCAAAAACTTAGTCTTATATATTTAGATGTGTGTGTGTATGTGTGTGTGCATGTGTGTGTACTTATGTGTGAGTATGTGTGTGTGTGTGTCTGTACCCATATGTATGTCTGTATCTATCTACCTGTATCCATTTGCATGAATGCATCTGTTTGTTTTTGTGAATGCGATTATAAAATGTTGTTTTCGTCCTATTTACACAATTAAACGCTTCGTTTTTGGAACTATCAAATAGGCTAAGAATTCCATATTCTAATGTATCGTACCCAAGAGGACGTTTAATCGGATTTTTGTTTCTATGAGGAAAGAGAGTTCCTAATGATAGATAATAATCGTTTAGAATGCAAATTTTCTCATTAAAGAAAAATTTATTATGAATGTTTTATTTTAATAATATAATTATTTTTATTTAATTAAAATTACTAATTAGGTATAGGAGTAGTTTTCAGGTTAGTAACATGAATTTAATATATATCATTTTGCTGGGTGAGGATTAAAAATTCCAGAGTAAAATCAACAGTATTTAAATAGATAAATCTCTAAAGTATTATTGACTTACATTTATTTACTGACACCCCACCCTGCCAGTTGGACACAAGGAAATTAACGTGGGAACTACTCACAAATCGAAGCTCATGTGTGGCCAGTGAAAGAACTGCGTGGATCCCTTCGGCATTTCTCTATTGAGGCGCCTCGGGCACTGGGCAATAAATCCAATCTTGTCCCTTTAAATCAAAGGGGTAGTGTTGCCAGGGGGGATGGTCCCCTATGATCACGCTGTTATTAAATTCCTTACCAATCCAATAGCCGAAGCCTCTGGACACAGGACTTAGGTCCCGTGAGCCTTCTATCAGGTAAGTATAAATGTCATTGACTTAAATGTTAAAAAACGACATTTTAAAACTTGACCGAAGTTTTAAATTTGATTAATTTCTGTGTTAATGGAAAGGTGTGCATAGCTGAGCAACTATATTGTCAGATACATTTTGATAAGTAATCTTAATGCATTCTGCTCCTTATTCTTGGATAAATATACAGGAACGCCTTTTTAGGACACCCCGAATTAACGACATACAACCATTTCTTGCTTCCTGTAAACACATCTCAATGGACGTATGCGACATTTCTAAACTTAAGTAAAATCGATAGAACAGCTTGATCTAAATCAAAAATGGATTTCATTTGTGCTTCGATAAGTGGCAAACACACTGGAATAAATGAGTTGTATGCTAAGGGAACTCTTTTGAATAAAATCTATGTTCAGCAATTTTTTTTATTTTTACTCTTCCTATACGTGCTTACTTATGTTTATATTATTCTAATCTAATTATATCGGAATTTCTATGTCTATATACATAGACAAATTCTGCTTATATTTGGCTATTTATTTAATTTTTTGTCTATATTGTTTAATACTCATATTTGCATAATTTACATATGAATTATTCAGTATTATCCAGTTAGATTTCTAAAAGAAAATCCAGCTGGGAAGTCCCACGCAATGCGTTTCGTTGTGTATCTGATTCAACTTTCACTTGTGCCTTCGACAATGACAGAATAAAATAACGTCGATATTAATATAATCTAATACTTTTTCTTTTGGATCAAAATTCTTTGAATTAAATTTATTATTATCGTTCACAAACTTTACGAGAATAAGAGAAATAAAAACGAACATACTTTGATTGGGAAACAGATTTTTACTTTCTCATATGCGATAATGAATTCATATTCTCAGCCAAAATCTGATAACAAAGACACTAAACAAATATATATTTTGTTTATAATTCAATCGATTTAATGTATTTTGTTGGTGATATTTTTAAAGATAAATTATATATGTATGCTCATTTGTTACGTTTATTTAAAATATTTTGGAACATGACTTCCATTATACTACAGAATATTGGCCAAGAAAATGTCGTAAAAATTTAACATTTCCTTGTGATTGTTATGTTTTTGCAGTAAAACGATCAGGGAACTCTTACTGATATCAAAAATCCACATGGGATATTTATTGAATTATTGTTTCCAAATTTAAATTCTAAATTCTATTTTATTCTAGACGAAATTATAATGCATAATTTAAAATGCATGAGTCAAAATGCAGCAATTATTAGATTTGTCATCTCTGTTATCGTTAACCATGATGAATAATTCAGAAATCTCCAATAACTGAAATAATAACTACTAACAGGGCCCTCTTGATATCCCACAGTATAATAATTTATAATTCCAACATTTCATATGTTTACTTAAGAGTAAAGTAAAGGCTTCATAATGGTAGTAAATACTAAGTAATGGTTCAAAATATTCAATATTGATGGATATACGAGAGAAAAATTTAAAACACACATACAGAGGTTATTAATTCATTTTGCATTCATAACATCTGTGTTTTTTGTATTTTTTTCAAATTTCTTCTCTGATATACTGTCGAACTCACTTCCTTATTTTTATTATATATATATATATATATATATATATATATATATATATATATCGGAGTTTACTTCTCATCAGTGTGGCTCGACTTTTTAACAACTACCTCTAGCCGGGATCGAAACCCGACATAATTTTCGTCTGCCATGTTCCTAACCCTTGCGGCTACCAGCAGCTGTCAGTCTGGGGTGAACAATCAATTGACTTACGAGGGTATATTTTTACAATCACCAGAGAACTCAAGTCTGTAAACAGTGACAGGCGAGTAACGGCTTACGCTAAACGTTAAAATTTCAATTAATGTCCCCCACATTGCTCTACCATGGGATTTTGGAGCATATATATATATATATATATATATATATATATATATATATATATATATATAGGCATTTACTCGTCCATTGTTTACAGACTAAGGTTCTCTGGTATCGTAAACATACATCTTTGTAAGTATGTAGCAATTAATTTTTCGCCTCTTTCTGACAGTTGCCGCCGGTAAGGAGGGTAAGGAGCTCGACAGACGAAAATTCAGTCGGGTGTCACTCCTGGCTAGAGGTAGCTGTTAAACCTGCACTGAAGAGACGTAAACTTTGAAAACACTGTGTCTGTGGATGACTAATATATATATATATATATATATATATATATATATATATGTGTGTGTGTGTGTGTGTGTGTGTGTGTGTTGTGTGTGTGCGCGCGCGCGCGCATCTGTGAGAGTGTATATATGAGAGTGCGCAGAGAATGTCGTTGTGTCTCAGAGACAGAGACAGAGACAGAGACTGACAGACAGAGACTGAAACAGAAATGTCAATGTGGCGATATATATGCGTGTGTTTATTGGAGTGTATTTACCTTTGTGAGAAACCTTAACCCAGCATAAATATTATACTATATTGATATTGGGGGAAAACACATAAATGTTATAGTTTAGAGTTTAAAGAAATGCCCTATTGAATCTGTAGGGTCATGATTCGAGCTGAACATCATTTTTAATCATCCATATACTCAATATAACACAGGTATGTTGGAGAATCTAATCAGATTCCTACATTCTTTCATAAATAGAAACATGCATAGGCTTATGGTCTTCCCACTATTACTATAGGAAGTCAAACCGTTCACTATATATATATATATATATATATATATATATATATATATATATATATACTTTGGTGCGGTACCAAGTTTCTTGGTACAAGGTGATTCTAGGTGGGTCCTAATTCTCTACCAGTAGTTTATTGTAGAGTTCAGGTTCCGTATGAGAGCTCAATGTTTAATTATTGTAAACAGATCAAAGTTATTTGTGAATAAAAAGGCCTTAAATACCATGGGTATCGTGGTTATGGACCATTTCCACTCGCGAGTATGCTCACGAGCTTCTTCAGGCCACTGATATATTTTATTTAGACAGGCACATGGCCAAACTCATTTTATATTCATACATTTCACCTCCCTCATTCAGTGGTGGTCATATTGCATTCTTTCTTTTCAAGTGCTTTTTTATTGGTGGAATTTTTTTTTTTTTTTTTTTGGTTGGCAGTGTTTTTTTTTATTTGTCTGCTAGTCTCTTTGGTAAATTCCTAAGTTTAGTTTGACTGACCAACAGGATTTTAATTTATGGTCTAGATGCCGTTTCGCTCTAATTGGGTCAAGTGGGAAGCAGGGAAGGTATGTCTTTTTTTCTCAGCGGGTGGGGGTATCTGAGTTTACTTTATTGTGGCTACCAGCCTTTTATCTTTCTTGGAGTATCTAGTGTGTATTATTTATTAAAGCATGTTTTTCCATACTTTGCTATTTATATTCTTACACTTATATCTATGCGCTCTTTACTTATATTTTGTATTTTATGTTCATATATGAACCTCTTTCATTCTATTACTTCGATTTCCCTCTTTACATCTTTTTATTTATTTTAATTTATTTTATTGTTTAATTTTATCCTTTAGTACTATCCTTATCTACGATGCTTCTATAAAGTGTCTATTTTAGTTTATTTATTTATTCATATATTTCTTTATCTATCTAGAGGGGCTTCATTTAAGTAAAATTATAGTCATAGATTTTTCTTACTTTTTTCTTATTCCTTTATTCTATCGAGAAGGGTTCTAGCATCTTTATCTTATTAATCCTATATTTTAAAATATTTTAAATTTGTTATAGTGTTTGCATTTCGTTACTCCATCTTTTTATTAATTTTAATTAATTTTAATATTTTATTTGTATCCTTAAGTAATATCCTTATCTTTTTGTTTGTTTATTTGTCTTAATTTTATTATTAATTGTCTACTTAAGTAATATTCTTCTTTATACAGTTTCTTTAAGGGGTCTTTTTTTATTTTTTATAGTTATTTGTTTATTCATATTTTTATTTATTTATTTATTTATTTTTTTTTTTTCTTATTTTTTATTTCTTTAGGGGCTTCATTTATGTAAAAGTATATTCATAAAATTCACTTACTTTTTGTATTTTCTTTTTTTCTCTTTTTTCCTATCGAGAAAAGTCCTAGCGGTACTTCCAAGTGTATGTTTGTCTTATTCATCTCATATTTTAAATTTTAAATTTGTTTTTGTGTCTGCATTTCGTTATTATTTCTTCTCGTTGGTTTAGAAGTTTGTCTCTATCTTTAAATTTTATGATTTGTATTTTTTCCTCCAGACATAGGTTGCACCTTCCACTCCAACTTCTCGGTGTTGCTGATTTTTTATAAGTTTCCACGTAATTTGTGGGTTTAGTCCCTTTTCCTTTAGTCTCCAGAATGTTTTTGATAATGCGGTCTGGTTCCTTAGGGACTCTTGAGTGAATGAGTGCCTATGGTTGTATAGTCTTTGCTTCCAGTTTCCCGCGGATATTCCGATATATATTTTTTTGTCTGTTTCGTTTTCCTTTGGGAAAATGGTCGCTTGGTAGACCACATTCTCGGAATTACATTCCCCTCCAACTGGGCAGTTGTTTTTGGCCCTGCAGTTGCATTTTTTGTTGTTGTTTGTTTCTTTGCTTTCTGGTGTTTTTCTAGTGTGTTTATGTTGTGGTTGTTCATAATTTTTGCGATGTTGTTAGTGCAGGAATAGCTGATTTTTAGTGTTTTTCTATTGAATATCTTACTTAGGGATTGTTCTGGTTGAAGTGCTTGTCTATCATTTTTAGGAAGTATTTTCCTATGTTTATATTCGTTAGCTTACAGAATGGGGGGTTGAACCATATGATCTTCCTCCTTCTACATTTGTTGCTTAGCTTTTTTCCTTCGTTGTCTCCTACTTTCATGTCCATACTTTCGTAGTCGTTTTTCCCTCCGTTTTTTGGGGGGGGTCCTTAGTGTGGTTCCTTTCTATCTTGCCTATTTTCTTATGTTGTTCATTGTTTTCAGTGTTTGGCTGGTATGAGAGCTTATGCTTGAAGCCACTTTTTTCTAGAGCTTCATTGTATGTCTTGCTGTTTTCTACGAATATTTTTTCATTACTGGAAAGCTTCCTAATTCTTTCGTTTATTGCATTTGGTATTTGTTTGATGATCGAATTGGGGTGATTTGATTTGACGTTTATGTAAGTCGGTGTTTGGTTATCCTTATAGAATGGTTTGAATGTGTTATCCTTGAGGTTGAATGTTATGTCGAGGAAATTAACTATCTTAATGTTGGATGATATTTCGATTTTGAATCCTAGGAATTTTAAGGCTCTTGTTAATTTCTTTTCTATTTTTGATACCTTGGGGCCGTTGCTTTCCGGGATATATAGTATTCCGTCTTCCCTGTATAGGCCTACTTCTTTACTATCTATAATTCTGCTAATCGTGTCTAGGATGAATAGTCCCACTAGATCTGCTATTTGCGCAATCATAGGCTCCCATTGGGACATCGAAATTTTCTATTCCACTTTTTATCCAGGTGGAGTTGTTATTCTTCAGTATGGTTTTTCTACATGCCATAATTATCTCTGTTTGTTCTTCGGTGATTTCTGTGTATCTTTTAGCGAAGTTTAGGCTGTTAGTTAATATTTCTTTAGATATTGATGTCAAATTGGATGAATGTGGCTTTGTTTTTTTGTTTGATCTTTTTGAACCATTCGATGGCTTCAAAGGAGTTTTTCCATAGGTTTTGGTAGGCTTTTCTTTGTACTTCCGTTATGATCTTTTGGATTATTATCTTAGATATTTTCCCTAATTCTGTTTTTGTGGGGTCGATTAGTCTTGCTTGGTGTTTGTTTATGAAATTTGCTTTGTGGTCTTTTAAAAGTATATAGGCGTTTTTCAGGTTGATTTTTCCTATTTTTTCCTCTATCTTTAATTTATGGGCGAATATAGCCGTGTCGTTGTTGATCAGGGTTTCCGTCTACCACATATTAAACAACAAAATCACAGACACCTACAGGGTGGACAACTCGGAGACTAGCAGACAAATAAAAAAAACACTGCCAACCAAGAAAAAAAAATTCCAATAATGAAAAAGACACTTGAAAAGAAAGAATGCAATATGACCACCCCTGAATGAGGGAGGTGAAATGTATGAATATAAAATGAGTTTGGCCATGTGCCTGTCTAAATAAAATATATCAGTGGTCTGAAGAAGCTCGTGAGCATACTCGCGAGTGGAAATGGTCCATAACCACGATACCCATGGTATTTAAGGCCTTTTTATTCCCAAATATATATATATATATATATATATATATATATATATATTATTTTTCTATTATTATTATTATTATTATCATTATATATAGTGAGTCAGAATCTACCTATCTAGGTTTCACAACTAACATTTTTCCTACTTTTGTCCCCTTTAAACCATAAAAATTATTTGTAATAACCTCCTGCAGTCAGACTTATCCTGATGAGACATTAGGTGAAACCTAGGTAGGAATATTACGACTCCTTAGTTCCTTATAGTTTTGTTCTACTTATTTTATCGAGCACTTTTTATATATTCAAGTTTAACAACTCTTTCAGCATTTTTTCTTTTGTCCATTCATCACGATACAAACGATTTTTTTTTAGCTAATACGGGTACTTAAGTCTTTTCATTTTTAATGTTCTTCCAGATATCACCTTATACATTTCTTTATTTACAAACTGCACCATCTGGTCTTTTCAAGCCCCCAGGGTATAGAATATATATATATATATATATATATAATATATATATATATATATATATATATATATGTCTGTGTGTGTGTGTGTATGTGTGTGTGTGTGAGTGTGTGTGTGAGTTTGTGTGCGTGTGTTGTATATACATTATAACTCTACATGTATAATGAAAGATTGCTACCCAAATACACTTATATTTTGAACCCCTCTAGCAGGTTATTTTCAAATTAAACTCTCTTAGTATTCATAATCATATCAATAGGATTGAACTTTTAATATTCAGATAAATATTTAGTGTAATTTCTTTAAAGCTACAGAATACTCAGCTGCATTTAGTTCTCTAATTGTGATAAAGTTCCTTGCAAGGATATTGATGAATGGAATTAAAGCCATAGAATGAGATGTTAATGCACGCATAGGGAAGGCATAGACAGATAATCAGTTATATGGAAATCCGATCTCATTGACAAATTAAAGCGACAATTCTTCCGAGCTGTAATTGTATTAGTCCTACTATATGGCTAAATAACTTGGACCCTAACGAAACAAATAGAAAATAAGCTAGATGGGAGTTGGACAGGAATGCTGAGCGTGATCTTACAAGAAATTAGCTATACGACTCCTTCCCAACTATCACAAGAGACCACCGGAGTCAAGCAAACAAGACATTCTGAACATTACTGGAGAAGCGTGGACGAACTCATCAGGCGTTCTCCTGTGGATAACAACAAAAACCGGTTCGCCACTGCGAGCCGCCCAAGAAAGACCTACATTGACCAGCTCTGCGCGGATACATGATGCTGTTCAGAGGACCATGGAGATGATTGGCGCGATATTGTCATGAATATTTGTGCTACTGACGTGATGATTCACTCACTAAATTATGTAGTGTGCATTGAACTTAATTTGTGTTTTTACTATTTTAAAAGGAAAATATACAGGCTGATATTTTACAACGTTTAATTCTATTGTTTTATGAATATCAGATGCATAATAAACTAACAAAACTCTTAAAACATGCATACCTTTAATTTGTTTTATATGATACGCATATATCAATTTCATATAGCTAAAATTAAATTTAACTCTTTTTTGTAGTTCAAAATTTTTCTTCTTTTTTTATATATGAAAAATCTTATATATATATATATATATATATATATATATATATATATATATATATATATCCCTTTGTCCATTTATCTATTCTATTTTGTCTATATACAGCATTGCATAGCCTAAGCAGTATGTCATTGAACTTTCCCGTCTTCTATACCTCTGGGGGTATTTCGTCGAGACCTGCTGCTTTTCTACCTTTTAGTTTCTTTAATACTTCATTGGTTCTTCTGCTGTAAAATCCCCCGGTTTGATGTCTAGTTGTGTATCTATGATATTTTGGGTGTTATTTTCTATGATTTCAGGTGGGTTCCCCAGGAGTTTCTGGAAGTGGTCCTTCCATTTCTGCAGTAGGAGTCGCTAAAAACTACACAGTCATAATTCTTACTGCTATTGCAGCTAAGATATATAATGCCCTTCTTCTTAATCGCATCGAAATAAAGAAAATCCTTAGGAAAAACCGAAACGGATTCCGCAGAAATAGATCCACAACCTCTCAAATTCTGACTATACGACGAATTATAGAAGGGGTTCGAGCAAAAAATCTAGAGGCAACTCTACTATTCGTAGACTTTTCAAAGGCATTCGATTCTATACACAGAGGGAAAATGGAACAAATACTACTAGCATATGGTGTCCCCAAAGAAACTGTTGCCGTCATAATGATGCTCTACAAAGATACTAAAGCAATGGTACGCTCACCTGATGGCGGCACAAATTTCTTTGACATTGCCGCTGGAGTCCTGCAGGGAGATACATTAGCACCATATATATTTATAATATGCCTTGACTATGTACTCCGGACATCACTAGATACCATAAAAGAAAAAGGTTTCACACTAAGAAAGGCAAGAAGCAGGCGATATCCTGCACAAACAGTCACAGATGTAGAGTATGCTGATGACCTCGCACTTCTTGCAGATACACCGACACAGGCTGAGGCACTTCTACACAGCCTGGAGGAGGCAGAAAAGAACGTCGGCCTCTTCGTTAACTCTGATAAAACTGAGTTCATGAGCTTCAAAAATCAAGGAGACGTCTCCACACTTGACGGTAAACCTCTTAAGTCAGTAGAAAAATTTCTCATACCTAGGTAGTAATATTTCATCCACAGAAAGCAATGTTAACACACGAATAGGAAAAGCATGGTTGGCCACCAACAAATTATCGGTCATATGGAAATCCGATCTCCCTGCCAAGCTAAAGAGACGATTCTTCCAGGCTGTGGTTGTGTCGGTACTGCTGTATGACTGTACCACCTGGACCCTAACGAAGCGCATTGAGAATAAGCTAGATGGGAGCTGCACAAGAATGCTGCGAGCGGTCCTGAATAAGTCGTGGAAGCAGCACCCCACAAAGAAGCAACTGTATGGCCACTTGCCCCCCATCTCACAAACCATACGAGTAAGACGGACTAGGCATGCGGGACACTGCTGGAGAAGCAGAGATGAGTTCGTAAGCGACGTACTACTGTGGAAGCCAGCACATGGGCACGCTAATGTGGGCCGCCCAGCCAGAACCTACATTGACCAAGTATGTAAGGATGCTGGCTGCTGCGTGGAGGAGCTCCCAGAGTCGATGAATGATAGGGAAGGGTGGCGAGAGATTGTCATGGATATTGTGCAAACGGCACGTCATGATGATGATATATATATATATATATATATATACACACACATATATATATATATATATATATATATATATATATATATATATATATATATATATATATATATATTGGTTAGGAGGTTGATTTAAAAGGCTATCACAATGCAGATGTAAAGAAAAAATAATAATAATACGGTAACAATGGTGATATGTGTATTAACCTGTATTTTATTCTTGAATTTTCAAGATAAAATCTCTTTTTCAAAAGATCACTGGTACTGAAGTAGTCTTGTTATCGCATTTCTATTTAAATGATTTTTTTAAATGATGGTATTTATATATATATATACATATATATATAATATATATATATATATATATATATATATGATGGTATTTAATATATATATATATATATATATATATATATATATAATACTAAAAAACGTGACCAATTGGTTCACCCATTAAGCTCTTGGTAGATAATTGGGATTAGGTAAAAGTGAGTTTGCAAAGCGAATTAAATCAAAATAATTAAACTAATAAATACGACAAGAGAACCTAAAAAACATTAGAATCATTTTGTAAGATTTCTAAGGGAACTTTTTAATTTATTAATAGCCAAGATGTTGTCAAATATATCTCTCTCGCTCTCTCTCCCCCTCCCCCATTGATAAACTAACATATATAACGATGGGTAGTCAAGATATACATACGGAGGGGGAAAGTGATAGGCAGAATGTGAATTGAGAGACTGGTCTGTTTTTAACTTAATTGCAAATTACGACTAATTAGAACCAATTAGAATGGATTTTTTTCAAACATATCTCAGTCCTAGAAGTAAGGAATAATTTAGTATGATTTTCGTGTTTTTAAACTAAACAGTAAAAAAGTATTTAAGACACAAACATTGATTCGCTCAGCTTTAGTATAATAATAGATAACAGAACAGGTGCAGACACTAATCCTTTGAAAGCTTTTTATCAAGAAAGTGCTTGAATGCTGACCAGCAGGGTATGGTAAAATCTATAAGAATATATCATACAACCGTGAATATTACGCGGTAATGAACCAATGTTCCTTGTACAAAGCCGTGAATATCTTGGTACACTAGTGTGAAATAAATCTATTAAATAAAAGTAGTTAAATCACCAGACTCTTCGTGAGAGATGGTCTGGCATCCGCCCACACAGGCACGAGTAGTAGTTCGGAGTTCAGAGAACCCATATAAAAGAAGCTTGTTTTTTCGATTTACCCTATTTTGTGGTTTGGAACACGAGTGAGCTAAGCCGTGGCTTCTATCTGGGAATTACTTTCCACTAGAACAAAGAAATACTACGGAATCTATTCGTCAAGTGTTTCCCTTATCGGTTTCCATGCATTTCCGCAACGTCCTTAATGAAGATTGAAATAAGTAAAAGAAGGTCCTATGTTTTGATAGGAGTTGGGTTTTTGTATTTACCCACAACTACTAGACGATCATTATCACCAACATAGCAATCTTCTTTGAATGTGCAACATATGTGGAGCGTTTTGTACATTTAAGTTTTGCTGGTTCTTTACTTGTGTAAATCTGCGTGAAACATTGGAAAATGAAGGCAAAGCGAAGTGAAGGCGAGGGCAGGTTTCTTGATAAAAAATGGATGCCTCACTCTACAGGTTTTAAATCCAATGAGAAGTGTCGAAAATAAGAATAAAACACTCGATCCTTTAAGAAAAATAGAACAAGAGTGACAACAAAACTAATTTAGCAACTAATTCACTTAAGCCAATCCTAACACACGACAAACATTCAAATTTAATGAAGCACATGCATCAGAAACCCCCTCAACATGCTTTTTTTTGGAAAAGACGATATTTTCATGATGTTCAAGCATTTAGAAAGGCAATATGAACATTGGTCAATACATGATAGTAGCAATAAAAAAAAGTCGAGGACATAAAACGTGTGTGTGAGAGAGAGAGAGAGAGAGAGAGAGAGAGAGAGAGAGAGAGAGAGAGAGAGAGAGAGAGAGAGAGAGGACAGAAAATTCCATAAATCAGCAATTGATGCAACAAATGACAAATATGGTTTGTATTTTGAGGTGTGGCTTGCTGTGAATAATTCTGATGTTTTTGACTGTTTTCCTCATCTTTATTGTGGTATATATAAACATCATGTTTCGACTGCTGTATCCTCCGCCATTCCGCAGGTGTTCCCTGTGTATCAAAGCATAGTAAGGATCCAACCTTGGAAATCATTTTTAATAGATTGACTGTTGATCAAACAGGCGTCAAAGAACTTTTGAAAATCTTCTTCAAATAATGATGTCATTGTTTTTGCACGCCTTTCATTTCGACATGTGTCACGAGAAGAGTCACGATCATTTAGAAAAAAATGTTTGTTGGCGTTTCATCTTCACAAAAATCCGAAACAGATGATTGTTTCAACATTCAGTTTTTTTTTTAATTTAAAATTGGTGTAAAAATGTGCAATGTATAAAATATGGCTTAGAAGGGAAAACTCAATAGAGAAACTCAATCTCTTTTGATAGAAGCACAAAATGATGCCGTAAGAACTACTTACGTCAAAGCAAAAAGTGCTAATACGCAGAAGAAGAGCAAGTTTAGGTTATGTCATGAGATAAACAGTAACACATAATAAGCGAATACAGCAAACTATCACAGAACAAAATACAAGGCTCGAATCAACTGGGTAGGAAATGTGATACGCTGTGAATTGTGTAAGAGATTATAATTTGGTTATGATAACAAATGCTATAAACCAGAATATATCCTTAAGAATAGAGACGTATTATAAATTAGACGTATAAAATTCTCTTCGAATTTGAGAAACAAACGGATCATCCACACTAGAAGACCAAGTATTAATTAGCAGAAATAAAAGAACATGATTTATTTTAAGTTTGGCCGATCGAGCAAAAATTTAAATAAATACTAGGACCTTGTCAGAGAACTAAAAAACCTGTGGAACATGGCAATCGAGTATTATTTGAATTTTTCCGACTAATGTTCTCATCTTTATTGTTATGTACACAGCAATCCAAATAATGAAAATCATCAAGCCGTATCTCGAAAATTCAGGTGCACATGGAACGGTTCTCAAATAGACAGGGGAGACAGAATATCAGAGACAGAATTAAGACTATGCACTCTTAAAATCAGCTAGAAGACTTGGAAGAGTCAGAAAGACCTGGGGATACCTATCGTCACTTGAACTTCAGTAAAACATTGATTATTATTGTTATAAGCCAGAATGTTGGTAATCACAAATGATACAAAACAATGAAATGTATCTTTAACTTAAACAATATTTTTGTAGTGTCAGGATTGAAAGGATTAGGTGTTTATGCACACCAGATTTTTTCTCTGTTTCTGAGACAACCCAGATTACATTAGCGTTATAAATAAGCTAGAATACTTAAAACAGTCATGAAGACCCGAGGAGAAATATTTAAAACTGACGGGGAAGACTAACATTAACCCTAGTGAATATGTTATAGATTTTAGATGTGTACATGGAATATGTTTTTTGCGTAAAACGAAAATCATTTTGATATACTAGAACATTCTATATATTAATACTCGTGTTCCTTAATTGTACGAGTGTTGTCATCTTACAAAATCCTCTCGTTAAAAACGAGACCTAAAAATTGTCCAAGATGAAATGCAAGACTGAAAATCTTGATTAATTGGTATTGCTTATCCGCCGAATTCTTATCTCTTATGAATGTCGTCACTTCAGCTAAATAATAGACCATTCCGTTTTTATTATAATGAAATAAACAGAAGAAAAAGGACATGCTACACAGAAAGACTATACTGAGAAATAAAGAAAGAGAGTAGGGGAAAGATAGAGGGAGTGCATGGAAGCGATGTCGATAATCTGTTTCAATCGAACATATTGAAAAGATGGAAAGAAGAAAAGAAAGAAAAATGAGTTTTAGAGGGATAAATCAAGATTATTATACTTTTACCTATTGAAGGATTTGCAATATCTCTTAAGTACACGTATCAAACGTTGTAATAATTAAATTGCCATACTGTGGTATATGCACCGGTACTTCTAGTCAATAATAATCATTGTTACTATATGGAAATGTAGAATGATCCAGGAGAATCCTGTGAAAATGAGACGCGTTAAATGGGTGCACGGAAATCAGAGGAATGGATAAGTGTCAGAAAGTGAATAACAATCAGGCAACTGATACGATGAGAACGTTGCAAATGCATAAAATGAGAAATAAAAATCCCTTTTGTATTGATATTCTAAAATGATGTTCCGTGCTAAATTTTGTTGCGTAATTCGTAAACGGGAAAAGCAAGTTGTTATTGTATCTTTCAAATAAATAGCATCGACAATGAAAGCTTTCGGAAGGTCGTTTGTGTGGCAAGAACGAAAGAGAGAAAGGATTCTAATACTTTGGGATATTGCACAAATGGCTGTTAACAAATGAAGATGATTATAACGTACTCGTAAGCGTTGTGATGCAATGAAAAACGTTTTCAGATTAGAAAGCTTTACGAAAATAAACAGATAAAAGAGAATTACAGATTAGATCTTTACTGCGATGAAGAAATGAAGGTGGAAGTAAAGCGAGGAAGGATTGTTGCTTTTATCAGTAATAAGTATGGGAATAGGCAGTCAAAAAGCACACCCACACAAAAGTCAAGTATTTGTGTTACATAATTTTTTTCAATGAGCACTTAGAATTTAGTGTCAAACATTTTTCTTGTGTGTATATATATATATATATATATATATATATATATAATATATATATACTAGACAAAAAAGTGACCCGTTGGGTCACCCGTTAAGCTTTCGGTAGATGATTGGGATTAGGAAAAAGAGTAGGATCTGCCAAAATATCGTCTGCTTTTCATTTTAAAAACGAATTAAGATTTATTAAACCGATTATTTAAGGTCAAAGTTTTCTCTATGTCGAAAAAGTAACATAATGAGCATCAGTAAAAAAGCAAAATAATATTAATTAATTTATTTTTGATACATTAAAAACGATGTTTTTGGTCAATTCCGATCAAGATGCCTGCCAAGACGCCACTTAAAATCTGTTTTTACAAAATAAATTGTAACTTTTGCGATTGAAAAAAATTCACACTGGATTGTCCAATTAGACAAATAACCTAGTAAATAAAGGAGTTAGGTTAAGACAGTTCTAAATGATAGTTATCTCTAGACTACAGGTTCAATCCTGGTCAGGGGCAGCAATAACATAGAATAATAATTAACATAGCTTAACACCTGTACCCCACCTATGGTTAGTGGAATGAGAACAGGATACCCCCGTAGGCTGAATAAAGGGTTAGGTTCAAAGTTCCGTGATGGCTCCCTATTAAAAGAAGGTTCCTGTGTCCGACAAGAAATACCTGAAGAAGGCCGGAGTCTGAATAATACAAATAATAGTAATGTTTGCAGAGTTCCATCCTGGCCTCCTGCCTCAAAAAACGTTAGTCCGTAGCTGAAGCTGTATCACTTGAAAAAATTTAAAAAAACAACTTAGGGCGTTTTTCCTGAAAACACAACCCCAACCCCCTGTAGTTAAAATTAAGTTTTATTACAAAATTTGTGGTACTGTTTTTCCTGGGTCACCCAAATTATTTATTTATTTTCCATTCAACTAACCCTAAACCCAAACACCAACCCCAACCCTAGCCCTAAAACCTAACTCAATTTTTGACACCACTTAGGCTACGGACTTCAATCTTAGCTGTTTTTTTTTTCAGCAGTCACTGGCTAACATTTTTGAAGGGATTCCAGGACAGAACTCCGCAAATATTATCCAAATAATACTCCAAAAAATATTTTTTAGTTTTTATTTTTATTTTTCGATTTTCGGTACTTATTTACTACTCGAGCAGATTATTTTTTAAAAAAAGTACTCTTCGCGGATAACCGTCCCGCCACTTGTCTCAAAAAATGTTAGCAGGTGGCTGCTGAAAAAAATACCAGCACGACTGAATTCCGTAGACGAAGCGGTGTCACTTGCAAAAAACAAACATAAAAACAAACAAAAAAGAAAAACCAACATAGGGCGTTTTTCCCGAAAACCCAACCCCAACCCTAAACTCTAACCCCAAACCTAGCCCTAAACCCTAACTCTATTTCTTAACACCACTTCGGCTACGAATTTCAATCGTACCTGGTGTTTTTTTTTTTCAGCATTCACTGGCTTCCATTTTTTGAAGGGATTCCAGGACAGAACTCAGCAAATATTACCCAAATAATACTCCAAAAATTATTTTTTAATTTTTAATTTTTATTTTTCGATTTTCGGTACTTATTTACTACTCGAGCAGATTATTTTTTTTAAAACCGTACTCTTCGCATATATATATATATATATATATATATATATATATATATATATATATATATATATATATATATATATATTGAAGAGTGCATGACTCAACGCAAAAGGCAAAAACATCGAGCGAGTCACAATTTTGACTTTCCAAAAAAAAAGAAAGAAACCGAATGTGTCGGAATAATAACGAATATATAAAAGTGCTCAACATATACATAGAACCGGTTTAGAAAATCAATAAGAACAGAAGTTATCTACCCAGATTTTGTTTTGTTTTATTTGGTAAACCACGTATAAACTTCTTATGGGTTATTTAATGCCAAACTTTGATTTATTTGTACATTTTTATATTGTAATTATAACCATATTTCCAATTTTGCATTGCCTATTTCAAATTATAATTTTATTTGTAAATATTTATTTGTTAACCAACATTTGTGATATATCAACAATTGACTGATCACTCTATTTTAACGGCATGTCAACACGTCTAAGTTTATATTATGCCCAGGGGTTAAGGAATAACGTTTACCGTACGTTTACTTACATTTTGTTTGTAATTATTTCTTAAGTTAATTTGGGAACTTGATCCCATCGAATATAAAAAAAATTGTAAATATATTTATTTAACCCAGCGGTCGCCAACCTTTTTTTGCGTCACGGACCGGTTTCATTTAAGACAATATTTTTACGGACCGGCCTTCATATGCTCCGGCCTACATTTGCTCGATAATCGTTAATGACGTAATATAATAATAAATCATCTGCAGTGGTCTTATGTCAAATGCAAACATCAACAGGCAATAAACAACCTTTTGTTCATGAATTAATAATCAACATCTTTGTAAGAGAAAATATTTATTTTAGAACGAAGAGCGTTTTCAATAAGAAATAATTATAATAAAAAACTCGATTCAAGTGACAATACTGATAATTTCTATATAAAAGAGTGAACAAGTGCATCAAAGAATAATAATGACAATTAGTGAGAACCCTGAGCTTGTTTCTCTGCAACGAGCCGGTCCCATCTCCGAGTAATGGGAGACAGTGACATGAAGTGTGTTCCGTACGTCCAGTCTATTCCGTAGTTTCGGTTTGGTTGCGATCATAGGCAGAATCAATTCTTCACCAATAGTAAAAGGTTTCTTTGTCTTTACGATTAGCAAATAAGTATGATGCTCTCAGTGCACTCACATTTGGTGATGTGGTGGACATCAGTAATTGCTTCTGCCTTTCTTGTTCACTTTGTTTTCTTTCTAAAAAATCCAAAGGTTTGTCTTTTAATGCGGGGTGCTTGGTCTCCAGGTGCCGAAGCAGTTTTGAGGGATTCATTGACTCATTTGCTAGCTTGTTGCCACATATTACACAGAGTGGGCTCGGCGCATGAGAATCACCTGTAGGGATAAACCCGTATATTAAGTAGGAATCCTGATATTGTCTTATAATGCAGATTTCGTTTTCTTGGAAGTCGTAGGCTCTTCTTCTGTAATCATTGGGCCTTTTCCCCTTTCCAAAGAATCTCGCCAAAGATGTTTGTTTTTCATTCATTTTTGCTAGCTTTTGGGGTAACGGCTGGTGACCTATCACGTGAACGAGACCTGTCAAGAGGCGCAGAAGTCACTTTTCAAAATAAAACATCAACATTTAGAAAATAAAAAAATAAAAATTCAAACGTTCTGTGCGGCCCGGTACCTAATGGCAGGCGGCCCGGTACCGGGTCGCGACCCGATGTTTGGGAACAGCTGATTTAACCCATAGATAAGATTCAAAAAGACACTCTCATTCTGGACAAGAGTTGAAACTTATGACAATAAAGGGGTACTCTACAAAACCCAGAGCCCCATTCAATTTTTTAACGGATCCAGTTCTAAACGGAGTACAAATGCTGTGTATTCAGAGTTATCGTTCTCATAAACTTGTTGCCATACAAAGGCTAAAAATTATATTTGAGTGGGTAACATATGGGTTCATGCCTTTCCGAAGTGCATTATCATAAAGATAAACATCAACAATCTCATCAAGGATATGAAATAAGCCGATTACATTCACACCGATGATAACCCTTTTGTTAATCGTTCTTAGGCATATATATATATATATATATATATATAATATATATAGATAGATAGATAGATAGATAGATAGATAGAGATATAGATATAGATATAGATATATAGATATTCAAATAGAGTCCTATTATCATTGCAATCTGGGCCCTTCTGCTCAATTATAAGGAACTAACCATTTTTTTACAGTAGTGGGAGAGCAGCTGTGAGAGACATAAAGTAGGCAAAAATATGAATATATATGTGTGTATGTGAGTTTGTCTCTGTGTGTGGGGGGGTGAGTAAAGTATGTAAATGAATGCAACAATATGTACAAAATAGAAAAACAAAGTATTCCAAAAAAAGATGAATTTATTTTTGATGGAGAAATCGACGTTTAAACTTTTCCGTTTATATTAAACCTTCGTCATTTTTCAGACATTATTTTTTGTCATTGTTTGTATTTTCCTGACGAAAGTTTCATATTAACCCAAACGTTTTAACGTCGACTTCACCATCAAATATATTTTGCTTTTATATTTTCTACTCACACACAAAATACATAGACACAGACACAAACATATATACATGTATATTGAAGCATGCAATCAGAATCCAAATAATTACAGGTCGAACTAGCTGTTTATTACTATATATTCATTTTAATAAAAATGATATCTAATCTTTTGTTGTTGTTGTCTTTCTTCAATTCACAGTTTTAACATAATTCCTCTCTCGTCTACAACACACAACTCCCAATTACCAAACATACCTTTTCACTGGAGGCTGTAAATAATAGAAACTAAACGTCCTTCACCTTGGTATTTTAGTTAGTGCTAAATATATCATCCTATAAGTGTCCACATTCCATTGTGTTTGCCTGGGGTTGTATATGTAGGCGTAGTTCTCTCTCTCTCTCTCTCTCTCTCTCTCTCTCTCTATATATATATATTATATATATATATATATATATATATATATATATATATATATATATATATACATTTCTTCGCACATATATATACATTGCAGGGAAAAATATATATGCATATATATATATGCACATATAATATACATATGTATTCAAGCACACACACACACACACACACACACACATATATATATATATATATATATATATATTATATGTATATATAATATATAATATATATATATATATATATATATATATGGGAATCTTGTGTCGTAGTGGGTTACGTGCTGAACTGTGATATCTTAGAAAGATAGTCGTGCTGTTACGTTCACTCGGACCAATATCATTTGGAAATGTATCATCCCCCCCCCATATATATATATATATATATATATATATATATATATATATATATATATATATTTCTGAGTGTTTTAAACGTATGCATATGTAAATGTGCTATTCAAAAATGACACAACGAATTATTGAACACTGTCCAACATATATATATATATATATATATATATATATATATATAATATATATATATATATATATATATTCAAATAATATAATCAGGCAGATATTTTAACATACATTCTTCTGAAACCTTCTTTTGACATTATGACCTACGATATAGAAGCTGAAAAAATATTGAATGTATTCCCAAAGAGAAGAAAAAACGAATCGAGAAAAAAACAGTTTATTTTGATATTTTTTCCAGTCAGTTCATTAAAGAGTCTGTGGTAGATACACTCATGCATTTTTTTAACGTGCAATCAGTGGAGCAAAATAAATATTCTCAATACTCGAAATCAACTCGTTGACCTTGCTGCTATTCAACAATAATGAGTGGTACCAAATCAAATTGATTGTAGAAATAAGAGATGAAATTTATTAAGAAAAAAAAAGAAAGAAATGTGGATTAAGATGCAAAGCTGACCAGAAACGTAGCGAACTTCATGTTAGTTTCGTATTTATTAGAATCATTTGTATGTAAACATTTAGTGCAATGACTGCTGATTGGTTGAAATTTCGCTGCTAAGTGCAGAATCCGTTGAGATTGTTTAAAAAGTCTGAGGCGTTTAAATTCAGGATGATTTAATCAAAGATGAACAGTGAAAAACACAAATGTTGACTATATAGACATTAAATGGTTGTATTTAGAGAGAAAAGCAATAATAAAATTGTATCTGCTTTAAGTAAAAACATTATATTAAATTACAAGCAGGAGCTGTGGATATACCACAGTATGATAATTAAATTATTACAACAGTTGATATGTCTACATAAGAACTATTGAAAAATAGTTCGATATGTAAAAAGTATAATAATCTTGATTTAACTCACTTTCACTTTGTTTTTCTTTCTTTTCATCGTTTTATTATGTTCAATTGAAACAGATTAACGTTATCGCTTCCGCGTGCTCAACCCATCTCTTTATATTTCCCCTACTATATTTCTTTCTTTCCTCCTTATATTTTTGGGTAGCATGTTCTTTTTATTCCCTTTCTCAGTTTATAATAAAAAGCGGAATAGTCCATTATTTATCTGAGGTGAAGTTGCCCATAAGGAATAAGAATTCGGCTGATAAGCAACACCATATAATCAGGATTTAGATTTTTGCATATCATCTTGGACGGTCTCATTTTTAACCAAAGTGACTTACAAGATAATAACGGTAGGAAGATTAAGTAACATGAGTATTAATATATAGATGGTATTTTAGTAATTATCTATGTGCACACGCGGTTTATACGCATCTACGGGTGTATTTATATCCTACATATGACGCTAAACTGCCGCAAATGATGTGGCTTCATTTCTCAAAATTGTAGGGATATAAACACGCTATCATCGATATTGCTTCGTGGTCCACTCTGGATCCGGCGACATGTCAAATAAATGTTTGAATATTGTTCGTCGGAATAATTAATGTTATATAACTGAGCGTATATCATTTGTATCTGAACATTAATACTCGTGTTCTTTAATTGTATGACCGATATCATCTTGCAACACACTCTGGTTAAAAATGATACCGTCCAAAACGTCCAAGATGAACTGCAATAATATAAATCGTTATTATCTGGTGTTACTTAACCACCGAATTCTTATTTCACCCATTTTAAAATTTGAAGCGTCGTCACTGCAGTTAAATAACGGACCATTCTGTTTTTATTAAAAAGAAAGAATTGGAAGGAAAATGACATTCTACACAAAAAATATATATATTAAGAATAAAAGAAAGAAATAAAGAGAGTAGGGGAATGTTAGAAAGAGGGTCGGAAGCGATAACGCTAATCAGTTTCCATTGAACATAATGAAAATATGAAAAGAAAGAAATAAAGACAAAAAATTGCGTGTGTGAGGGAGAGAGAGATTATTATACTTTATACATATTGAACTATTTGCAAAAGCTCGTAAGTAAGCATTTCAAATGCTGTAATAATTGAATTATCAAGTATGATATACCACAGGAGCTGTGCTAGTTAGGATATAATTATTTACTCCGGATTAATACTTACTTAAGAACATATAATTATGTGCTAATTATTAATATTAGATAAGAATGCTTAAAACTATATAATCGTGTGTTAATTACTGGAGTTAGATAGTAATGCTTGGTACCTTATATCAGTGCAAAAATAATTGTTTATTAATGGTTATTATAAGGTTTACTTACTAAGTATTATTATTAGTTCTATTTGGGATAATGTAAAGTTTATTAAAACTATTGTGAATATATGTTTCTGTAACTTATGTATTTTGAGACAGAAGTGTTCAGGGAGGACAATCCGTAAAACAACCAAGCAAGAAACCAACCTACCTACAAGTGTCTTCATAGGGATCCATATATTAACCTCATAAAGTCAATAATATAAATATATAATCAAATATACATATCAAATACATATGCCTATGATACGCCCTAGATATTTATGAATATTTCAGCAGCTAAAATACAAAGCAACATTTTGTGTTGGATTGAATCCCACAAAAATACCTTGCGAGCTTCTGCCATTTACAATTCATATCAACTTGAGAATATTTCGCCCCAGGGAGATATCACATGAAATCAATGTACATTCCAGGGTCTTGCGTAGCAATATCTTACCTTATACAATGAAAACAATGATACAAAAATATTTACCATCTGGTAAATATAACTGATTTTGTACATGATTGTATTGGCATGAATTTTAAGTAATATCTAACTTAACGACTGATTAATTATAAAAGCTTTAAAGTCGATCTCAATCTCTTATGGATGTTTTTTTTCCAATAAACTTTAAACCTTTTCTTCAATAAGGGCACCATAGAAATCACGGTCTTTTTCTCGGACGTAAGAGGTACAAAATCACATGCGCATATTCAGGCATAGAATTTACCTAGTGTTTCATAAATAATAAATGCCACGACTAACTGAGGCACACATAAAAGCCGGTAGAATACTTTCTTTTGATAACGAGAATTTCTACGGCTTGAGCGTGTAGAGGTGAATTACATCTGGTGAGGAATCTAAGTGAGAAACAGAACACATTTCATCAACTACTTGCAACACACATCTATACTAAAATTGAAATCGATCAATGCATTATTTTTCAATCGTTCTGTGTTGTGTGTTCTGTTGGTCTATCTTGGAGAGTTGAGTTGAATATGCATTGAAATTCTAGAATTATTTGAAAGATCTAGTCTAGTGTATCCGGTTTATGTCCTTTGTCTAGATAATGCATCCTATTTATTGCAAAACAACTCATAGTAAATTCTGAGATATAGATAAAGCCGAAAAATAGACCGTAGAAGAGTGTACTATCTATATAATAATAATAATCCTGTTCCTTAATTGCGCAACCGTTATCATCATGCAACACTCTCTGGTTAAAAATAAGACCGTCCAAATCATCCAAAATGAAATGCATTAATATAATTCCAAATTATCTGGTGTTGCTTATCCGACAAATTCTTCTTATTTATTATAACTGTCGCCACGTCAGCTAAATAATGGACCATTCCGTTTCTATTATAAAGAAAGAAAAGAAAAAGGACATGCTACACAGGAAGATATAAGAAGAAAGAAGGACAGAAGGAAGGAAAGAAAGAAAGAAGGAAGGAAGGAAATAGAGTAGGAGAAATATATTAAGAGGGGTTAGTGCGCAGAAGCGATGACGTTAATCTGTTTCAATAAAATACAATGAAAAGATTAAAATAAGGAAAGAAAGAAAAATCGAATGTGAGAAAGTTAAATCAAAATTATTATGATTTTTACATATTGAACTATATTACAATAGCTCTTAAGTAAACATATCAAACGTTGTAATATTCAAATTATCATACTTTGGTATATACACAGGTCCTGCTAGTGTTTAATAATTTCTATAAAAAATGCAGCACTAACAAAGCAACATTACATCCTTCAAATGTGAAAATATTAGTCAAATAGAAAAATGAGTATTTTTCCAGAATGTTTGCAGTTTAATTTTGGAAACAGACTCTAAAAATCTTCCCGCCATTTTCAGCATAAAAAAACTGAGTTTTAAAATGCATACAGCAAACAGATAAGAAAGTTAGTCTATCATAATAATTGAATAGGATTTCTGGAGCGTAATTGTTATGGTCTACGGATAAGTTGGGGATTGAAAAGAAAACGGTAATCGGATTTCTGGAAAAAGAGAAGAAAAAAAGTTTAGTAGTGTAAACACATTGACCGACCAGTGACCCCGGAATTAGATTTAAAAAATAAAAGTGGAAGTTCCTGGTTTTTTCCGAAGGAGCGGAAGTGGATGTGACCTTCCCCTCACCGGGACGACAAATGGACGAAGAGGAAAATCGGTCTTTTTCGGATGGGCTTTCCTAAAGAGCAGTCGGGGCTTCCCGGGTTACCCCGTGATGTGTTTCGCATAGTAGTACCGAACATGATTTACGATAGAACAACTTGACCAGACTCTCTCTCTCTCTCTCTCTCTCTCTCTCTCTCTCTCTCTCTCTCTCTCTCTCTCTCTCTCTCTTCCCTGCCCCCATCCGGGGGTCCAGTGTGCGGGTTAAAGTACAATTATTAGCATCGATCCCAGAGGGCCATCCCTCAAGGCAATACCCGCCCCTCTGGGCAGGGCTGGGTTTATTGCCCAGTGCCTGAGGCGCCCCCCTTGAGGGGGAATGCCGACGGGATCGTCGCAATTTTTGTTCTTTCCACGCATCAGCTTCGGCTTGTGGGTGGGCCCACATTAAAACGAGGACTTGTGCCCAGTCCATACAAGTGGGGTATGCGACAAATTCTCTCTCTCTCTCTCTCTCTCTCTCTCTTCTCTCTCTCTCTCTCTCTCTCTCTCTCTCTCTCTCTCTCTCTCTCTGAAAAAGAAACCATGAGCCTAGAAAAAAATAAACAACTCCTTTTTGACTATATGACTCTCGTTTGTTGTTACTCTGAACTAACGACGTCTACTACTACTAAAGGATTCCTACTACAACTCGATCTTGACCCGTACGCAACATTTCAAATTTGCCTTCCATTAAATGCGTCGATAGTTTTTCTAGATGACGTACAGAACATTCTGAGTATTCTAGCAGATCTCAACAATGTTTATTGTTTGGATGGTCTCAATTCTTCCTCTGATTTCCATTTCCTCTAGTCTGCTTTCTAAACTGTTGAGGTTTGTTCCAAGTACACCAATTATTTAAGTAGGAGTAATATTCCACGATTTTTCATTTGTCCATTCGTTTCTTTCATCTTCACTCTATGATGTGCCGGGAATGCAAAATCTTCCAGTTGCCAAATCCCCTGTTTCTTGTTAATCAATAATAGTTATGGTCTTCAGCCTTAGATAAGGTGATGAGTCTTTATCTCAAAAGAATTATTATTATTATTATTATTATTATTATTATTATTATTATTATCGAGTTTTTCACACATCTTCTCAGGTCTTCAGGACTCGACAATGCTGTTGTCTGGATAGTCTCGATTCTTCCTTTGATGTCCTGTTCATCCAGACTCTTTACCAGACCCCTGGGGATCGTTCCAAGAGCATAAATTACAATTGACACTGCCTTTACCGTCATGTTCCACAGTTTTCTTAATTCTCTGGCAAGGTCCAAGTATTTGTCTATCTTTTCGCTTTATTTCACTTTCAATCTGTGATCGGCCGGGACGGCAAAATCAACGAGATGACAAGTTCTCTTCTTCTTGTTGACCAACACAATGTTTGGTATTCTAGCTGGTATTAGGGGATCCGTCTTATTCTTCTTCTTCTTCTTCTCTTCTTCTTCTCTTCTTCTTCTTCTTCTTCTTCTTCTTCTTCTTACTATTATTATTATTATTATTATTATTATTATTATTATTATTATTATTATTTCATTCCTTGCTGACTTTTTTTCTCACGCCAGTGTGTTGATACTGTAAAAACAACCATCCTCCCAACACAAAATTCAAATAATTCCACTCTGTATACGCGGGAATATCGTGGATGCATTCGCGTATTATAATATGTTTATTGGCCAGAAATATAATTAATAATAATAATAATAATAATAATAATAATAATAATAATAACAACAACAACAACAACAATAATAATAATAATAATAATAATAATAATAATTATAATAATAATAAATAATAATAATGATAATCTTAAAAGGAACAAAAGAAGAACTCAGACAGATTGACCAAATGACTAGAAAATTAATGACCATACACAAGGCTCTACACCATAGAGAAGATAGAGATAAACTATATGTATCAATAAAGGAAGGGGAAAGAGGTATTGCTAACATAGAGGACTGCGTAGAGACCACAATCCAACAACTGGAAAAGTACACAAAAAGAGCAAAGACAGATTACTTATGGCAGTCATCAATAGCAGGTGTAATATATGGACAAACAGAAAAACAACAAAAACTAGAAAACAAAAATGGGAAGAAAAACAATTATAAGGACATTTCAAACGACAAATCGGAGAGGTTGCACATGAAAAAACTTGGGCATGGTTAAGAAAAGGAAACCTCAAAGAAAAACTGAATCACTAATAATTACTGAACAAAATAATGCCATGAGGACAAACTATATCAAAACAAAAATTGATAAGACCCAACAAAATAGTAAATGTAGACTGTGCGGTGACAGAGATGAGACTGTAAACCATGTACTAAGTGAATGTATCAAACTAGCACAACCGGAATACAAAACTAGACAGGACTGGCTTGGGAAGGTGATCCACTGGGAATTATTCAAAAAATTAAATTTTGGCCATACAACAAAAAGGTATATGCATAAAACAGAATCTGTTCTTGAGAATGAAATGCATAAAATTCTCTGGGATTTTGAGATCAAAACGGATCACCTTATCCCAGCACGATGACCTGGACTAGTGTTGATTAACAAAAAAGAAAAAAACTTGTCAACTGGTGGAATCTGCAGTCCCAGCAGAGCACAGGGTGAAGATGAAGGAAAACGATAAGATGGACAAATACCTGGACCTTGCCAGAGAACTGAAAAAGATATGAAATATGAAAGTCAAAGTGATTTCACTTGTAGTTGGTGCACTTGGGACGGTTCCAAGAGGCTTGTGAAAGGGACTGGAAAATCTGGAAATCAGAGGAGGAATTGAGACCATCCAGTATACTGCACTGCTGCAATCTGCCAGAATTCTCAGAAGAGTCATGGAGACCTGAGGAAACTTGCTGTCACTCAGACTCTAGTGAAATAGCATCAGCTACCGCTGAGGTGAAAAACTCAAATAATAATAATAATAATAATAATAATAATAACTGGACAGTAAATATAGGTGGTGTGGTGACAGAGATGAGACCATAAACGATGAATTAAGCGAATGTAGAAAACTATCACAACGGAAATGCAAAGCTAGGCACGACTAGGTTTGGAATGTGATCCACATGAAATTATGCGAAAAATTAAATTTTGACCATACACCAAAATTCAATATGCATAAACCAGAATCTGTTATTGGGAATGACACGCATAAAATTCTCTGGGACTTGGAGATAAAGACGGATCACATTATCCCAGCCAGGAGACCAGAGCTAGTACTGATTAAGAAAAAAAGAGAACTTGTCAACAGGTAGGCTTTGCAGCTTCAGCAGATCACAGAGTGAATTTTAAGGAAAATAAAAAGATAGATAAATACCTAGACCTTGCCAGAGAATTGAAAAAAGCTGTGGAATATGATGGTCAAAGTGATATCAATTGTAGTTGGTCCCCAAAAGCATGGAAAAAAGACTGGAGGAACTGGTAAATCAGAGGAAAAATTGAGACCATCCATACTAGTACATTGTTGCAATCGGCTAGTCTTCCCAGGTCTCCAGGACTCTTCTGAGTATTCTCAGAAGAGTCGAGACCTGAGGAGACTTGTTGTCATTCAGATTCCAGAGAAATGTCATCAGCTAAAGCTAGTGTGAAAAATTCAGATGATCATGATGATGATGATGATGATGATTGTCAAAACTGTGCAATAGTGGTTAAAGCACGTCATGTATTAATTCAAATTTTATGTAAAAGCAATAACGTATGATTGAGCTGTCAGTTCATAGAAGGAGTTTATTATTAAGTAGAACTTAATTCCTATTCAAAATGCTCCGAGACCTGCTTAAGTAAGAAAGTAAGTTATTGTTTTTTAGATAATTATTTGCCACAGTTAACATCCCATAGATTATCGTTACGTATAATTGTACTCATTTTACTTCCACTTAAATCGTAGATTTTTCCAAGTAGCAGACTATAAAGTACATATAGTCGTCATGCTACATCCCCTCAAGCGACTACATATAAACATTGAGCAAAATACCAGAGTTTTTATTTTTTTTATTCTATTTATAAAGAATAAAATACAAAAAATACATACATAGCAATTGAAAATTGCCTGCAGAATGGGAAAAGTAGAACCATTATATATATATATATATATATATATATATATATATATATATATATATATATATATATATATATATATTATATATATATGTGTGTGTGTGTGTGTATGCGTGCGTGCGTGCGTGCGTGTGTGTTTGTAAATATATATATATATATATATATATATATATATATATATATATATATATAATAAACCCACCTCAAAGAGGTTTTTCACGGAACAGATGTACTTGCTACTACTAACACACTTTTTTACCCGGATTTTAATAGCATGTCAAACCCTAAAAAATAATCCAATTTTTATAGTTCTTCCATAATACTCCCTTTCAAAAAATCTTAAAACTATTTCTAGGAATAAGAAATTTTCTCCTGACGATGACCTAAGGTCGAAACTAGTTTAGAATAAATGACATATAAAAAATATTCCTGTTTGTCTTATTACTTTTTGTTCATACTATATATATATATATATATATATATATATATATATATATATATATATATGTATATATGTGTGTGTGTGTGTGTGTGTGTGTGTGTGTGTGTGTGTATATAATGTGTAATATATCAATATCTCCAGTGAAGTGTTAAATACGATTGTGAGATCTTTTTTTCTGGATACATCCATTATGATCTGAAGTTATCAGTGTACAATACGCATATATGGTATATTTACCCAAGCAAAACAAATAATGCTAATAATTTACTTTTCAATTTCCTCTTATATAAGTTAACAATTGCCAATAAAATATTATCGGTGATTCATTACAACTGTTTAATGCCATGTCACCTGCTTCAAAGGATGTCACGTTGAAAGCACCTGTCTCCCCTAGATCACTGAAGTTTAGCAGCGATGAGCCTGTTCCATACTTAATTGAACAACTTAAGCAACAGAAGGTAATGTAAGCCACTCCATCTTAAAATTGCTTGATTCGGTATTAAATGACTCGAAAAGGTTTGATATACCGTAAAACAAACCAACCAACCAGATGATGTCAATCTTTAGATTTCTATCGTATTGAAAAAATATATTGCTAGATTCAACTAAATGTTCAAATAAACTATTATACTAACGTTAGCCAGCAACCTTTTACATATAAGTAAGTAAAGTAGGCGGAGGGGCCTATTGCCAGTATCAGTCACACAGCGAGGGAGTTTATCCCATTTTCGCTAGCGTTAGACCAGGGAGGATATTAATGCATCTGAGGTGGAGCACCATACCTACTATCTACTCTCCATTTTACCGCACAGATCCTAGCCGTGGTACTCATGCGCTGAGTTGGCAAGGCCAGTATCGAACCTAGAACCTTGGTTGTTCCTAGGTGGGTTCTCTACCGACTGAACTAAATCGGTTAACAGAAGCGTTGAATGGATTGATTTTTTTTCATATTGTCAAATGGTCCGTCTACTTTTTCAGGTGGTTATGTGTCCGACCCGTGTTGTAATTTCTCTCCAAGAACTGTTGTTCTTATCTTTACTGTGGTATGTAAAAACACAATGTTTCGACCGCTGTATCCTCAGGCCTTCCTCAGGTGTTCTCGGTATATCCGTGCATAGTAAGGATCAATTGTCAAACTATTAAAAATGATTTCCCAGGTTGGATCATTACTATGCTCTGATACACAAGAACCATCTGAGGAAGGCAGGGGGTACAGCTGCCGAAATGTTATGTTTATACATACCACAATAAAGATGAGGGCAATACTTCAGAAAACCAAAATTATTCAACTTCAAACAGGGATTGGCACAATTCTATTGTTTTATGGCCGGTTAGTCTCCAGTTATTTGTTACCTGACTTAGATTTGCCGAGGAATGCGACATATGATGCTTTAAAAAAAATACCTTGTTTCGAAATTCACTCAAAGAGATTGAAGTGGAACCTGGACTGGGAACTCTGATCTTTATTTTTTCTAAAATGTTTAAATGATCCTAGATTTGTGGTATGTGTGATCAATATTGACTGTAGGGGTTTCCCTTTATCAAGGTCACCGAAATGGATGGGACGCTGAAGCTGGATGTTAAGGTGTCACCCAAACCGTTTAATCGCCTTAAACTTATCTCTTCATTTGTATAGCCATGTTAATATTGTGACTTTTACATTCACCCCCAAGCACCCGTATCTAAGCCTATCAGAGATTTCGACTTACATAGATTGAAGATCCGAAGTGGATGGTCAGAGAACCTATAATATCATGGATTTTACAGCGTAGTCTAAAAAATGCTTATTCATTATGGCGATTCAGCTATCTGCAACATAAACATTGTCATCAGTTATGATCACCCACTTTATCTTCAATGTATGATATGGCGACGGTTGCTTAAACCTCATTGTTAGGCTTGCATAATAGTTGGAACGCGTTCAAGTGCTAATTTAATCTACACTTTCTAATGAGTTTTGTTCAGTTAATTGATATTACTAAACACTTCCCTTGTTTAGTACTATATCTCGCTATTCATCAACAGTTTACTTTTAAAATCTAGCGTAGGACAACGTCGTATATGCATTTACTCAACTCCTCTATCGCAAGCAGGATGCGACACAGAATCGCCTTTTTTTCTAAACAGAGACAACCGGTGTTTGTTCTCCTAAACCGGTTGCCTCCAAATATTAAAAGCATTGTCTGTTGTATCATTTACACATAGATGTGGAATAATTTTTAGATTCATACATTTCCCAAGGCTATTAGCATGATGGGAAATGCCAACACCTTCGTCCATCATTCGCACCCGGGTCAACGATTGCATATTTCCCAATTGTGATATGAAACACGAACAGCTGAAAAAAGGTTGTTGTTTCCCGTTTGTGAAGAGGAGTTGGGTAAAAAAAAATACAACTTACATCCCTATGAAAATAAATCTTTATTACGATGATAATGTATAGAAGCCGCTTCTGTCATCAATTCATGTACATGTTTTCACAATAAATTTCCAATCCGCATCAAAATAATGTCCATCGAAAGTCTTATTAATGACTCAGGTTTTAACACTTCTAACGATGAACACAACAGCATACAATGAAAAATACAAACACAATCTTTTTCATCTGGTTAGACAATTGCACAGTTGAGAAACTCTCAGTTACCAAACGCCGTTGACTTCATGTCTGCGCTACACTTATATATATATATATATATATATATATATATATATATGAATTGTCACCCATGATTCGAACTCGAGTCAATGATTCCATTTCCTAAGATGATAATAGTTACGCCATGAGTAAGGCTTTGTAGGGCCACGCATTACATCTTTGTAAATGTTGGCAAGACAAGGGCATTTAAATCTATAAAATATTGTTGAATGAAGAATTCAAGAAGTTAGTCTACAGCAGCCATCATTATTAACATTGGTGTGACAATGAAAAGGAAGTAATACTTTGTGAAGCCATAAATTTATAAATCGGAATCTTTCGAATCAATAATTACATTTTTCTTGTGATAATCTAAAATCACAAGTGACTCAAATTGACGTAAAATATGTGGATATGGAGACGTTAACTTTTATGATATGTGCAATAGATAATCTGATGACGGAACTTCGTCAAAAACTCTAATAAATAAAATGGCAATAAATATTTGTGCGGTGTTCTGTTACATGATTATTGCTTTGTGTAGACAGAAGATAACATACGTCCAAGGATGTATTGATTTGTCCGATTTAGACCGTTTATTATGAGAAAATGTCAAAATGGACAATTGTTTTATGTTGTGTTCACATATTGTACGAAGAACAATCACATACATTCATAACATCGGTTGGTTTGTTATGTAACAATGTGTGTAACAATAAGGTGTTTTTAATTTTTCGCAAGAATGTCAGTTTTAGTAGTGACCCTGAGACCGACAAAGTAAACTTAGTAAATAATATCTTGTTTATTTTTCAGGAATACTAATAGACAATGAGTTACTGAAATCATTAATATTTTTAATTTGCTATGACAAGCTCCGATTACAATAAAGAACCAACGTAAAAGTGAAATAAAAACAAAACCCGATAGTCTGACTTCGTTCTTTGATATATTTGTTCAAATAAATAAATAAATACAAGGCGTGTTAAAAACGTATCGAGATTTTTTATACTTTTTGACACATTATATTCTGAAAAAAAATAGTTCCATTCATTATTTTTTTTTCAGAATACAAGGTGTGTCAAAAAAGCAATAAATTTTTAGCTGTATTTACCAATATAAATCTCTTATTAAACAAATACAATCAACGGACTTTGATTCGTTAATTTAATGACAATGAAACCAAAATAAACCTTTTAGGTGCGTTTGATTTCTTTTATATATACTAGTACAAAATCTCAACAGGTGATTGCCCACCTTTAAAAATCTGAGATTTGATTTAATTTCATGTGAGAAAATGCCATTATTTGAATAACTAATCAATTTAATTATAACGCTTTTCCTAAAACAATTGTTTATTTATACAGATCACAAAACACTGATAGGAAATGAATGACAAACACCAGTTACAATTTGATTTTTGATTTTTTGAAGCGGAAATGCAAATTTGTTTTCCCATGAAGCTATAATCGTTAAGTTTGCTAAGATATAAAAATAACAGGTACAGTTGTGTCAGAATCATAAATCACTTCTATAAGCGTATCCAAACATTCACGACAATTAAATTAAGCAGCAATGAGGCTGCTCAGTGCTAGGATGGGTGACTATCTACTAACAACAGGTACTGGAAAAAAACTATGAGCCTATCAGACAACTAAGTTAAGTTTTATAACTAAACTGCAGTTATTTTGAATCGGTTTACTGGGTAGGAAACGAAACTAGATGATGGGGATTTAGTTCTGGGACACTTGGGAGTATGCAGTACTCTATTGACATTGCTTATAGCTCTACACTGACCGTGAGTAATAGTACCTGTTTGGTTCCCATCTATGGGTAAAAAAGTTATTTTTTAAAATGTTTCGTGTTTCATAAAACCTTGTGCAAAGAAAACAACAAAAAATAGATAAATTTTAATTGAGAAACAATTACACAAAAATGCAGATATTAATGTATAATGAATGCAAGTATTTTACATGAAATAACCCTAGAGTGGTTAACATGCCATTAAGATCAATCAATCAGACAAATTAAGAATTAAGAAGAAATTGATAGTGGGTTGCTTTGGTTGGTTGGTTGTTTGTTTGTTTGGTTGGTTTGTTATACGGCATGCCAGCCCTTGTTGGATTATATAATGCCGAAGACATTGTGTTTTGTTAATTCTTGTTAAGTATTCAATTCTTAAACACATTTTGATACTCATTTTTTATCTATTTAATTCATAGATGGTGCCCTAGCAGGTACTACCGCTCAAAATTTGTCACATTTCTCAATTTGAAAGTTAACAAAGGAAAGGATTCCAATTTTCTAAGTAATAAAATTACAGTTATGAAATAGAATTAGTTATATGGATACCAACACATTTATCAAAGATTTCAGATGTATCGTTAAATTATAGCCGTTAAGTTTAATCAAATATTTGTCATTTAATTAAGTTTCTGGCGAATTTTCTCTATCTATCTCTCTATCTATCTCTCACTCTCTCTCTCTCTCTCTCTCTATATATATATATATATATATATATATATATATATATATATATATATATATTCTCGATTTACTTAGCCTTACATTTGAACATATATGCCCGCCTAAATTCATTAATTATTAACTAATTAATTTTCAAAATTAGGTAGGACTTCAATTAAGCACATATTCTTCAAAAATTGTCGGCTAAAAGCCATATCAAATAAACACATCGTTTGTTTACTTACTCTCATAATATATATTATATATATATATATATATAATATATAGAGAGAGAGAGAGAGAGAGAGAGAGAGATAGAGAGAGAAAGCGAGAAAGATAGAATCAGGCGTATATAGATAGATACATATATATGAACAGATCTAGATAGATAAATAGATAGATAGATAGATATATTATAGTAAGTAAGTAGTGTATTGATGATCAAAGGACAGATAAATGCATACATATATACACACATAAATGAATAAATGCATACATATTCAAATCATTATGATTCAATTTAAAATTCTATATAAAGTTCTATATATTGGCAATTATTGATATAATGCTGAATATAATTATATATTTCATATTTGTTTGTTATTATGCACCTGAACCTCTTTGAAAAAT
>CM042139.1:49884720-49907220 GCA_023376005.1 Doryteuthis pealeii
ATGTAAGTAGTAATAAGCAAATCAACCATTGAAGGAAAAATTCTCAAAGTAATTGACGCCTAATGAGTTAATTAAATTAGTTCAATGAAAAATGTGAACGACGAACAGCTTAAAAAAAAGAAAAGTAAAATACAAAAAAGGAATCTTTTTTGTATTTACTTACTAAAATTTAAATTCTTTTAACTTCTCTCTACACGACAGTATAGTACCTAAGAAAATATTTGATTGAGTATTTGATTTTAATGGCAACCTGTCTGGGGTTATTTTATACCTAGATGTTAAGGAATCGCATTCATTCTACATTCATATTTACATGTTTGTGTAGTTTTCCAATAGAATATAAAATAGATCAATTTAACACATACATGGGACGTTAACAGGTACTACCATTCCGGTTCAGAGTGAACTTAGGAATCCCAAATAAAGAGATATTCAGAACTGGTGCATCACCATCGGATGCAGTTCAGTATCATAACCAGAACACACCTTTTGGGAGGGGGTTTCTTATCCTTATGCAGTGAATATAGTCAGTGCATTCTTAGCCCCGTTGTTAGGGTTTTCAAATATTTAATCTAGGTAGCTTTGGATGATATACAATTATTAAAAGATAGTAAATATACTTGGTAAGAGTGCATAACAAACCAACCACTAGTTACTTCCCTTTTCCTAATATATTTTGCACAAATTACACAATAAATACCGGTTTTGATTCTATGCCAAAATATCATCCAGAATAATGCAAATGAGATTTTATAAACATTTTGCGTGGGTTGGTTGGTTGTTTTTAATCACTGACTTATAACACAATAAAACCTTTAGATATTTAAGAATTAAACAAACTAATAAAAATATGCGCCCTCCGGGCACAAATATTTAAATTTTAATATAATTAATTTATAGTGAATTAGAAAGAATTTGAAATTAAATACGAACACAAAACAGATGACAATTTATTCTAATTGATTTCTGTATATGAATTAAATTCAATAACATCAAATACTTATTCATAAAAGAACGGTTTTATTAAAACCAATATACAAATTAGTCACATCATATACTAAGTAAAAAAGTACTTCTTAATGATATATAACACAATCTGAGGATTTTAAGCACATTAATAATATGGGCTATTTTGAAACAAATCTATCTCAGCCAGGCCTTAAGAGAGACATTATTAATAAATAGGATGCTAATTACGATTAAATAATTATTATTTTATTTAATAACCATTGAGAATATAACGTAAATACCTAAGGAAATTTTGATGTTGGTGGGGACGTAGTTTTTGTTAGAAACACACACACACACACACACACACACACACACACACACACACACACACACACACACACAATCTACATTATAATAAGATAGCATCAATCATATAAATTCCAGTAAAATAGAAACAAAAATGTTTGACTGAAAAACAGAAAGACAAATGTAACAAAAGTAGTGGACAATAACAATGTCCAAATCCTAAATAGGATGTGTCTTTGTTAAATACTAAATATGTTGACTGTGAGAGAGAGAAATAAAGTGCATGAGCATGATGTGACACGAGATCAGTTTCTTAAGCGGAGTTTAACAGGTTTGAATTCAGAAATTTATTTCTCGTAGAATGGTTACCTAACCAAGGTTAAATAGTACATTCTGCCCTACTATTTACCCATAGCTGAAGAGAGAGTAGTTCGATGCATACCTTTCCAAAGGGTATTAGCAACATGTGAAATGCAAACAGCCTCGACCAGGATTTGAACTCGGGTTGGCAAGTCCATTTCCTACGACTCTAACCATTACACCATGCCATTCCAAACCTACGAAAATGCAGATATAGATATAGTAAAAATAACTGATATCTGAAAATTGATAAATTGACGACCGAGACAGAGAGGTTATTAATAGCAGCACAGTAACAGAGCCTACCGACTAGAAATTATTGGGTAAACAAAAAAACACCTGATAACATCTAATACGTAGTTTGTGCGAACTTAAAACTGAATCAAATTAAAACTGAATCAGGATTAGACAAGCCGACACTAGGCGTTCAAGCCTAGTGTCGGCTTGTCTAATTCTGGCACTGATAACATATATAGAAATGTATATTTTAAAAAAAATTGTATTCATTGGAAAATGTGCAATTACAATGGAATACTGAAATCTTAAGAATGGTATACACACCAACCAGAACCAAAACATAATTCAAAGAAGCCGCTATTCTCTAATACTTTTCTATCCAAACAGATGTAAAAATAAAGATCAATAGACTAACTATAGGAATTAAGATCCATAAAAGAAAATCAGGTGTTCTAATTGATATGTTAGCGTCAACAGATAATAACATATCAGTCAAAGAATTTATATCAATCAAAGAATTTAATAAAAACATTTTTTTAAAAGAAGCAGGAAATATAAACGGTAAAATGTGACACATTAAAAAGACCACCGTGCCAGATACCCAGCTTATTTGAAATACATATATTTGCATTTCTGCGAAACTGCTCATCTCTTTACGAGAGTAAAATGTTAGAGTATGAATAACACCAAAAAAAAGACAACATCAATATATAGAATGTAATATACGCATCCTAAGTTTTCAGTAAAATCCCGGCGAAAGTTTGTAAGAAACCGAAGGTAAGGTTCTAAATTAAATACATAGTAATAATACGCTGGTGTGAAAAACTCTCATAATAATAATAATAATAATAATAATAATAATAATAATAATAATAATAATCCCAGCAAGTAGACCAGACCTAGTGCTGATTAACAAAAGAGAAAGAACTTGACAACTGGTGGATTTTGCAGTTCCAGCAGATCACAGGGTGAAGCTGAAGGAAAATGAAAAAAATAGACAAGAGAACTGAAAAAGTTATGGAATATGAAAGCCAAAGTGATACTTGTAGTTGGCGCACTTGGAACGGTCCCAAAGGGATTGGAAAATCTGGACATCAGAGGAAATATTGAGACCATCCAGAATACTGCACTGCTCCAAGCTGTCAGAATACTCAGAAGAGTCCTGGAGACCTGAGAAGACTTGCTGTCACTTAGACTCCAGTGAAAGACCATCATCTAACGCTGATGTGAAAACTCAAAAGGAATGAATAATAATAATAATAATAATAATAATAATAATAATAATAATAATAATAGGAAACCTCAAAAGAGAAACTGAATCACTTATAATTGCTGCACAAAATAATGCCATAAGGACAAACTACATCAAAGCGAAAATTGATAAGACCCAACAAAATAGTAAATGTACACTTTGCGGTAATAGAGATGAGACTGTAAACCATATACTCTGCGAATGTAGCAAACAAGCACAACGAGAATACAAAACAAGACACGACTGGGTTGGGAAGGTGATCCACTGGGAATTATGCAAAAAATTAAATTTTGACCATACAACAAAATAGCATATGCATAAACCAGAATCTGTTCTTGAGAACGAAACGCATAAAATTTTCTGGGATTTTGAAATAAAAACGGAACACTTCATCCCAGCAAGAAAACCAGACCTAGTGTTGATAAACAAAAAAGAAAGAACTTGTCAACTGGTGGATTTTGCAGTGCCAGAAGATCACAGGGTGAAGCTAAAGGAAAATGAAAAACTGGACAAATATCTGGACCTTGCCAGAGAACTTAAAAAATTATGAGATATGAAAGTGAAAGTGATACCAATTGTAGTTGGTGCACTTTGAACAGTCTCAAAAGGATTGGAAAAGGGTATGGAATGTTTGGGAATCAGAGGAAGGATTAAACCATTCAGTACACTGCACTGCTGCAATCTACCACCATTAATGGCGAAAATACAAAAAAAATGAACTTTGCGGAACTAGACTTATTTTCATCTATGTGATTGGAAATGTACCAGGCGAAAGTATGGATGAAACATAAAATGCATATATTCATAAACATCTCTCCCCTTAGGTCTTGGGTAAAGAGTCGGTGAATGAGTGTAAGAAACCGAAAGTAAAATTAAACTAAAAATCTAAAATAATAAAATGAAATGATAATAATAATAATAGAGATGGATTCGACATTGACAAGTGTACCATGTTAGTGATGAAGAAAGGAAAAAAGGAAACATTGAAAGGAATAGAACTACAAAATTGAGAAGGAATTAGGACATTTGGAGAAAAAGAGGACTATAAATATCTGGGAATATTAGAGCAGATGCAATCAAACAAATAGAAACGAAAGAAAAACAAGAAATCTCCTACAAACCAAGCTATGTAGCAGAAACCTTATCAAGGGAATAAACATATGGGCTGTCCCTCTCGTAAGATACTCGGGACCATTCCTAAAATGGACAAGAGAGGGGCTCCGGCAGATGGACCAAAGGACAAGGAAACTCATGACCATGCACACAGCATTATACCCAAGAGACGAAATAGACATACTATATGTGCCAAGAAATGAAGGGTGAAGGGGGCTCGCCAACATTGAAGATAGTGAAGATATGACAATCCGAGCACTTGAATCCATTAATAGAAGTAAGGAACGAGTAATTGAAGAAACCAGGAAAAGCAATTGCAAGATCAGAAATATATCAAAAACTATTTTAAAAAACACAAATGGGAAGAAAAACAATTACAAGTGTACTTCAAACGTCAAACTCACGAGATATCACAACAGAAGACAGGGACAAGGCTAAGAAAAGGAAAACTCAAGAGAGAAACCGAATCGCTTATAATCACAGCACACAACACTGCCATAAGGACTAACTATATATAGGCAAAAATAGATAAGACGCAGCTGAATAGCAAATGCAGAATGTGTGGTGACTGAGTCGAAATGGGAAAGGTATCCACTGGGTATAGTGCAAGAAATTCAATTTTCACCATACAACTAAAGATTATGCACTAGCCTGAACCTGTCCTGGAGAATGAGACGCATAGAATTCTCTGTGACTTCGTGGTACAAACGGATAACCTAATCCTGGCCAGGAGACCGCACCTAGTATTGATCGACAAGAAGGAGAGAACCTGTCATCTGGTGGATATTGCCGTTCCGGCCGACCACCGAGTGAGAATGAAAGAAAGTGAAAAAAATAGACAAATACTTGGATATTGCCATAGAAGTAAGGAAACAGTGGAACATGAGGGTGAAGGTTTTACGAATTGTAATTGGTGCCATTGAAACGGTCCCCAAAACTCTAGAAAATAATTTGGGTGAATTAGATATCAGCGGAAGAATCGAGATTATCCAAACTACAGCATTGTTGGGATCGGCTAGAATACTCACCTCAGGTCTCCAGGATTCTTCTGACTTGCTGTCACTCAGTCTCCAGTGAACCCCCGGCAACGGCAAGTGTGAAATAATAATAATAATAATAATAATAATAATAATAATAATAATAATAATAATAAGAAGAAGAAGAAGAAGAAGAAGAAACATGACTGGGTTGGAAAGTTGATCCACTGATAATTATACAAGAAATTGAAAGTTAACCATGCTGATAAATGTTGCATACACAAACCATAATGTGTCCAAGAATATCCAAGAAAAATATCCTGAGTTTCTCACTTTTCCATTTCAAGAAGGGTCCGAAGAAATTTATTCTTTTCATGGGATTTCTGCTACAGAGCATAGTTTCCTGAAGTGTTCTTGTTCTTCTGAGGTAGTCTTTTCTAACTGTTTCTAAGTTCATGCTTAATCGTATCCACGTCTTACATTCCCATGTTTTTTTTAGTTTTCTTTTTCTCTGCCTGTTTTGTCTTGTTTTTTGTTTTTGTTTTTTTGGGGGGTAGGGGGTAGGGGGGTTCTGATTGGGTAGTTACATTGTTTCCATTATTTCACTTTTCTCTTTTTTCTGTATAAACATGATACATTTTTCAATCCCAAATTCCATTCCAAATTTCCTGTCTGTATATTCTATAATTTTTATAAAGTTTTCAAGTTCTTCTATATTCTTAACATGGTCATGATATCATCCATATACATGAGATGTTTTATCTTTTCTTTCGACTTTGTATTATTTTGTTGCTGGTGTTGTCGTTGTTGCCACCGAGAAATATGGTAAAATATTTATAAATTTTATTTATTAATTGATTCTCCAACTAATCCTCTTGTAAGTATCTATTTTTGCAAAACACTAGACTCTTCGGTCCCAACGCCATTGATTTTCAAATGCACAATTTCTACTTGTTATTATTTTATCCCGTTTTCTTGTTCATTTCAATTTCAAATCTTTACAAGTGATCTTGTGAAACATTGGATCATCCTTCCGGTCAAATAAAACCGCTCATCTAGTCAAGTATGTTAGTTAGTGAGGGAGCATATTCTATTTTCTCTAGAGTTAGACCAGGGAGATTGTTTTTTCGTCTGAGGTGGTTTGTCACACCTATATCAGCTCCCCACTTCACCGTGCATATTCAAGGTGTGCTATTCCTGTGCTGAGTTGGTGAAGGACAGAATTAAACGAACCCTGAATGTTGTGGCTCCAAGGTGGATGCTCTATAGACTGCGCTAAATCAGAAATATATCTATATGTACTCATACACACACAAACACTCACATATGTTAAACACAAAAATACCAATATTCTGATAAAACTGAGTTTATGAACTTCAAAAAGCAAGGAGACATTTCCACACTTGACTGTAAATCAGTGGAAAAATTCATATACCTAGCTAGTAATATCTCATCCACAGAAAGCGATGTTAACACACGAATAGAAAAGGCATGGTTGGCCACCAACAAATTATGAGTCATATGGAAATCCGACCTCCCGGACAAGCTAAAGAGACGATTCTTCCAGGCTGTGGTTATATCGGTACTGCTGTATGGCTGTACCACCTGGACCCAACAAAATCCAACAAAACAAAACAATTTCCGAGCGGTGTAAAAATTATTTTTTGAAAGACATTGCCTGAGGTGGGTGTAGCAATATGACCCTTGTGAGCTAGAACTGCTAATGGAAGGAGGAGGAATATAAATAACAAAGGCTTAAAAAATAGTGATGACCCAAAAGAGGAGAGCGATGGTTTTGACCGTAGCGTGACCCCGAACGAAGAATTGAGGGGCAAGCGGAAGTCGGGTGTTGACCGGAAGTCGGGTGTTGACCGGAAGTCACGTGGTGACGTGGGGGAAGGAAGAAAGGCTTCGTCCTCTTTTGGCCGGCGTCCGTCGTGGGGGACAGACCTCATTAGAGACCCCAGGAATCTAGTAGTGTTCTATCTCTCTCGTTCTCTCTGCCTCCCTTCCTCCCTGGTAGAAGCCACTAGACGAGCACGTTAATAAAGGCTGGGAGTTGTGACGACATGTTTCTCGTGTTATGATTTTTTATCGGAGTTTTAGTAACAAGAAAGAAAAGAGACTACGGTGCTTGTATCGTTTTAGTACCGTGAGTATTGCAACGTAACATATATATCGTTTTGGTGCCCGTTGACCTCGGAGTTCAGGCACGGACTCATAAGGAACCAGTTTACCACGACAACGAGGGGATACGAAAAAAGAAAAGACATCGGCCGTAATTGTAACAGAAACTAACGTAAACGAAAGAAAGAGCGAGTCAAACAAACAAAGAAAAAGGACCCACGTGTGACGAAAAAAAAAAAGGGAGTGACCTGTTGAGAAACGAGAGAGAAAGAAAAAAAAAAACAGAAGTAAAAGAAAAAAGAAAGAGCAACAACAGCGAGCATTTGAAGAGAAAAAAGGGCTTAAAAAGAAAAACAAACAAAAAAAAAAAAAGACCCACCTTGAAAAAAGAAAAGGGAGCAACCTTTTAAAATCTTATTAAAGGAGATGAACGACAACAACGGGTCAACAGACAATTGAGAACTTAAAAAAAAAAAACGGACCCACGTGTGAAGAAAACAAAAAGAATTTAAAAAAAAAAAGGAGCCACGTGTGAAGAAAACAAAAAGATTTAAAGAAGAAGAAAAGGACTTATAAAAGAAGGAGGAGAAACCCACGTGGAGAAAAAAATATACGTCCACGTGTGAATTTAAAAAAAAAAAAAAAGAAAAGACGGAATTAATGAACATTAAAGAAAAAAAAAGAAAGAACTTTTTTTTAAAAAAAGGAAAAATATACGTAGAAGTGACAAGGTAGGTGATATTTTTTTTTTCCTCTTGTTCTGCAAATTGTGTATTTTTGTTTTGTTATTACTGTTATTGGTATCATTCGTATTGGTGCAAGTTTTTCTCTTATCTGGTGACTGAAATTGTTTATGCGAAATGGAGTCTCAGACTATTAAAGAGTTTTTGCAGAATCTCACCGCAGGCTTGGTTGATGCATTAAATTCTGTAACGAGTGCTTTAAAAAGTGTTGAAAAGGGGTTGGATAGGGCCTATCAAAGAACTCTTTTAGAGGATAGATTAAGAACAAGTAACAATAGGAAAAAATTTAACAAGCAGAGTAGAAACGTACCTACAGTGAGGAATTGCAATGTGCATCCTCAGATAGGTAATAGAGACCAGACTGGACGTTGTTGGGGGTGTAATAGCAAGTATCACCTCATTAGAAATTGTCCCGTAAAAATTAATAAAAAGTGGATGGCACCTACCCCTAAAAGCACATCCGAACAAATTAAAAATAGAGACAAGCATGGGATAGCCCTCAAAAATCAGCACCACGCTTTGTCTAATATGAATGGCAAAACTAAGGAGGGCACACAAGTCCATTCTACGTCCTCGGAACATATCTCAGAAAATAAAGATAAATATACAGCTATTAAGAGAGAAAACTCCGATAAGGATATAATACTTCACATAGTGATGTGGATACCGAGGGTACAAATCACACGGGTGAAGGTGATAGGAACAATGAACAACTATGTCCCAATAGAAAAAAGAAAAAGAAAGAGAAATTGAACAGACAGGTGGACGTTAATAATAATAAAAATAATTTTGGAGTAATGGCTAAAATGGAAAGCCACAAAATAACTCCAACAGTGAATAGCATCACAAAAGATTCCCCTAAAACAGTAAGGGCTAAGGTAAATACCACACCGTCAGATAGTGACTACAGAGAAATAAAAGAATATGTTCCCCTAATGGAAAGGAAAATAGCTATGCTTAGAGTTGCAATGGAAGAAAGCATTAAAAACGCTGGGAGTACAAATGATTATGGTAGTAGCAGCGAGCTCACCCGGGGTCAACCAGTACTGCCCACAAGGAAACATGATACTCCACCAAACAGCGACTATGAAGATAGCTTTAAAGGCCTGTGGTTCAAGTGTTTGTTCACACAGCAGATACCTTCCAGAAAAACCTAGTTTTGGCGCTCGGAAATAAATTAGAGATAGATGAATGAAAAAAAAAAAAAAAAAGAAAAGAAAAAGGATGAGAAAAATGAGTAAATGAAAATACGAATTACACGGAATATGAGATGGAATAATGACGAAAAAAAAAAAGATAAATAAATGAAAAACTGAAAGGGATTAAAATGAATAGATACAAAAAGAAAAGGAATAATAGAGAAAAGAATTATTGACCAGCTGAAGAAGGCGACGATAACGCCGTTGCTTGAAAAAAAAGCTATAAATCAGTATAGGTCTGCAATTGATAAGAATGAAAAAATAAATGAGTAATTTTTTTTTTAAATTCAAATTGGAGAGAGTATTTCCTAAAAAAAATGAAAAAAAAAAAAAGAAAAAAAAAAAAATGAACAAATAAGTAAGTAAGGTCAGAGCACAATTGTGGAGCAAGGAGGAGAATATCACCTGCTTTAATGATTTTGTAAATGTTCTTTTTACTTTATATATGTATGTGTTTTTTGTATTATTGTAAAATTGAATGCTCGTGTGGCTCTATCGGAGAGAGGAAGGTCTATATCGGATAGAAGGAAAAAAAAAAAAATCTAATGAATAATTACGCATATTCTTGAAAAAAAAGAGATACTTTTGAAAATTTTTACGGGTAAAAATTTTAGAATGATGGTAAGGGAGGAATTGTAGCAATATGACCCTTGTGAGCTAGAACTGCTAATGGAAGGAGGAGGAATATAAATAACAAAGGCTTAAAAAATAGTGATGACCCAAAAGAGGAGAGCGATGGTTTTGACCGTAGCGTGACCCCGAACGAAGAATTGAGGGGCAAGCGGAAGTCGGGTGTTGACCGGAAGTCGGGTGTTGACCGGAAGTCACGTGGTGACGTGGGGGAAGGAAGAAAGGCTTCGTCCTCTTTTGGCCGGCGTCCGTCGTGGGGGACAGACCTCATTAGAGACCCCAGGAATCTAGTAGTGTTCTCTCTCTCTCGTTCTCTCTGCCTCCCTTCCTCCCTGGTAGAAGCCACTAGACGAGCACGTTAATAAAGGCTGGGAGTTGTGACGACATGTTTCTCGTGTTATGATTTTTTATCGGAGTTTTAGTAACAAGAAAGAAAAGAGACTACGGTGCTTGTATCGTTTTAGTACCGTGAGTATTACAACGTAACAGTGGGTAGTAGTTGAAAATTTCATGTCAGAAGTTTTGTATCATAAGTATAAAATCATCAAACGTTTTACACAATCTTAGGTATTTATTTATTTGTAAACTTTTTAGTTGAGCTCTTGCTGACTTTGTCTTGTTTGGAAATAATTTTCTCGTAAAACTCTATCCGTTAGATAACATATTAATTAACAATACGGACCGTCTAATGTGGCATATTCAAATGTTGAGTGCATAAGATACAAGGGTGTTCTTTATACTATGTATTGAGGATTTTGGGAAATGGGACGTAAGCAATGACGAAGTTTCGGTTACACGCAAATTAAGACTGAATCTGCATTATTAATATATAAGATCATCCCTATCTGTAACTTTTCAGGGTCTCCATTGACGTTTTAAAAGTAAAAATTCTATAATTATTTTCTTACTGTTCAACTATTCTCTTGACTGAATCTGGTTGGGTCTATCTGTGGCTGTTATTGGATCTCTTGTTGGGCTGGATGGTATTTTCGCTGTTCTTTGAGTTTGGAAATTACTTGGGAATCACTTGAGGATCTAGTCTTGTGTCGTTCATAGTTTTTAATAACAACCACAAGACGTTCTTGTATATTTTCTGAGCCCATTTATTTTATCCCAAGTCTTTTTGAATATCATATGCCCTATAGAACTAACACTCAGATTACGTATTTGTTCTTCAACCACTCAGTGCAAATTTCCCATATAACTCTTTCTCTCACTCTTGTTCTCGTCTTGGCCTGACCAATCAGAGATCAACAGGTATCCTTTTATACGTCATCCCAAATATCCTTGTTATTTTCCACTCTTATGTACACGTAAATTGTATATCATTACAGTCCCTTTCATAGTAAGTGAATTTAATAGTAACATAATAGTAACATATGATACATTAATAACTTTTCTTCTCCTTTCATCAGCAAAATACCAATGCCATTGAAACTAGGCTAAATCAATAGATTATTTTCTTGAAATCATTCCTCTAAATAAATAAGAAGATAAGTTAAATGAATGAAATGGCTTCAAGAAAATCGTGCTAACTTCATAATATCTCAAAATGAAAATATTCCAGTGAAGAACAAACAAATTTAGAAGTAATTTAATTGTATGATATAAGGGGAAAACATGGAAATTCTATAGAAAGATACTTACCAACATTTATGAGTCACTTCTACTCTATCCTTTTCAATATATATATATATATATATATATATATATATAAGTCATCTACAGACACCGTGTTTTGACGTTTCACGTCTCTTCAGTGTGGCTAGACACAGCAAGTACCTCCGACCAGGAGCGAAACACGACTGACTTTTCGTCCGCCCGATTCGTTAAGCTCAGGACCATTTGACAGCTGCCGTAAAGGGGTGGTGTTTAAACTATTAAATACATACATTTCTTTATATATACTAGCAAATATGTGCACCCTCCGGGTGCAAGTATTTAAGTTTTAATGTAATAAAATATTGTATTAAATTAGAAAGCCTAATGAAACTAAATAAGAATACAGATAAAAAGATTTGAAACAGAGGGAGTATAATAAAAGATTTGAATCAGAGGGAGTATAATAAAAAATGGAATAACTGAAACTTACTCTTCCATTACTCTCGTCTTTCATTGTTATTTTTTCTAATTTAAGTATTTAGTTATAAGAGGAAGTAAAGAATAAAATGTCAGTTATTTTATCTTGTTAATGGATTTCATTTAAGATTCATTGAAGAGATGTTTGCTTATATTCATTAAAATAAAACCAAACAGTTAGAAATCAATAATACTAAGCATATATTTATTAAATTCGATTTTTAAATATTAATATGCAAATTAGCCTTCCCATTCACACTGTAAACCGCTATTTTGTTGTATATATAAATATAATTGCATGTTATCAGTATGTAGACATAGTTAACAGTATTAATAATGTAAGACAATTTTATTAATAATTGAGGTTTAGATAAAAATAAAATCATGGAGAATGTGATGTAAATAACTAAGAGAATTGTGACTTGAGTAGGAATATAGTTTCGGTTACAGACAGAAAAACACACAATCTCCATTATAATAAGATTACGATCAACAGAGAGATCCCGTCCGTAAACAGGCGAGCCTTGATATATATATATATATATATATATATATATATATATATTCGTAAGACATGTGTTATTGAATACCACGGAGTATTCTTTTTTCATTTTTTGTATGGATATTTTTTCCAGTCTTCTGGCTATCCTTTTTGAATTTGGATCGAGTTGATTCATCATATTGTTCATACTTATTTCCCGAGCGCTTTCGACTGTTGCTCCAGTCGTATTCATGGGGTTATGTAATTTGGTTTTTAGTTGATTTTAGTTTTATTATCTATGCTTTTATCTAATTCAGAGAGTCTATTATTTTTAAGAGGGGGGTTAGGTGAGTGTTAGTTATTGAAGATATTTAATACGTTGTCTCCGACTTTAAAGGCTATTTTATTAATGTTAGGTTTTTTTATTTTTAATGCATATGGCTTCTAGGATCTGTAGGCGTTTCTTATTGTTATTTTTGTAGATAATTTTAGTATTTTCGTTTAAGATTTTCCTAATTTCGGGGGAGGTGGATTTTTCTGGGTCTTTTTTAATAAAGTGTTGTTTTATGGAGCTTGTGTCGGAGAGATGGTATGTAAGACGGCGGGATAGTGTTGTTGTTGTATGGCCAATGTAGCTATTAGTGTATAGTTTATTTTCTGAGAGACACTCTCGGAATGGGCAAATGTATCTATATACTACGTTCGTTTGGCTTAGGGGATTTTTAGGAGAGTTTGTGTTATTTTTAATGAGGAGGTTTGAGGTTGTGAATTTGGTGTAGTAAATAATTAGTTTTATTTTCTGTTGTTGATCGACGGGTTTGATGTGTCTATGTATGATGTTGGTTATTACATGTTCGTCAGATTTGTAGTTTTTGTGTATTTGATTTCGGTAATATAGATTGATTTTGTTATTATTATTGTTGGGGTTGTTATTGTTATTTTTGTGGATGGTATGCAGGTATAGTTTTATTTGTTGATCTACGGTTTTGTTAGGGAAGTTATTATTTACGAGGGTTTGTTTAATATTAAGGAGTTCTTTATAAAATATTCTTTTGGATTAGGAAATGTAGAAGGCTCTATGAATTAGATTTTTAATGAGGGCTATTTTATATTTAAGGGGGCATTTACTATGGTAATTAAGTAGTGAGGAGTTTTGGCTGGTTGCTTTTTTATATATTGATGTGGTGAATTCCTTGTTACTGGAATCGGTAAGTACATCTAAGAAGGGGATTTTTTTGTTTATATTATGTTCTATTGTAAATTTTAGTACAGAGTTTTTTTCAAGGTGCATTTTAATTTTTTGAGTTCATCAGGGGATTGTGCAGTTATGAAAATGTCATCGACGTAACGTGTATATATGTATGGTTTTGTAATTTTGCTGTTAAATATTTTATTCTCGATATGGGACATGTAGTATTCAGATATTGTCGGGCCAAGTGGAGAACCCATCGAGATACCGTCTGTTTGTATATATAATTTCCCTAGTGGGTCGTGGAACGGAACTTGTGTGGTGCATTTGAGTAGTAGTTTTTCAAGGATGTTTGGTTTTATAGGTGGGGGAAGTAGTGATGTATGGTTGTAAACGTTGTTGATTATTATTTTTATAGTTTCCAATACTGGAACATTAGTAAATAGATTGTCAACGTCTAAAGAAGCGGTTATGTAGTTATTCGGGGGGTTAGAATACTCCGTGGTATTCAATAACACATGTCTTACGAATAATTTGCTGCCAAAATACACAAAATTTAATATATATATATATATATATATATATATATATATATCGACATCTATATATTTACGTATATATACATACATATATATGATATATCACTCTCTCTCTCTCTCTCTCTCTCTATATAATATAATATATATATATATATATATATATATATATATATATATATATTATTTATCTTTATATCTCTATGTGTATGGGATCATTATCATTATTATTAATTTTGACCAGTATTTCTTTTCATTTTTTTAATTTTGTTTACCTTTTAAACAGCTCTCACACGAATAGTTATGTTTACAATACCTTGATGATGACTGGTATCTTGTACTAACTATTTCAACCAATGAGCTGCGAGTGGAGTGGCATTGGATTGGTCAAAATATAATCTATACACTCGATACTGTTGACTCCGATCTGTTTGTTTTGTTGTGTGGTTTATTTAACGGCACATCAACCCATTTTAGGTTACTGCCGAGAGTTGATTATTTTCTAAATTTTGGATTACAATCATTACTATATTTTCAACGTTCCACTGCTAGCATTTATATCATACTTTTTATTCGCCTGTAATCGTGTGTTTGATATCCTTATATAGTATCAAATATTTTTATCTAATGCAATTGATTTGTACACAATGATATGGTTTCAGCTATTCGAATTTAATAGTAATATTGTATATACAATTATATGGTTTAAGTAACAATTGCCATTTAATAATGATCATTTATGTTCCTCCAGTTGAAAGATTTCAATGATTATTATCCAATTATAAACATTATTATAAATTAGTATCCAATACTTAAACATGTGTATTTGACAATAATAACGTAAAAATTGTAAAAAAAGATAATGTGTAAAAACATTTATTATAAACTTCTTTTCTTTAATAATAAATAAATTGCTGAATCTTAAAATATTCAAATTTTTAAACAGATTTTGGTACAAATGCTTCTTTGGTATTGGATTTCGATGTCAACTAAAGATTATTGCCTATCTTCCATATTAATTTTAATTCAATTCTTTTTTTTTATTTAAATTTTTTTCTTGAATCTTAATTTGATTTGGTTTTCAATTTTCTTTAGAAAATGCAATTTCAATTTTTTTTTCATTCACTGCTATCAAATAATTTAAATATTCAAAATCTAATTTGAAAAAATCAGAAATGTGTTGACTTACCATTTCTTTATTTTCTTATTTATACTTCTATTTATAGTTACCTACTTTTATTTTATTTTCTTTCATGGAGAAGATACACATTTATAGTTACCTACTTTTTTTATTTTCTCAGCATGGAGGAGATACACATTTATAGTTACCTACTTTTTTTATTTTCTCAGCATGGAGAAGTTACACATGGAAAGGTTAATAGTGCATATTGCTGAAAGCATCTTAAGCCTTGGTGTTTGTTTGTTTCATTTTACACTTAAATTAAGGTTTAAACAATTACATCTAAACTAAATCATCGTTATTAAATTGTCCTCCTATAAATGATAACCTGTTTCGTAGTTTTTAATCCAACTACAGTAACTAATTGTTTTGTAATATTCTAAAATAGAAATAAAAATGAAATTAAGATAAATTATTTTATAGGGAAATTGATTTTTGTTTTGTACTTTTTATATTAAAATATTTTAAATCGTTGTTTTGTAAAATTATACATTGAGTTAGAAATCGTCTAATTCTTTCGCAAAACATTGACATAGAATATTAGGAGAGGTCTTTACAATGTTTGTGGACATATTGTTTTACAAGTGGTCTTAGAAGGATTCATTAATTTCTGAAATGCTATTTATTTTTGATGCAAGTGATTATGTCGCAAAATAAAGACGCTTCTTCTCTCGTTCAAGAAAAAATGCAAGAACTAAACACAAGTAAAGCAGAAGAGTTGATTGACCGACTTCAAGCCAAAAAAAAAAATCAAAAACAAAAACATGATAATCAAAGACAAAAAGAAACTACTGAAAAATAAGAATCCACTCTCCAAGCAAAAAGAAAAACGAACAAGAAACGAACTTCAGATTTTAAACTTCAGGCTAAATAAAACATTAAAGAAATCCCGAGTTTTCAATGTGTAGGATACACGTGTACATGCACAACTCATACACATGCACACACGAGCACCCAAACGTTGTTTTCAGCATAAAATAATCCAACAAGGGATGCTGTAAAACCCTCCCAACCAACCAACCTTTTTAGTTTCCATAACCAATAGAATTCAAGATAATGCAACTGATGTCAGCTGATATTACAAATCCTAACATCGAAAAATTAAGATCTAAAATAGGTCAACCCGAATTGGTGCATGGTACAAGTTGCTCTTTTAATTTCAAATAAATTTACAGAATTTTCAATGTTATCCAAAAGTAGTTTCATATCACAGAAGAAAACCTGATACTTTATACAGAGAATTAAATAAAATTAAGTTGATGATAGATATTTCCTTACTTTTAATGTGAAAATTAATGCAGACGTTTGTTATTCCATCAATCTATCAGATATATATTCCATTTTCCTAAAAAAACATCTTTAATACTTCTATGTTTGTTTTACTTAATGATGTCGTTTGTTAAATGTGTACCATTCGCATTCATGAAATATCTATATATCAAATCTCGTGTTCCTTAATAGTACGACCGTTATTGTCTTGCAACCCCCTGTTGGTAAAAATGAGACCGTCCAAGTCGTCCAAAATGGAATGCAAAAAATGTAAATCCTGATTATCGCAGAATTCTTATCTCTTATGAGCTTTTTCACCTGTGCTAAATAATGCTCAGTCGGTAGAGCGTTCGGCTAGAAACTACAAGGTTCCTAGTTCGATACCGGCCCTCGCCAACTCAGCGTATGAGTAGCACAAGGATCTGTGCGGTAAAGTAAGGAAATGGTAAGTGGGGTGCTCTACCTCAGATGCAAAAATAATCTCCTTGGTCTAGCGCTAGTGAAAAGGGGATAGACTCCCTCGCTGATTGGCTGATACCGACTTTAGGCCACCCCGACGACTTACTTTACTTTTTACACAGAAAAATATAAGAAAGAAAGAGAGTAGGGGAAATCTTAATTAAATTATCATACTGTGGTATATCCACAGGTCCTGCTAGTGGTCTATTATTTTGAGAAAAGGCTTGTAATGAAAGTGTCATAATATACTGGAATTTGTTCTAATACTAGATTATCAATATATCAAACATTTATCATTTACTCAAGAAGAAAATCGATTAATTCCAATACTTCCTTAGACTGTAAGACCATTTTATCCCTAACTATAGGGCTTTCAAAATTAAATCTAAAGTACAAACTAAATCTAAACACAGACATTAACTTAATTGATATAATTTCTTATATTCTAGGATCAGTTTACTCTTAATTTGAAAAGATTAAATGAAAAATTCAATAAGCATTTTATTTATAAAAATGATGAAGGTTTCTTTCCATCGTATCAAATGACTTGAATACTGTATATGGTTTTCAACATTAAATCTAAAATACAAACTCAATTTAAACAAAGACTTTAACTTTACGGTATCAGATAATTGATATAATAATTTATAGGGAAAATAAAATATGTCTTTATTTTTATCATTAAAACCTCGTTTCATCTTCTATCTTCCTTTGTTCCGTTTATGAGTCAGATGAATATCAATCAGCAGCCGATCAAGTCTCCTGCCTGACTGGACAACGAAAGACAAATGTCATTTATAGTTAAACTATACGAAGCAGACATATCAGATTGGGATGATCAATGTATTTTTCATGAACTTGGAAACAATCCAGACATCGTATGTCAGTAATATCAATATGTTATCAAGTTTGATTAGTCTGTATGATGATTAATAGTCTGCCAGACATAGAGATACTGATGTATAGAAAGGGAAACCATTAGTGGCTCACAAACTCTAATATGGACCTTCCCACACATTTATGTCCAGCCAAAAAAAAAAAAAATGTGTAAATTATTTGAGCGAATAATTATCCTGCTAATAGAGCTCGGTTATATTTTGGGAAGCAGGGAATTCCGGAAGATAATGGATTTATATTAGTTCAATTTGTGGCGCGTTTGGTTCACTGTGTATTTATAAACCTATTTTCATACGGCAAAAATTATTAATGGATGATTTAAAACATCACTAATCCAACAGATCAAAATAGAGGTCAGATATAATGATTTGAACGAGAAGGAGAGAAACTAAAAGCACAGATATTTTTCTATGCTATGAAAATATTGCGTTTTCCTTTACAAATATTAAACTTATACATATATAACGGGAAGTTAATGTGTATGTTTTCGTGTGAAGATTTGATTTATATTCGAAGATATTTAAAAAATGAAATTATATAGAGAAATATGATTGAAATTCTACTTATATTCCAATATTTATAGATTTCAAAAGAACAGAAATCAATACACCAAAGTTTCCTCCCCTCTACCCTAGCGTCGCTGGGTAGCTGTTTCTAGTATAAAATGAATTTTAAAATGCCGAAAAACTATTTCTGGGTGATTCTGTTGCTACCTAATTTTGGTGCAAACAAATTTTTTAAATATATCTTATTCCAAATATGAAAGAATTCAGAATATAATCATAAAATATATACACACCCTCTCAGTGGTTGTTGATTTTTTTTGTTGGATTTTAAGGCATGTCAACTGTGGCTGGGTTATTTTATGCCGAATAAATTCTGTCATTCATTATTGATGGGTAACAGTTTTACACTCATTTTAAACACATTTTAAAACTTATTTCACTATTTAACCCATAGATGGGACTCTAATGGGTACTACCACTCCGGGTCAGAGTAGACTTGGGAGTAATGACAAACAGGGGATACTCAGCACTAATCTGAGCTCCAAAACTGAAACTTCACCATCAGATGCAGTTTAACGTCATACCCATAAAAAAACCACTCAGTGGTGCTTAGATTCATTGGATGTATTCCCTGCAGGGGTATGACCCCCCCCCCAAAAAAAAAAGAAAATCGTGCGCTGGATATGAAAATAAACTTTATCTGATGGTGAGTTTCCCTTTCTCCAGATATGGAAGTGTGAAGTAAACTTTCATAGCCATTACTCCCAGGTCCACACTAACCGGGAGTGTCATCAACTATTAGGATACCATCTATAGATATGTTTAAATTTTATTTTATTTTTATTAGATAGGAATCCTTTATTTGTTTGTTTGTTATGTTTTGTTTTACGGCATATCAACCTCGGTGGGTCATTTAATGCTGACAAAGTTGTGAAATAAATTCATTCTTAATGCATAATACAATTTTGTTTATCAACTCATGTTTTTCTATTTAACCCATAGATGAGACCCTAACAGGTACTACCACTCCGGGTCAGAGTGGACTAGGGAGCACTGGTGATAAAGGTGTGCTCCACATTCCCCAAATCTCCAAAACTGGAACCTCACCATCAGATTGTAGGAATCCTTTATAAACAATTGTAAGTTATGTTTATTAAGAATAACTAATTAAATCTATGATTATTTATTAAGTTTATTACCCGTTACTTGAAACCATATAACTGAGTGCTAACAAACAAAAGGATACGCTTGTCTACCGAACTCTGTTGTGTCTGAGTTATCAAACAACAACATTGGAATCCGGAAGAAAAGTTAAGATAGGTTTATTATCTTAATACAAAAGATATAATAAAATAGTTTCAAACGCACAACGTTTCCACAACAGTAATTAATTCTCTGTAGAAACTACCCAGTACTCGAATCCGACTACTCGACTGTGTAGTCAGTATAATTTATGGGTTTCGTTGGACGAGTCCCATTTTCTAATAGGGGAATTTTCTTACTTTACAACAATAGCACAGAATGACATCAAACATATAAACATTAAAAGCGAACCATTTCATTTCCATCGAGAACTTCTATTTCTAGTTTACCTGTCAAAATATGCCGACCTCCCTGACTTATCTAGCTATTCTTTTTATACTTCTATACACACATACATACATATATACATACATACATAATTGTACGTTACCTATACTTACACACACCTATATAGATAGACTAATCAAACTATACTTTTCTACTACGCCTCTACACATACATATACATATATAAATGCCTGTACCGATATGCATATGCATTATTATACCTAAATATATTCACCCAGAAGCAGAAGAGCATACAGTATCCCATTAATAGAATCATCCCTACCATATAGATCATATAAAGTTATACAATGCCATTCTATTGTTTCGCTTATTTATTTCGTTTTAGAGGAAACTTGAACAACAATACCTGGCACAAAGTTTGAACGACATAGTTTGGTACAAAATCCCTCACTTAAAAATTATTGTCAAAATGCTTCAGAGCGAGGAAGAGCATAGATTTATCAGATATACGATATTTTCTAATGGTGTTTTATCTTATATGATTATTACATACATATCTGAAGGATATTTAACTACCATTTTCGTTTCGTTATGGAAGACTGCCTAAAAATAAATAAAATTGCAAGGCTTATCCTTAAATCTATATATTAATACTCGCGATCCTTATTTGTACAGCTGTTATGATACTGCAACAAACCCTGGTTAAAAATAAGACCGTCCAAATCGTCTAAGATTATATGCAAAAATATAAATCCTGATTATCTGAAGTTGCTTATCAGTAGAATTTCTTTTTTCTATGAGTGTTGTAACATCGGCTACATAAAGGACCATTCTATTTTTATTATCAAGAAATAAAGGGGAGGAAAGAGACATGCTACACAGGCAAAAAAAAAAAAAATAATAAGAAAGAAAAAAGAAAAAAAAAGAGACCAGATAATTATTTCACGTATATTTTTTAAATTATTATTTGACATTAAATTACACAAACTATAAATTGACGTATGAATCTAATAGACTAATTCAAAAATAGGAATATATTTTCTTAATTAAAATGCGCCGATCAAATTCAAAGAAATTATGAATACCGATTCGTATATAATCTATTCTATCGTAAATCACATGAAACTATTTTCTTTCATCAGTCAACATCCAGGGCTAGATTACTGATTTGAAAATGTATTAGAATTGTATCCATGTTTAGCGGTTTTCCCAACACAACACAACCCCGTTTTTCTTAAGCGACAACAAATCTGTAGGTAAATATTACACTTTTTATCAGTGTATATAGAAGACAATGTAGGCATTTTCTCAACTTCTCTGCCATTGACCAGATGCGACAAAAGGTCCATTTTTAAGCGGATTATAGATTGTTTGAATTCAGGGTTTTCTTTCTCCTAGACCGGTAGGCCTACCAAGGTTAAAGAACTCATCGTCTCTACTATTCATTCATAGCGGTGGGTGGATAAGGATTTAGCTCAAACATGCGTTTTCAAAGAATATTTGTGCGAAGTTAAACAGTCAGCCTCGTTCAGGATTTGAACTCCGGTCAGACCCTGATTAGCTATCTCGAATTGTTGTAACCTAACAAAATGTACTAAATGAGAAATAAACAAACGGAGGTTTGAAATGAAATAGAATCTAATAACATTAACAAAATACAATATTCGCCAGCGGCGTGAAGAAGATAAATAATTGGTAGTGGTATAAGACTACTCAGCATAATACTCCCGTATTTATGAGGATTGGGGCATACATATTAAGGTTCATAGGTAGGGTATATAACATGGATCCACAGTCCATTTAGAACCAGAAACACAGAACTTATTCAATTATAAGAGAGTAATAAGGATTATAGTAACTTCAGTCTAATACAAAACGAATAGAACAGAAATAATTTATGTTAGGGAAAGAAGTATATAATTCATGATGAATGAATATTTTAATATTTCAGGTTGAATCGGTTATCAATGATTTAAATTGCTAAATGGCTATGTGGGAGATTAACTGCCTCAATAATTAAAATTTATGGATGAGATCGAAATTAAAGTTTCGGATTAAAAGGGTTAGTTTTTGCAATCATAAATACATATTAGTAAATTTAAACCTCAGGTTCTAAAACATTTTACTTGATGCAACCCGTGTAACTTAATTTCCTTTCGATTCAACCCAAATAGATTAATTTTTATCAATCTCACTAGATTCCTTGATGTTTTTTTGTGTTTTCGATTTTCTTAAACTACACAAGAGTTATTACAAATGTAATATTTAATCATATAATAACACCCACATTAACAAATACATGGCAATACTGAAATTGATATAACAAGTTAAGATCCGGAACTTTATGATCAGAACGGAATGTTTCGTTGATACTGAATTGACTTTAATTCTATTCATGACAAATCTGTTTCTATAGATAGGAATTGAATTTTTATGTATTGCATTTTAATTTCTCTTTT
>CM042139.1:49912220-49917329 GCA_023376005.1 Doryteuthis pealeii
GTTGCCTGGGGGGGATGGCCCCCTGGGATCGACGCTGTTAATTATAGCAATGGTCCAGAGGCCGAAGCCACTGTTGACCATATCTACATACTAATAACATGCAATTGTATTTATATATACAACAAAATAGAGGTTTACAGTGTGAATGGGAAGGCTAATTTGCATATTGATCTTAAAAAATTGATTTTAATAACTATATGCTTAGTATTATTGATTTCTAATTGTTTGTTTTTATCTTATTGAATATGAGCAAAAATCTCTTCAATAAATCTTAAAAGAAATCCCTCAACAAGAAGAAATAACTGTAATATTATTCTTTACTTCCTATTCTAACTAACCATTTTAATTAGGAAAATTTACCAATGAAAGACGGGAGTAACGGAAAATGATGGAAGAGTTAGTTTCAAAGTTGTTCTATTTTTCAATCATACCCTCTCTGTTCAAAATCGGTTTATCTACATTCTTATTCAGTTTCATTAGCCTTTCTAATTTAATATGATATTTTATTATAAAATGTAACTAAAATACTTGCACACGGAGGGTGCATATATTTGCTAGTATATATATATATATATATATATATATATATATATACTCTAGCTATCTCTCTTTAAACAAATTCGCATGCACCGGTCTTATGGTTAAACTATGCTGAAAATGCTTTTTTTTTTACAGCCTAGAAAAAGCAGCACGAAATGTCGGCCTATACGTAAACTCTGATAACACTGAGTTCATGTCTTTCAAAAACAAAAGCGACATCTACACCATTGATGGCAAACTCCTAAACTCGGTAGAACAATTTAGATACTCAGGCAGTAACATCTCCACAGAAAACGACGTTAATGCACGTATAGGAAAGGCATGGGCCGCTATAAATAAATTATCGGTCATATGGAAATCCAATCTCACAGACAAGTTAAAGAGACAGTTCTTCCAGGCCGTTGTCGTATCAGTGCTGCTGTATGGCTGCACCACCTGGACCCTAACTAAGCGACTAGAGAATAAACTAGATGGGAGCTGCACAAGAATGCTATGGGTGATCCTGAACAAGACGTGGAAACAACACCCCACGAGAAAACAGCTGTACGGTCACCTGCCACATATCACCCAAACCATCCGAGTAAGACGCACAAGACACGCGGGACACTGCTGGAGAAGCAAGGACGAACTCATAAGCGAAGTCCTCCTGTGGAAGCCAGCACATGGACACGCCAGTGTGGACCGACCAGCAAAGACGTACATTGATCAGCTCTGTGCGGATACAGGATGCTGCATAGAGGACCTCCCGAGAATGATGAGCGATAGGGACGGATGGAGAGAGATTGTCAAGGATATCCGCGCTGACAGCGCGACATGATGAGGATGATGATGATGATGATGAAAACATTATTTCCTAATAGATCCTTGAATTTAAGAGATTGTGAGCATGCTCAATAATATCTGACATTAATTGCTGTTACTATTACAACAAATGATATAAGCAACGAAATGCCTGTATTCTAAATCATATATATATATATGTAATGAGAGAGAGAGGGAGAGAGAAACAGATAGACAGAGAAATAGAGGGAGGGAAAGAAAAGGAAACTGGCTATGAAAAGAGAAAGATTGTTAAGAGAAAGATATATATATATATATATATATATATATACATATATATATATGTGTGTGTGTGTGTGTGTGTGTGTATGTGTATGCGTGTGTGTGTGTGTGGAGAGAGATATAGGGAGATATGGAGGGAGGGATGGAGGGAGAGTAATAAAACATTCATCTTACCAGATTGATGTATATTAACATATTGATAAAGATGAATATAAATGTGTAGATAGATAGATATGGAGACCAACATATCGATATACATTAAAATATTTAGATAAATTGATATATAAACTCGTATATTGAAGCACGGTAAGATATTGAAATAGATGGATTGATATTAACATATTAAAGTATATAGATAGGTCTTAAAATACTGTTTTATATATACATATATATATATATATATGTGTGTGTGTGTGTGTGTGTGTGTGTGTGTGTACTTATGACCTTGTGCCATGAAGGAAAACTCTGAAATTAAATCTGTTGAACTCCGGTTAAGAAATTGACCTTATGTCGCATTCTGCTCGTGTGAAGGGGTTTTGTATATATATATATATATAGGATGTAATACTTTTGAATAACACTATTTTCTAAATCACAAGGGTTACTTAAACCACAACAATTTAACCACCACGTGTAATCCTTGAGATCTGTCTCTTATCCATTCCGAGTGATTTAGCGCCCAAGGACACTAAGGGAATTGAAACCCTATATTTCAAAGGGAATCTTGCCAACGCCAATTCTATGAAGATCACTGGATCCTCAAAAACTATTCCTGTGCCACACGAGGAATGTGTTGACCGCCAGTTTCCGGTTTAGAAGATCACCACACGCGTAAACCCTTTACTGGCTCTTAATAAATGTTCAATGTGGCAGGCGTCTGGAATCCATTCAATCTACATTCCATATTCGATCGCTTTATCGGCCGCTGTAAAAGAGATCAGCACCGATTCTACGTCATACAGAGTTAGTATCAGAAATTATAGGACATGTCAAATCGCTCCTACTCGATTCTACCGCTGGGAGGCGCGGTAGTAGCTACGCTGTGTGTTGCGTTCGCTCGTTTCAACAAAGGGGTTGTGATATACGAGCTTTGGCCACACAGGCAAATAGTTTGGCCGAGGTTTTCCTGCTGGCAGCGAAATTGAAGCCAGACAATATACGATGCAGACTCTCTCTTGTGATATTGGAAATACAACTGCAAATCAGAAGGAAGTGCTTAAAAAATAAGCTACGTGGGGAGGCAAAATACTAAGACTTTCAATAATTTGTATTCATAGTTCTCTACCATAAAATCATTGTAATTAGAAAGAATATTTTGTGAGGTTAGATAATTATGAAGCAAAAGCCTGTTGCTGACATTATATGTTCGAGCCTACGAAATGCTACTATTTCAAAAGGCTTAAATTAAAGGAGAAAGTCTTTTCTCAAACTTTGTCCTGTCAATGCATACGAGATTGACCTAGACACTCCTAAGTGTAGAATATATATATATATATATATATATATATATATATATATATATAATAAATATATATATATATGTGTGTGTGTATGTGTGTGTGTATGTGTGTGTGTGTGTGTGTGTGTGTGTCTACAAATATAGCACCCGTATTATCTAAAATATATATAGATGTACGTGTGCCTATATTTGATTCCTTAGTATATATATATATATATATATATATATATATATATATATATATATATATATATATATATGGTCTGAATTCAAACCTATTCAAATACGCTTAAGGAAGTGAAATTGTGTTATATCCTGCTCGTGCCAAAATAGATTTATAACCACAAAATGACCATTTTTAAGCCTTTTTCCTTACCAATTATATATATATATATATATTTGTGTGTTAATTATAAAATACTATATATATATATATATATATATATATATATATATATATATATATATATATATATATATATATATATATATATATAATTAATGTTGATATTATGATTTCACACTCATAACTTCAAGTTTCTTGGTAGTCCAATCATCAGATGAGAAGTGGTTGAGATGTAAAAAACCAGTCGTGAAATGGTAAAAATCAAATTTTGTAGCGTTTATATGCAGCGTTTTTCACGCGATGGGAAATGCAAAGCTAAAAATTGTTTTTTTTAAAACTGTGGCTTGTTTAACGTTTATGTGACGTGGATTGTATTCACGTGATGTAATGTCATGACGTTAAATTTGTATTTAAAAAACATTATAATCAAACAAACTTGCATTGGTGTTAATGCACGCGGTGTTCAGATGAATTTTTTTTTTTTTTTTTTTTTAAATAAATAAATAAATAAATAAATAAATAAAAAATAAAAAAAAAAGGAGAGCGAAAATTCAGGGATCAATTAGGGTCAGGTGGTAAGTGACACAGTAAAAATTTGTTTAAATGCCTACATTTCGAAACGAGTTCACTTCTCTTATTCAACAAGTTATTGCTTGCATTTTGTAGTATGCACAACTTTCTTCTAAGCAAAGATCGCAACGTTGTCCGCCTTTGTATGCCTGGGCTTTTTTTATTATTTCCCATTTTACTGTAGGTGTTCTGCCGTTTTTTCCTTGATCTGCCATATATATTTTTGATAAGGTGGTACTATTTTCATATCTTTTGTTGTTGAAACTTAAATTGTGGTTGTACCACCGACTTTTCCAATTGTTTTCAGTGGCACCAATGTATGTTTTTTCCTCGTTGTTATTTACATTGTCCTTTATTGTGGCTTTGTAAATGATGTTGTTAGCCAAACAATTGCCACTTAATGGGCATTCATTTTTAAGGCGACAGTTGCATCTATTAATCTGGTTGTTGTTGTTACGATTTAATATTTTAAAGTTGTGTTTATCGATAATGCTTTTAATGTTGTTCATGCAGCAATAACTTATTTTGAGATTGTTTTTGTTAAATAGTTTGTTTAATCTAGGCGATTTGTCTAGGTGTTTTTTCCTTAATTGGAAAAATATTTTACCCACATTCGTTATCACGGTTTTGCTGAAAGGGGGGTTGAACCAAATGATGTTTCTCTTTCTTGATTTGTCATTATTATTATTTTCATAGTTGTTATTATTTTTGTATACTAGTTTGGAGTATAATCCACTGTTTTTTGGGGCGTTTTCATATATCGTTTTGATTTGTTGAATATATCGGCATTGGTGGAATTAGTGGCGAGTCTATGTTCTATAGACTTGTGAATGTGTTTAGTAATTGTTGGAGGATGGTCTGATTTTATGTTAATATATAATGGTGTATTATTTTCTTTCCTGTACGGTTTCCACGTCCCTTTGTTTAGGTCGAAAGTTACGTCCAGGAAATTAACTGTTTTCAAATTAGACTTTATGTCTAATTTTAAATTATAATTTTTGAAAGTTTTTATTAATTTTTTCCTTGCACAATCTATATTACGGTTATTATTGTCATTTAAATATAGCAAACCCGTCATCACGATAAATTCAAAATTTTCTTTTATTGAAATCTTGAGCTATTTTTCCCCGAA
>CM042139.1:49917339-49934839 GCA_023376005.1 Doryteuthis pealeii
CGAAAGTAGGAATATTCCTACAATTTCGCAGTCTCAGCGCCACAAAAACTTCCCATACTAAACATCAAATAAATTGTTGGTGCTTTTCTTACCCCAAATAGAGTTATCGTAATATATAAAAGATTGTTGGCAATGTTTGATAATTTTGATACATCGTCATTATATTTATTATAAAGGTTGAGCCAAATGTAAGGATTTTTGAGTAAGTCTTCCGTGATAGATGGGTAAAATTGGTTTATGTCAAACTGAATGAAAGTGCACTTACTTTATTTGTAATCCCATTGAACCAATTGATAGCATGTTTGGTGTTCTTCATTGGTTTTAGATTTAAAATTCTCCTTAGTTTGTAACAAAATTCTTGCATAATATGGTTTTACCTATTTTACCAATTTGGTTTTTCGTTGGGTTTAGGAGTCTACAATGGGGTTTTACGAAAATCCTCCTTATGATCTTTGATGATGTGATGAAAGCTGGTTTTTTTTATTTACTTTATTAATCCGGTTGTCGATCTTTAATTTAGCTGCGATTTTATAAGCTTCCGTGTTTTAAGTGGTTTTCCCAAGTGTTTGGTATTTTTTTGTAGATTTTTCGTTATTGAATCTTTCATCAATTTTTCGTATTGTTTTATATCCACTTTGTAGAAATGTTGGTTTGTCCGCTTCACGAAAATGTTTTTAGAGTTCCTGATTTTCTTGCGTCTTTTGTATTTTGTTTTGAAAATTGCCGTTGATTTTTCTGAATTTTAATTCTATATGACAATATCAACATGTCTTTTTCAAAAGGGCCTAAATCAGGGTGTTCGCGGTGACATTTTGTTGTTTTAAAACCATAGGAGATTGTTGATTTATTGGTATCATTGAATGTGTGAATAATATAATTTCCATCTCATGCGCCTAATTAGGCTTTCAATTTTATCCAATAGTTTTTCTGTAATAGTGTTCATCTTGTGCCGGAATGTTTTTTGTAGAGTAGTTGAAAGTAGCCACTTCCATAATATGTGTTTAGCGTACTTTTTCTTAAAAGTGCCCAACTGAATAAATAGGAGCTATATGCATATATATAATGAATTAGTGATTGAAAAAATGAGAAAAGTATTTGCATGGAAAGGTGCTCAATGCTAATAAAGCAGAGCAGTTTTATATTAATGTTGATATTATGATTTTACACTCATAACTTCAAGTTTCTTGTAAGTCCAATCATCATAGTAAAATCGCAGCTAAATTAAAGATCGACAACCGGATTAATAAAGTAAAAAAAAAACCAGCTTTCATCACCATCAAAGATCATAAGGAGGATTTTTCGTAACAACCCAAATTGTAGACTCCTAAACCAACGAAAAACCAAATTGGTAAAATAGGTAAAACCATATTTTTCAGAGATTTGTTACAAACTAAGGAGAATTTTAAATCTAACCAATGGAAGAACACCAACATGCTATCAATTGGTTCAATGGGATTACAAATAAAAGTAAGTGCACTTTCATTCAGTTTGACATAAACCAATTTTACCCATCTATCACGGAAGACTTACTCAACAAATCCTTACATTTGGCTCAACTTTATATAAATATAAATGACGATGATATCAAAATTATCAAACATTGCCAACAATCTTTTATATATTACGATAACTCTATTTGGGGTAAGAAAAGCACCAACAATTTATTTGATGTTAGTATGGGAAGTTTTTGTGGCGCTGAGACTTGCGAAATTGTAGGATATTCCTACTTTCGGAAATAGCTCAAGATTTCATTAAAGAAAATTTTGGAATTTATCGTGATGACGCGTTTGCTATATTTAAATGACAATAATAACCGTAATATAGATTGTGCAAGAAAAAATTAATAAAAACTTTCAAAAATTATAATTTAAAATTAGACATAAAGTCTAATTTGAAAACAGTTAATTTCCTGGACGTAACTTTCGACCTAAACAAAGGGACGTGAAACCGTACAGGAAAGAAAATAATACACCATTATATATTAACATAAAATCAGACCATCCTCCAACAATTACTAAACACATTCACAAGTCTATAGAACATAGACTCGCCACTAATTCCACCAATGCCGATATATTCAACAAATCAAAAACGATATATGAAAACGCCCTAAAAACAGTGGATTATACTCCAAACTAGTATACAAAATAAAACAACTATGAAAATAATAATAAATGACAAATCAAGAAGAGAAACATCATTTGGTTCAACCCCCCTTTCAGCCAAAACCTGATAACGAATGTGGGTAAAATTATTTTCCAATTAAGGAAAAAACACTAGACAAATCGCCTAGATTAAACAAACTATTTAACAAAAACAATCTCAAAATAAGTTATTGCTGCCATGAAACAACATTAAAAGCATTATCGATAAACACAACTTAAAATATTAAATCGTAACAACAACAACCAGATTAATAGATGCAACTGCGCCTTAAAAAATGAATGCCCATTAAGTGGCAATTGTTTGGCTAACAACATCATTTACAAAGCCACAATAAGGACAATGTAAATTACAACGAGGAAAAAACATACATTGGTGCACTGAAAACAATTGGAAAAGTCGGTGGTACAACCACAATTTAAGTTTCAACAACAAAAGATATGGAAATAGTACCACCTTATCAAAATATATATGGCAGATCAAGGAAAAAACGGCAGAACACCTACAGTAAAAATGGGAAATAATAAAAAAAGCCCAGGCATACAAAGGCGGACAACGTGCGATCTTTGCTTAGAGAAAAGTTGTGCATACTACAAAATGCAAGCAATAACTTGTTGAATAAGAGAAGTGAACTCGTTTCGAAATGTAGCATTTAAACAAATTTTTACTGTGTCACTTACCACCTGACCCTAATTGATCCCTGAATTTTCGCTCTCCTTTTTTTTTATTTTTATTATTTATTTATTTATTTATTTATTTATTTAAAAAAAAAAAAAAAAAAAAATTCATCTGAACACCGCGTGCATTAACACCAATGCAAGTTTGTTGATTAATGTTTTTTAAATACACTAGCATAACAAAACCGCCCTTCGGGCGGTTGTAAAAATAAATTTTGAAAATATAGCCTGAGCCGAGTGGGATTTAAAATTCAATGTCAGAGGGGTAGTATCCAAGTAAATTAATAAATGAATTGAAGAAATAAACAAACAAACAAGCCAAAATATGCCAAAACTTTAAAAGGATATTCAACATTTAATGATTTTAGTAATTAAAATCATCAAATTCATTAAAGGAGTAAAAATAAACAATTTGAAATAGAAATAGGAAAGTTAACTTTCTACAACCAAAGTTTTCCTGAAATAATATTCAATATAAATTAATTTGGTTTATCAATGATAAAACAATCAATATACAAATGATTTTTATTGTTTTGATTATTTCTAAAAAATTTTGAAATAAAAAAAATAAACATTCACCTTATTTATTTTACACTTTAACAAACATTTAGTTTTAGTGTAAATAAATATTACATAAAAAAATAGAGTAATTGATACTTAAATCAATTTTAATGCTAAAATAATACCTAATATTAATTTTTTAATCGGAGTAAATAAAAATATCTAATTTATAGATTTATTTTCAACTAAATTTTATTTGGTAAAATTCTGTAAAAAGATAAATTCTTTAAAAATTTTCTTCAATAATAAAATCTTTTGATAGAGATTCAGTATCAATTTGTCTGTAACTAAAAACTATTTGATGTAAAATTATAAATCAAATAAAGTAATAAAAAACAACAATGCCAAAATATGCCAAAACTTTAAAAGACATTCAACATTTAATGATTTTATTAATTAAAATCATTGATTCATTAGAGGAGTAAAAAATAAACAATTTGAAATAGAAATTAGGAAAGTTAACTTTCTACACCAAAGTTTTTTCCTGAAATAATATTTAATGGATAAAATTAAATTGGTTTATCAATGAATAAAACAATCAACTATACAAAATGATTTTTATTGTTTTGATATTTCTAAAATTTTGAAATAAAAAAAAATAACATTCACTTATTATTTACATTTAACAAACATTTAGTTTTAGTGTAAATAAATATTACATAAAATAAAATAGAGTAATGATACTTAAATCAATTTTTAAAATGCTAAATAATATTTAATATTAATTTTTTTTAATCGGAGTAAATAAAAAATATCTAATTTGTAGATTATTTTTCAACTAAATTTTATTTGGTAAAATTCTGTAAAATATAAATTCTTAAGAGATTTTCTTCAATAAATAAAATCTTTTGATAAGAGATTCAGTATCAATTTGTCTGTAACTAAAACTATGTTGATGTAAAATTAATAAATCAAATAAAGTAATAAAAAACAACAATACCAAAATATTGCCAAAAACTTTAAAGGGACATTGAACATTTAATGATTTTAGTAATTAAAATCACAAATTCATTAAAGGAGTAAAAAATAAACAATTGAAATAGAAATTAGGAAAGTTAACTTTTACACCAAAGTTTTCCTGAAATAATATTCAATAATTAAAATTAAATTTGGTTTATCAATGAATAAACAATCAACTATACAAAAGATTTTTTATTGTTTTGATTATTTCTAAAATCTTTGAAATAAAACAATAAATATTCACCTTATTTATTTTACATTAACAAACATTTAGTTTTAGTGTAAATTAAATATTACATAAATAAATAGAGTAATGATACTTAAATCAATATTTAAATGCTAAATAATACCTAATATTAATTTTTTTTAATCGGAGTAAATAAAAATATCTAATTTATAGATTTATTTTCAACTAAATTTTATTTGGTAAAATTCTGTAAAAAGATAAATTTTAAAATTTACTTCAATAAATAAAATCTTCTGATAAGAGATTCAGTATCAATTTGTCTGTAACTAAAACTATGTGATGTAAAATTAATAATCAAATAAAGTATAAAAAAACAACAATGCCAAATATGCCAAAAACTTTAAAAAGACATTCAAATTTAATGATTTTATTAATTAAAATCATTGAATTCATTAGAGGAGTAAAAAATAAACAATTTGAATAGAAATTAGGAAAGTTAACTTTCTACACCAAAGTTTTTCCTGAAATAATATTCAATAATAAAATTAAATTTGGTTTATCAATGAATAAAAACAATCAACTATACAAAATGATTTTTTATTGTTTTGATTATTTCTAAAATTTTGAAATAAAAAAAATAACATTCAACTTATTTATTTACATTACAAACATTATTTAGTGTAAATAAATATTACATAAAATAAAATAGAGTAATGATACTTAAATCAATTTTTAAATGCTAAATAATACTTAATATTAATTTTTTTTAATCGGAGTAAATAAAAATATCTAATTTATAGATTTATTTTCAACTAAATTTATTTTGGTAAAATTCTGTAAAAAGATAAATTCTTTAAAAATTTTCTTCAAAAATAAAACTCTTTGATAGAGATTCAGTATCAATTTGTCTGTAACTAAACTATGTTGATGTAAAATTAATAAATCAAATAAAGTAATAAAAAACAACAATGCCAAAATATGCCAAAACTTTAAAAAACATTCAACATTTAATGATTTTAGTAATTAAATCATCAAAATTCATTAAAGGAGTAAAAAATAAACAATTTGAAATAGAAATTAGAAAGTTAACTTTCTACACCAAAGTTTTTTCCTGAAATAATATTCAATAATAAAATTAAATTTGGTTTATCAATGAATAAAACAATACTAATAAAAATGATTTTTTATTGTTTTGATTATTTCTAAAAATTTGAAAAAAAAAAATAAACATTCACCTTATTTTTTTACATTTAACAAACAATTTAGTTTAGTGTAAATAAATATTACATAAACAAAATAGAGTAATGATACTTAAATCAATTTTTAAATGCTAAATAATATTTTAATATTAATTTTTTTTTAATTGAGTAAATAAAATATCTAATTTATAGATTTATTTTCAACTAAATTTTGTTTGGTACACTTATGTAAAAATATGAATTTTGTAAAAAAGTTTTTTCAATAAATAAAATCTTTGATAATAGATTCAGTAATCAATTTGTCTGTAACTAAAACTACGTCACTGTTTACATCAAAACACTGTCATTGAATAAAAAATATTATTGATTAATAATCAATAGATGCATGCAACATTTTGATTTGAGGGGACAGAGTAAGTTTCCATTTCCAATGTTTCATTTTTCTTTACTCCTTTAATAAATTTTGATGATTTACCGAAATACAACACCCTCTTATATGGAAATTTAACTCAGACAATATTCTTTCAAAATTAATTTTTATAACCGCCCAGGATGGCATTTTTTGCTAGTTTATGTAAAAATGATTTGTACAATAAATTAATGAATATAATATATGTTTGTTACACTCTTAATCTTTTCTTAGAGATTTAATATATTATATATCCATTAAAGTAAGCATTAAATTGAATAATTGGCAGACCTGAGATCTGGAAACCCCCCATCTAAAATTTTTGTTTTTAATTTTTTTTTTCTTTCTTTTAATGGATTATTATCAATTGCACACCAATCTATCAGATTGTAAAAGAAAAAAAAATTCAAAAAGTTATTTATTTTTCGCGTTGCTCAGTTCCCCGTATTAAGTTTATATCGTAAATCGATCCCCCATATCAGAACCGCTACAAATTTATTCATTTATTTATTTTTTTGTTTCCTTCAATGGATTATTATCAATTACACACCAATCTATCAGGTTTTTAAAAAAATTCTTAAATGTTCTTTATTTTTTGAGTTTCAGGGTGCTCATGCGACGTATAAGTTAATAGTAAATCGCTGCCCCATATCAGAACCGCTCGAAAGGAAAACTGGCGCAAACTGTTCAAAGTTAGGGGTGGCCCAGAAAAAACAGAACCCAAATTATTTATTTATTTCCCATTAACTAACCTTTAACCCCAACACCAACCCTAACCTCAATTCCTAACCCTAAACTCCCCTAGTTACAATTAACAGATTTTATAACAATTTGTGGGTTCTGTGTTTTTTCAATGTCACCTTAATTTTGACACCTTTGTGCAAATTCAGCCCAACTGTTAAGGTAGAGCGGTTCGATATAGGGGGAGCGATTTACTATAAACTTATACGGGGAAATGAGTACCCCTGAAAACTCAAAAATAAAGAACTAAAAGTTCTTTATTTTTGAATCAGGCGCTTTTTTTGTTTTTTACAATCTGATAGATTGGTGTGTAATCGATAACATCCATTGAAGGAAAAAAAAAAAAAAAAAAATTTTTTAGCGGTTCCGATATGGGGATCGAATTTACAATAAACTTATACGGGAACTGAGCACCCCAGAAAACCTGAAAAAATAATAACTTTTTTGAATTTTTTTTTTACAATCTGATAGATTTGTGTGGTAATCGATAATAATCCATTGAAGAAAAAGAAAAAAGATTTAAAACATTTTAGATGGGGGGTTTCAGATGCTCAAGTCCGACGAATAATTTTATTTATTTAATTTTTAAAACAAAAACAAAATTTATATAAACTCGAAGTAAAATGCTATTTTCAATCATCTAATACAGATAGTAATCCTCTTATTGATGAATGTGTATTGTTTAAACATTGTTTAAACATTGAACAAAATACTATTAATTTCTCGCTACAATTAATTTTAAATAAATGATGAAAAATAACATTAGTAATATGAAATAACCGTAAACAAATTTGAATTAAAAATAAAAGTAAACATCTTTTTTTAATTCCTATAGAAATAATAAAATTTGAAATAAAAATTACTTGTTATATTTGTGAAGGTGCGCGAAAATTAAAAATAAATTTTATCTATAAATTTTTTCATTGGTGTTTGTATCATTTTTTATTGTATTTAAAAAGTCCCCTATCTAAATCGATTAGGTAGGGGACTTTTTTTTTATCACCGCTTTTGTTTATACAAACCAAACTTCGGTTAAACATTGTTGAATAATGAATTTTAAAAGTATTGCGTCAATTATGATAAAAAATACAGATTAATTTTTTAGTTTAGAAAGGAAGCGCTAAGTGTTAAAAAAAAACAAACACGTTTAAAATTCATTTTTTTGTTTTTTGTCGTCTGTTTCTGTAAGGGAATTTATGACAAATTAAAATTAAAAAGATATTTCTTAATTTCTTAAATAAATCACGGTCATCATATTAGCGGAAAAGCATCGCTCAGAACTGGTTGTTATTTTTAATTTTAATATTAGTAATATTGGAATAACCGTAAACAAATTTTGAATTAAAAATAAATGTAAAACATTTTTTTAAAATCTCCTATGTATATTTTAGAGATGCTTACACTTACACTGGTCAATCTGACTTTTGATGAAAACACATAGTTTCATAATTATTGTTTAAAAACGCAATGTAAATATACCCAAATGAAAGGCTTGGACTAATATAGATAGATTATCGGATCTCTCTTATACGATAAAGTGGGAATTCTTCCAAGCTGTAGCCATGTCAGCGCTACTGTATGGCCGCGCCACTTGGATTATAACAAAACGCTTGAAAAGAAAGATAAATGAGAACAACATAAGGATGCTACATGCTGTTCTAAACAAATATTGGAAGCAAAACCCCAAAAAAGCAGCTGTATGGCCACTTCCAACCCATCACACAAATCATCCAAGTAAGACAAGCAAGACAAGATGGATACTGCTGGAGAAGTAAAGACGACCTCATAAGTGATGTTTTCCCGTGGGAAACTTACACATGTATTTTTGTCTGAATCGTTTAAAACAATCGATTTTATAAAACATGTTCAATAACATAAAAGGTGTTCACATCAGAATGCCATTTATTTCCAATATCAATAAATGAATATAACTGTAAGTTCTCAAAATAAATAATGATTCATTTGTCTACCATGACAATATACAACAAGTATTTCCTTTGAAAATCAACTGTCAAACAGTTGTTTGTAGAGAAGTCTTAAAATATTAAAAAGAATTCACATATTCTTTTGAATTAATAACATTTGTTTGAGCATAATTAGACCAGGTCGAGACAGTATACAAGACTAGGGATGATATTATATAAATTGTTACTTAATACAGAAACATACGTTTATTTCTATATTTAATAATACTTTTTAGTATGAGCGTCTCTCGTATAGGTTGGAAAATATATTAATCTAACCATTCTCGCTCTATCTATGGTAAATTGTATGTCACACTTTGTAACTTTTGTATTGCAACTGGAAAAGGAGAAGGAACACACTGAATTAAACACTTCCTGAAATATTGATCTAAGATCGCATTCTTACAGTGGCGAAGGATTTGAGCACATACATTGTTTTTTATGGAAATAGTTGACCTTCATATTATTTTAATTAGGGATTTTATTAAAATAACCGTTAGCAAAAGTTAGCTTAGATAATTGAGTATATATATATATATATATATATATATATATATATAGGGGGTGTAGATGTGTGCGGTCGTAAATAAACAAATCGTTTGAAACTTTTTCTTAAAGCAAGTACATGTCCAAATATTAGCAGGTATTGCTGGGTAAAACAAGATAATTATGTTGGCATTATTATTTGAATATTCATATATTAATTATACATTCTTTAGACGATTATGTATATATATATGTATGTATATGTGTATATATATGTGTGTGTGTGTGTCTGTATATATAATACATATATATATATATATATATATATATATATATATGTATATGTATATGAGGATTGAAAGATTGAATAAATCCGATAAAATATGGTTGAGAGTTGAGGGAAATGTGGATATAACAACCCAAACGACTATGTTCAATTGATATTTCGCCGCATTATTTGTTGAGGCTTCCTCAAATGAGTTGAAATATGAATTGAACATAATCGTTTATGTTGTTATATCCACATTTTCCTCTACCCTTAACCACACACACACACACACACACACAACACACACACACACACACACAATATAATATATATATATATATATATATATATATATATACGGACACACACACGCATATATATATATATATGTATGTATATATATGTATGTATATATATATGCGTGTGTGTGTATACAGAGAGATAGATAGATAGATTGTCATACACAGCCAGTCCTCTTTTGAACTAACATCTCCTCCACACGGCTAGACTTAGCAGGTAACCCAAGCCGGGATGTCAATAGATAGACCGTATTATATAAAACAATAGACACTGCTCTCGGACACAGTACAGGGGTTCAAAGACAGAGAAAGAAAATGTTTTTATTAGACATTATTTAGCAATTACAATTTAATGTGCACATTTCAGCGACTTCCGATATTTTATAATTAACTAATCCCATGCAGAGAGAATCCAATATGCCTTCAAGTGACAGACGAAAAATCTCAATAACTGTAATTAATGTTTGAACTACAAATAAACATTATCATTAAACTCCAATATTTTATATGATACTCTCACAATCTACAAATATGTATATATACTCTAATACTCACACCGCAAAAAAAAAATATATATATATATTTCAAACCGTCCATTTTTTCAACGTTCTTTTTTCTCAGACTTCAAATTTTAAACAAACTGATAAACAAGGACTATTACTCGATTTTCTCGTTATTCTGTGATAAAAATTGTTTTATCACCTTCCATATACCAACAAATGCCCTGAAGATGATCTCAATTAATAGATCGAAACACTGCAGCGTCGGACAATAAACTTACCACTCAACTCATTTAAACCTGTGTTTTTTCAATTTTTCTTAATATCCTACATACCGTCGGATTCACTTCCTTTTCTTCAAATCTATATATCTATACGCTTGTTCACTAAGCGTTATGATCTTGCAACACACTCTGGTTAAAGATCAGTTTGTCAAAATCGTTCAAGATGAAATGCAAAAATGTGAATCGTGATTGTCTGTTGCTGCTTATCTGCCGAATTCTTATTTCTTGTGAGTGTCGTCACCTCAGCTAAATAATGGACCACTCCATTTTCATTATAAAGAAATAAATGCCATGCTACACAGAAAAAAATATAAAAAAGAAACAATGGAAAGAGGAGGGGGTTAGAGAGAAGGGGTGAAAACGCGAAAACAACATCGCTAATCTGTTTCAATCAAACATAAAGAAAAGATGAAAAGAAGGCAAAATGAGTGGAGGGTGTTAAATCAAGATTATCATACTTTTTACATATTGAACTAATTCCAATAGCTCTGAAGTAAACGTATCAAACGTTGTAATAATTAAACTATCATACTGTGGTATATCCACAGTTCCTGCTAGTCTAAGATTAAATACCACAGACATTCCAGATTTTAAAAGCGCGACATTGAATTAGGGGTTTTTATTAGCTTTTTAACCTTCTTTTACGTGAAAATTGTCTAAATAATTAGTACTTTTTCAGTTCACATCATAATTATTTGACACACACACACACACACACACACACACACATATATATATATATATATATATATATATATATATGTATATACTAGAAAAGACGTGACCCGTTGGGTCACCCATTGTGATCGAGTTATATTGTTATTGCTTACTAAATTGAACAGGCTTCTAATTTTTTTCGTTAGTTTTGGTTTCGGGCATTGATCCCCCGTACAATGATCTTTTTTTTTGGGGGGGGGTATAAAGGGTTTTTACATTTTTGGAAAGATAATTTAATGACAGAACATATGTAAAAAAACTAAATCGCTACTAATTCGGTTTTGGTAATAGGGCATATTTAACATTGAAACTTAAATCTCGTTAATATGAAAAAATATGTATCTTTTTTTCTAAATTGTTAGGTTATTTTCTAAAGAATTTTATATTAAAAGTTCTTATTGTCTACTTTTTTTTTGGGGGGGGGGTTCAGGGATTTTTTTACATTTATAAAATGTAAAATAAATACTTTTGTTTAGCGGATATCAAAATCGTATTTATTGATCAAAGAAAATATTGTATAAAAAAATATCTAGCTAAAAATAATGACATAACATATTTCGGTTTTTATTTTTTTTAAATTGAAAATAATGTTTGAATTACAAATTGTCGTCATTTTTATTAATATATAAGCGATATAAAAAAAATCTGGTTCTGGTGGGAATTGTTGTTGTTGTTATTTTTTGCTTCAGCGATATTAGGTTCAAATCTGTGACGCTAGTATAATTATACTTTGTAGAACTCAAACAAACAGTGTTTGAAGAAATATATCATTTCATTTATTTGAAAACATATTACGTACGAAACTCCATACGAAGAAATAGTGCACACGTCAAGATGCGATAATTTTGTCAACAAAGATTAAGAAAGGGCGCTATTTTACGTAAATTTGCTTTTGAATGTAAAAATTTAGGTTTTATGTAAGAGAAATTTGTTTTTTTCTTTTTTATAACACATAAACTTAGAATCCTTCTTTATATTAAACGTAAAATAAAACATTGTAATAATAAAAAGAGAGAGAGAAAGAGAGAGATAAAGAGAGAGGGGTAAAGTCAGATTATACATAACTCTGTATATTGACTAAGACAAGCAAAGAAGGTGTTGGGTGGGATGCCGCTGACAGTTTGGCTGCTGGCTATACAGGTTACTTCCCTTCACTGCCAGGGAAGGGGAGTGAGATGCCCTTTAGAGAGTACAAAAGGGGAAGATGTATAATATAAAGACAGAGAAAGGTCAAGATTTGAATTAATTGCAAATTACGACTAATTAAACCAATTAAAGTGGATTTTTTCAAACATTTAGTAGTCCTAAAACTAAGGAATAATTAAAGACAAATTTCGTGTGATCAAGGTCACCAACAAAAAAGCCTTACGACATTGAAAGCTGAAAATCTCAGCTTCAGTATAATAATAGATTTATATTTAATCTTTAATTAAAGTTCCATATTTAAGAGATTATATTACTGCACCCGTTAAGTACCCCTTGTATTAGCGATCCATGATGATAATGATGTTACTATTTAGGAGGGTGTAAAGACGTCTAAAAAGCATTTAATAGTCAACTGCAATCTCTGATGATATTGATACTTATATTCAAGAAAGATTGGAGGATTGTAATTACAATTACATTAACAGTAGTCCATGATGATATTGATGTTTATATTCAAGAAGGAGTGAAAGTTTCTAATTAGCATTTTATAATTAACAGTTGTCCCTGATTATATCGCTGATTCTATTTAGGTCGAAGGAAATGTTTCTAAAATAGCATTTCATAATTAACAGCTGTCCATGATGATACAGATGCTTCTATTTTGGAAGGAGTCAATGTATCTAGGGCAGATTAAAAGCAGATCATCAAAACTAGTCAATTCCATATTGAAACATGGCCGCCATTTGCTCAGATCAATGAATAAATAATTGACCAATGATTCATGAGATGCATTCGATTGCCGACAAAAAGGACACTGTCTTGCTGGAGGCAGGTGATCAAGTCAAATGTCAATCCTGAAAAAGAAATAACAAAGAAAATATTTCAACAATCGGGCAAAATATAGCCAAAATCAAAAGGAAATTCAACAAAATAAGTACATATAAAAGTTAAAATTTAAAAAACAAAAAGATAAGAAAGACTAAAACAACAAAATTAATGCCTCAACCGAGAGATCGTGCTTATATTCCTTAATCTGAACATTGACTTTCCTAAGAATCAAAAGTGTTCGATGTTTGTGTTAAAGGAGGCAAGTTGCCGTACAGCTGCTTCGTTGTGGGGTGTATTTTCTATGATTTAAGATCGCACCCTGCATTCTTGTGTAGCTCTCATCTAACTTATTCCCTGGTGCTTCGTTAGGATCCACGGGGTACAGCCATACCAAAGCACTGGTACAACTACGATTTGGGAGAATTGTTGCTATAACTTGTCAGTGTGTTCTGATTTCCATATAACTGGTAATCTGTTTATAGCAGACTATGCCTTTCCTTATACGTGCATTTAGTGAGTGAGTATAGATAGACCAAACTCTTCAGCATTAGTCAATATTAACCACAGTAAACTTAGACTACAGACGAAACAAAATTATTAGCTCTAAAATTCATTGACAATGAATAATTTCATCCTCTAAGGAATTTCAGAACTGATATGCAAGTAACCATTTAAAATGATACAAAAATATTGACACACACTGTACAATAGAAATATTGATACACACAAAACATAAATTTTGTAAACGCATTACCAAAAATGAAATATAAAAAGACAGCGTAAGCTCATTACCAAAAGTATTCGAAAAGACAATGCCTGATTCACCTCAAAATCATATTGTTTGTTTTTCGGTTGTTTTTAATTTACAATTCATTTCACCATTAAATGTTTCATCACAGTAACCGGAAAACCCCTCTGCTACATAATTCAGTTACATTTTGTTACAAACTTGTTACACGTAATTCGTTACAACATTCACTTTACCCTCGTAACAGAGTTCTAGTCTTTATCATTTACCTAAATAATAGAATATCTTCAACCGTAAAGCAGTATTAACAGCTCTTAATTATCCAATACTACCTTAATTCTCATTGTGGATTCATATTGTACGTGAATTTATCATTTCTGAAATGTTCACCTAACCAAATACTTATTTTGCATCTTGTTTATTGAGGATAGACGTTGAAAGGGTTTGAACTCCTTTATTGCATCACTCTGTCCATTCAATATAACAAGGGTTTACAATTTAAATTAGTAAAATATTATTTCAGTAATGGATCCTAAGTAAATTTTTCACTTCTTTTAAATGACCTAGTCTATGTTAAACTTAATGATACAGAAGATATCAAAGAGATGAGATACTGCTGGGCATTAATCAAGTAGAATTAAATAAAAAGCTACAGTTTATATGCAGTACATCTTATAACAACCAGAACATACATAATTTTGAGCACACACGTATAGGTGTCACAGCAAAAAGAATTGTTACCATAAAGTAGTGTACTATGTTAAACCTAAAAACAAATTCAGTAATAATGCAGAATGGCGCGCAATAGATAATAGTATTAGATTACGTACATGAAGCATTACATTATATTTCACGGAAATAGGCGAAACATTTGAGACGTTAGGGTTAGGTTTAGGGTGAGGGTTAGGGTTAGGGTTAGGGTTATGGCTCGTGTTACGGTTACGATTAGGGTTAGGCTACTTCGGGAATGTCCGTAATCTAATGTTATTTATACGTAAAATGTTATTTCAATGATACTATCTCTAGCCCGCTATTCTCTATTTCATTCCAAAATTTCAACATATTTCCTCAGGTAATAGTACATGACTTTCAGAACACCAGTACCGTCTTATTACAGAACGTATGAGTATTTCTACTGTTCATGAAGATTCTCAACAAAGATTGGTTTAACACCATATTCAGACTTGCTTTATTTGATAAAGAACATCAGATGTTAAATATAGGACGACAAAGAAAAGTTCGATGCTAAATTTAGAAGGTCATTCTAGATTTTAAACTTCGAGTCTTTCTATTTTTTTTTTCAAGAATTTATGAATAAATCAACGGGGAAAATAATCGCTGGAATATCAATCCAATGTTGGCAGCTGAATTTTCGGAAAATGTGTGCTTTTTACGGTTTTTATCAGGAGCAGCATCTCAAACATGATAGAAATAACTGGATTTTATTATATTAAAAAATTGATATATTTACAAAGGGATTTAAAAAAATCTTACTGAGATGTGTAATGAAAAAGTAACTCAAGTCTTATACAAATACATGTATAATATTCGTGTATTGAATGTCTGGATGTGAGTATATATATATATATATATATATATATATATATATATGTGTGTGTGTGTGTGTGTGTGTGTGTGTGTGTGTGTGTGTGTGTGTGGTGTGTCTTGGTCTGTGTCTGGGTCTGGGTCTGGGTCTGTATGTCTGTGTGTTTGTGCGTTAGTGTGTTTGTGTGGTTGTCTGTCTTTCTGTCTCACTGGCTGGTGTGTGTAATATGTTTTTAAAGATAGTTTCTACTTGAAAATTAAAACATCAAATATCGAGGAGCATTGCCGATGGTCATGAACATAGTGAATAATCTAAAAGTATTTGCATGACTGATAACTGGGGTCCACTATGAGGTGAACATTTCAATCCATTTTGTATTAGATTCGAGTAAAAATAAAGAACTGTTTTTGAATTGCACCAGAGCTGTGTTTTTGTTTGTTTGTCTTTGTTTATTTGTTGTTTCCTTCTGTGTATACCTCTAACGATATATCAATTCAAGTTTGGCGCCTTCTATTTCGGGTTCTGATTTCAGTATTTGATTAATAATCCTTTTTTTCTTTGTTATTTGGATATCTAAGCAAGGATGAATAAACACAATTTTCGCGACAAAATAATTTAAAACCTGGCCAATACACTAAAACATTGTACTTTTAACAGTTTTTGTGGCTGCAGTCAATTTCAGAGCATATTATGCCTGGTAGTCCGTAAAAAATTGGGAAGACATATAAAAATAGTATCCAGCTCCGGTAGGAGCTGGATACTATTTTTTCGTTAGATTATAACTGGGGTTGACTTATACTTTTGGTCTTTAGTCAAAATAAGCACAGCTTGATAAATGACAAATACATGCGAAGGAAATAGATAAGTTAGTTCTCATATAGATTAGAAACAACTTTCTGGGTTTGATTCTTTCAATTACTCCTTGTGAGTTTTTCCCAGCAGCATAAGTTAATGGTATTTCGCTGGAGTCTGAGTATCAGCAAGTTTATTCAGGTCTCCAGGATTCCTCTGAGTATTCTAGCCGATCTTAATGATGTTGTCTAGATGATCTCAATTCTCACTCTGATTTTCCAATTCCTCTAGTCTGTTTATTTAACTTTTGAGGATCATTCCAAGGGCAGCAATTACAATTGGTTTCAATTACTCCCACATAAATGTCTATATTTTCATTTTCTTTCATCTTCTACCTGTGATCTACTGGGACTCATTCTCTTTTAAGATATCCTTTTCTTCAACGTGTGATTTAACTGTGATTAAAAGAGAATTCTTAATTGCGATTGATACTATGCCTTTATTGGATCGACAAGAAACACCCCTTCGTCGCAATTACTCCCAGATCCACTTTTACCCGCAGTGGTAGTACCTGTTAGGGTCCCATCTGTGGGTTAGATAGAATAAATGAGTTTAAAATTGTTTTAAAATAATTGAGTTAAAAAATTGGGTTTGAAAAAATATTGAATACCCATCAAGAATGAATAAAATAATAATTGAGTTAAAAAATTGTGTTTGAAAAAATATTGAATACCCATCAAGAATAAATAAAATAATAATTGAGTTAAAAAATTGGGTTTGAAAAAATATTGAATACCCATCAAGAATAAATAAAATAATAATTGAGTTAAAAAATTGGGTTTGAAAAAATATTGAATACCCATCAAGAATGAATAAAACAAAGGCTTCGGTATAGAATAACCTAACAAGTTTTGACATGCCGTAAAATCCAACCGACCAACCTACTGTTTTGAGTTGGAACATATACCCCTAATGTTATAAATGTGTCTGTGGTCAGTGGTGAACGCAAATGGACATTTCCGCAA
>CM042139.1:49942339-49974839 GCA_023376005.1 Doryteuthis pealeii
AAGATACGAAATTGGAAAGGGAGACAAAAAGACCGAGAAAAAGAAACAGATAGATGGATAGATATCACATTTCATATATTTGAATATGAAGAAAATAACGGATTGGGATAAAGCCGACAAAACTTGAGGAATGGTATTGGAAAATCAAATAACAAACACAAACAATTACATTCATTTCGCCTTTAGAAGATTTCTGATAAAACTTCTAAATCCAAAAGAGTCGAAATATTAATTAAATGTAATTGATTGTGTTTGTTAGTCCTTTTTTCAATAATTTCCATCACATGTGTGAATATATAATATCAATATAACTCATTTGTTGATATATATCATTATAACTTCATAAAGACCAAGGTGCAAGATTTGAATAACTCGAATAAAAAAAAGTAACACATATAATCAAATTCAATATCAACTTAATTCACTCTATCAAATGCTTTCTATTGGACCATCGGTTAAGCAACGACCATCCTTATCATTCCTTGGATAAGTGACTTCTTAGTAACAGTAAGTACGGTAAGCAACTACATAGTCTGACTAGGCGAAATGTAGTAAATAACATATATAATTACATTTTAGTAGTAAACCGTTAAGGTCCTGGATTTTGACAATAGCTAAGACAATATTCTAAAGTGCGCGATCAAAAGTGTTCTAAACTCCTCCGTAATCCTCACCCTCCATATCCATTCCTCTCTCTCACTCTTCATAGCTTCGTCACCTCCGCCCGAGACGCCTTCGTCACCCTCGCTCTACACCACTCCCTCACTCCGACGCTACACTGACACACACGACCACTCTACGCCTCCTTGTTACTCTCGTTACTCACCCCTCTCTACACTATTTTGTCACCCGTCCTCTACAGTTATTATTCACCCACCTTCTACATCATTTCGTAACCATCAATCAACTTCCCATAATGACATTTGCTCTTCATCCCTTCGTCACCTTTCTACACATCTTCGTCGCCATTGCCTGACGCATCCTCGCTGTACTCCTCTTAGTAAGGCTACTTGTACACTCTACATCCCTAATTCGCCATAGCTCTACAGCACTTCGTCAATTTTGCTTTATTTCGCTCATCAGATCCGAAGTATACCCCTTCGACACCGTTCTACACCCTTCATCTTCCTGGTCCAGCATCCTTTCGTCACCATTATTCTTCACTCCTTCGTCACCATTATTCTTCACTCCTTCGTCACTGTCATTCTACGCCACTTGGTCACCCTAGCTCTATACCCTCGCTCTAAACAACTTTGTCACCAGCACTCTAGAAAACTTCATCACACTCGCTCTCTCTACACCTTTTCATTACCAGTGCTAAACAACACTTCGTTATCCCCACCACCTCGTCGCCATTGCTCGAGGCATCCTAGTTGTACTGCCCTACTTGTACACTCTACATTCCTACCCCACTATAGCTCTACAGCCCATCGTAAATTTTGCTTCATTTCGCTCATAAGTTTCGAACTACACCCCTTTGATGCCCCCGATCTACACCCCAACATCACTTCCGCTCTACAACTGTTCATCTCCCTTGCTCAGCATCTTTTTGTCATTATTCTTTACTCCTTCGTCATTATCGTTCTACGCCACTTGATCCCCCTAGCTCTACACCCTCGTTCTAAACAAACTTTGTCACCAGCACTCTAGAAATCTTCGTCACACTTGCTCTACTTCAGCTCTTCAACATCGCTCAAGTGCACCCTCTAACCCTTCATTATTACTTTACACTCCTTTGCCAGTCCTGCTCTACAATACTTCATCACCCTTGCAATACAACTATTCATCCCTACCCGTTCTACAACCCGCGTAATCCTTGTGGTTGAGCAGTTCATGACATGCAACACTCCGCTTGGCACCTTCGCCAGTATCGTTCTACGCCACCTCGTCACCCTATCTTTATACCCTCGCTCTAAACAACTTTGTCACCACAGCTCTACAAATCTACCTCACACATGCTCTACGCATAACACTATAATAATGTTCTAAGTTTGACTGGCGATATTAAATCAAATACTTAAGAATAATTAGGATGATTTATTACAGGTTAAGTTATAATCCTTTGTAGGGAAGTGTAAAACAAAACAAAAAGACAAATGATAATGATAATATTAAAAATCGCAACCCGTAAGCCACAATCCCTATACTGGGTTTCTTCAAAAGTCAAATCAAAGGTTTGCGTCGGCGAAGGACAAAATTACTAAACAAAGAAAGTTGAAAAGGTCAATGATAAAATTTTGATTTAGATAAATAAAAACATTAACTTATTCATCTCAGTGCTGACTTTCGGAAGAGTACTGTGGAAAATCCCAAGTCTGGCACAAGACCATTTACACAATAATAAAAATATCGAGTGGCTCACCAATCAAAGAAAAGTAGGGTGGAGTTTATTTTCCCTTCCCAAGATGTGCAAGCCAGGGCCATGATTTTGATTGGCCGTACAATCAGACGCGGCCTCAGGCGGGCTTTTCTACTCCTCACCAATGTTTACACTGTAAGGCCATTGGTCCGGCGTTTCTATTGGGTGACCAATCAGAGCCATATGTTCAGGGGTCTGGACCCCATAAAATAAGACCCCGAAAAGGGAACAGATCAGACCGAAAGCTGGTTCCATAGCTACGACTCAGAGACCTTGCCGCCCTCTTTGACACTGCTTCCCGCAACCTTGCTACTCGAAATCCTGAACTGGTCCATATCAGAACCCAGAAGTAATTAGTTGTATATCGCCAGTCAGCTCACAAAACTTCGACTTCGACACACTTTTGTTGTTGTACATAATTTTGATCACTGTATGATTAATAAAGGTATTGTTATATACAATTGTTAATAAGCGTTTCGAAGTTATTGCGATTGTTGACCCGTTGACACCATTGGTGAATTTGGTCATTTTCAGACATAACTCGGACCGTGAAAGTCCGAACTAGCTCTTCTTCAATGTTCCCATGGGTCAAACAATACAGCGTGGGCATAGGAAGTCTGAATGAGCAGGTTCATCAGCCTATAAGTGACCCGCAGCGAAACTGGCATTTATAGGACCACATATGCCATGCGCACCTAATGTGCCTTAACCATCTTCACTCTATTGCCCATATTTATCCTTGCTTTACACTCCTTCGCCAGCCTTGCCATAACAACTTCAGCATCCCTGCTATTCAGAACTTCATCACCCTTTCCCTACAACCATTCATCACCCCCACCCCCCGCTGTACAATACTCCATAATCCTTTATCAACACCCTCTTCACCATCCTGAACAACTGATGCAAAATAATCGGAGAAAATATAAGCATGGGATCAATAACCCCCGAAATAGAATTGTTGAAATCACTTTTATTTTATTGTTACCTTTGTAAATTGATAAGAATAGATTCGCTTTTATCTTCATTGTTGACGTTGTATTGTTATTAAATATTTTATTGACAAATATTTCGATATTCACCATTTGACTGGGAGTTTGAATAAGGTTGATATTTTTTGAATTAGAAATATCTCAAGTAAAACAAGAAGCAAAAATAAAAATGAAAATATTGAATTAAGATCAAACTTTAGAAATTACTGTTTTGGTTAGAAGGAAAACAGACATATATACGCTATGTTCACATACAGACACACAAACATAAACACATACGTACATAAACACACAAACATATAGACATATACTTATGTATCGATTCTTTCATAAAGCGCCAGTACATTTATACATACATTTATACATACATCAAAACAATCCAAATGAACTTAACTAGAAAATGCTGAATAGTCTGATCACGTTTAAATGTACTTTTTGCTTAAAATATTTGTTTGCAACTTGTCAATCTTTTCTCACTTTTTCTCATATTTTTTCCTGGGGATGACCTAAGGTCGAAACTAGTAGAGGACTATGAAAGAATTAATAACATAAAAAAATATTCATACCATCACGTTATCCGCTTCTTCTACTAACCCTCTTATCCCTACTGATTGCGTTGATATCTCTGTACTCTCTCTTCAACTGGGTCTGGTGTCATCTCTCCGCTTCCATTTTTGTTAGTAATTATGAAAGCGAATTGTTGGTTTATTTTTTATGGACATATCTATTTCTCGAGACGCCATATTTTAACATGTTTATGGGGAAGAATCATAGGATGCCATTATGCATCAAACCCGAAAACTTTCATCACATTTTCTGCTAAATTCCCCGCAGATTTGGTCGTCACGTCATATCCTCAACCAATGAAAGGATTCCCACCACCGGTCAGTCAGAGCTGAAAACTCCGGGTGATCTCTAATTGGTTGAACGCAATTTCGACTGTCAATAAAAAATAATTAACCGTATAACTCGGAATTATGAATGAATACAAAAATGCTAAATACGTTTACCAAGCAGTTTTGATGAAACGATATAGTCAGAGTGTATAACGGGGTTTCACTTTGAGGATCACCATTCTTCTTGGAATTAATCAAATTGATTAAAACAAACTCGAAATTATACGATTCATGAAAAATTCACTATTGTAGATCCGCAGCTATCGTACGTCCGGAACACTGCGTTCGTTTTGATTTTTGTAACCGTTGCTTCATCAATTTCTTTAATAAAAATGTTTTTTAACTGTGTTATCAATTGTCTAATTGTTATTAATAAGGATATATTTTAAAACAACACCTTGCACCAAACTAATATTCTTAATTACTTTACCTGTTGATTGCCGGAGAATGTGACAGGTAAAATTTAGCGATAAAATCAGCATCAGGAAATCATCGTTTATATAAGTAAAACTGTTTTTGGATTGACTTATATGTACGGTTGTTTTCCCTAAACTTAATAAGTGCTTATGTATCTAAAAACATATAAGACTGATAACTATGATCTTTTCTTGCACAAATATCCTTCCAATACATTAATTGTAATCAAGTCATTCTATCATACGTGAAATGAGTTTATACTAAGTTACAAGAACGAAACCCGAAATTGTACGATTAATGAAAACGCTTAGACATTACTAACATCAGTGGCATATATATATATATATATATATATATATATCAGTGGTTTATATATATATATATATATATATATTTATATATATATATATATATAACCATATCGCGCTGTCAGCGCGGATATCCATGACAATCTCTCTCCATCCGTTCCTATTGCTCATCATTCCCGGGAGCTCCTCTATGCAGCATCCTGTATCAGTGCAGAGCTGATCGATGTAATTCTTTGCTGGTCAGCTCACACTGGCATGTCCACGTGCTGACTTCCACAGGATGACGTCGCTTATGAGTTCGTCCCTGCTTCTCCAGCGTGTCTTGTCCGTCTTACTCGGATGGTTTGGGTGATATGTGGCAGGTGACCGTATAGCTGTTTTCTCGTAGGGTGTTGTTTCCACGTCTTGTTCAGGATCACCCGCAGCATTCTTGTGCAGCTCCCGTCTAGTTTATTCTCTGGTCGCTTAGTCAGGGTCCAGGTGGTGCAGCCATACAGCAGTACTGACACGACAACGGTATGGAAATATATATATCGATAGTTAGATAGATATAGATATAGCTATGAGAAGTAAATGGAAGTCCAACAGTGTATAATAAACACACACACACACTCACACAAACACACATATATATATCTATCTATCTATCTATCTATCTATTTATCTATCTATCTATCTATCTATCTATCTATATATATATATATATATATATATATATATATAAGGTTTGTTTAGAATGGCTTTTTGCCGATAATTTTTTGGAGAATAAGTGTTTAATTGGAGTCGTACCTAATTTTGAAAATTAATTAATTAATAATGAATTAGGCGGGAATACCTATTAAATGTATGGCTAAACAAATCGAGAAAAATCAATCTCTGTATGTACATTTCGGCCTATTAGGCCTCATCAGCAGAGCTATAGATCGGAAGACCGCCCTGTGCGTGATTTGAAACCGGACTGCCAAGCTGACAGGCCGATCCCATAACCCAACACCAAACGAACTTCTTAGATTTTATGATTTGTTTAGAGTAGGTTAACATTCCTCTTCTAGTGACTTTTATTACACGACGATGTGGTAAGTTGTAAACAAGGTTTGTTTAGAATGGCTTTTTGCCGATAATTTTTTGGAGAATAAGTGTTTAATTGGAGTCGTACCTAATTTTGAAAATTAATTAATTAATAATGAATTAGGCGGGAATACCTATTAAATGTATGGCTAAACAAATCGAGAAAAATCAATCTCTGTATGTACATTTCGGCCTATTAGGCCTCATCAGCAGAGCTATAGATTGGAAGACCGCCCTGTGCGTGATTTGAAACCGGACTGCCAAGCTGACAGGCCGATCCCATAACCCCAACACCAAACGAACTTCTTAGATTTTATGATTTGTTTAGAGTAGGTTAACATTCCTCTTCTAGTGACTTTTATTACACGACGATGTGGTAAGTTGTAAACAAGGTTTGTTTAGAATGGCTTTTTGCCGATAATTTTTTGGAGAATAAGTGTTTAATTGGAGTCGTACCTAATTTTGAAAATTAATTAATTAATAATGAATTAGGCGGGAATACCTATTAAATGTATGGCTAAACAAATCGAGAAAAATCAATCTCTGTATGTACATTTCGGCCTATTAGGCCTCATCAGCAGAGCTATAGATCGGAAGACCGCCCTGTGCGTGATTTGAAACCGGACTGCCAAGCTGACAGGCCGATCCCATAACCCATTATTAATTAATTAATTTTCAAAATTAGGTACGACTCCAATTAAACACTTATTCTCCAAAAATTATCGGCAAAAAGCCATTCTAAACAAACCTTGTTTACAACTTACCACATCGTCGTGTAATAAAAGTCACTAGAAGAGGAATGTTAACCTACTCTAAACAAATCATAAAATCTAAGAAGTTCGTTTGGTGTTGGGGTTATGGGATCGGCCTGTCAGCTTGGCAGTCCGGTTTCAAATCACGCACAGGGCGTCTTTCCGATCTATAGCTCTGCTGATGAGGCCTAATAGGCCGAAATGTACATACAGAGATTGATTTTTCTCGATTTGTTTAGCCATACATTTAATAGGTATTCCCGCCTAATTCATTATTAATTAATTAATTTTCAAAATTAGGTACGACTCCAATTAAACACTTATTCTCCAAAAATTATCGGCAAAAAGCCATTCTAAACAAACCTTGTTTACAACTTACCACATCGTCGTGTAATAAAAGTCACTAGAAGAGGAATGTTCATAAAATCTAAGAAGTTCGTTTGGTGGGGTTATGGATCGGCCTGTCAGCTTGGCAGTCCGGTTTCAAATCACGCACAGGGATGTCTTCCGATCTATAGCTCTGCTGATGAGGCCTAATAGGCCGAAATGTACATACAGAGATTGATTTTTCTCGATTTGTTTAGCCATACATTTAATAGGTATTCCCGCCTAATTCATTATTAATTAATTAATTTTCAAAATTAGGTACGACTCCAATTAAACACTTATTCTCCAAAAAATTATCGGCAAAAAGCCATTCTAAACAAACCTTGTTTACAACTTACCACATCGTCGTGTAATAAAAGTCACTAGAAGAGGAATGTTAACCTACTCTAAACAAATCATAAAATCTAAGAAGTTCGTTTGGTGTTGGGGTTATGGGATCGGCCTGTCAGCTTGGCAGTCCGGTTTCAAATCACGCACAGGGCGGTCTTCCGATCTATAGCTCTGCTGATGAGGCCTAATAGGCCGAAATGTACATACAGAGATTGATTTTTCTCGATTTGTTTAGCCATACATTTAATAGGTATTCCCGCCTAATTCATTATTAATTAATTAATTTTCAAAATTAGGTACGACTCCAATTAAACACTTATATATATATATATATATATCGATCTATCGATATACATATACATTTTTATTTTAAACAAATTATTTATTTATCTATTTATTTCATTCTTTCTTTCTTTTTTTTTCTTTCTTTGGCTTTCGGTTTGCTAGGAAGTTGATGGGATTAAAATGACATTTCCCGATTGAATTGAAAAGAAAATTGGGCTTAATCTTTAAGAAAAATTATCGGATGTTTCTAAATAGCAAGGATTGGCAAGTGTCCTAATATACGATCCGTTAAAAGCGTCACTGTTGGGAAAGGATTCATATTGCAAATATTAATTTGAATTTAACTACCGAGGGAAATCGAGTAAACTCTGTATTTCTGTCACTATTGCGTGTAAAAACTGAAATTAATCTGAATATGGAAAATATCAGTGGACTGTTGAAAGTATTAGAACCGAAAAATCTATATATTATTACTCGTGTTCCTTAAAAAAGTACGAACGTTATCATCTTGCAACACTCTCTGGTTAAAACTAGTGCGTCCAAATCGTCCAAGGTGAAATGCGAAAATGTAAATCTTGATTATCTGGTGTTGCTTATCCGCCGAATTCTTATTTCTTATGAGTGTCGTCACCTCAGCTATATAATGGACCATTCCATTTTTATTGTGACGAAAGAAAGGAAAGAAAAAAGGACATGCTACATAGAAAAATAAAATAAGAAAGAAAAGAAAAAATATATATATACTCAATGTTTCGGCCGATGTGTCCTCCAAAAATCCAAATAATACACATTATCAAGCCCCATCTCAAAACTTTAGACAAATAGCATTTTTTTAATTATAAACTGTACAAAGATCTATGCCTGTTCCAAATTTGGATATTCAGATGCATTCGGCACATGCAGTAGCATGTCAAAATTATCTGTGTCTCATATTCCTTGAAAGGAGCTAACAAGCAGAATTATACATTATCTAAGGTGTAATAATACCTATGCTTAAATGCAATGCAAGAGACTGAGACCTGGAGGTGCCATTGTTAATATAGTCAAAGCGTTAAGTGCAGAATTGTCTGAACGCAATGCTTGGAACTATAAAACGTTTAAAGTCCTTCGTTTTCAAAGATGACTATATAAGATAAGACCAAAAACAAGTCAATGATAGAAAAAACAAACAACGTGAGATATTAAGTAGTCCTTATTTATATAATTTCAAACGGACCTTTGAATGTATCTATGGAGGGAAAAATAGAATTATTGTGACAGTGGAAAACATATGTAGATTCAGATAACATGATGTTTTTAAAACTATAAACTGTTTGTGTGTGCATTTTTACTTTTTAATTAATTGACATTGTATCTATATATATATCAATCTATCTATCTTTCCACCTATATATATATATATATATATATATATATATATATATATATATATATATATATATATATATATATATATATGGACCTAAAGAGCCAAAAACTACCTACCTCCTCGTGAGCCGTTTAATGAAAATCTAGGTCAGTAGATTCTGATTCTTAGGTTTTTAGAATTTTTCGCTACTCAGTAACTTTGACAACTCTTTTGGTATTCTTCATTGACAATTCATTACGATACCGATGATTATTTTCAAACAGCACAGATGTTTTAGACTTTTCTTTTTTTTTGAAAGTATTTTCCCAGACATCAGCTTGTACATTTTCTTTCACGATCTGCACCATCTGTTTTTCCCTGTCGTCAGTGTTATAGAAATAAGAATAAAAATAACATACACACACACACACACACACACATACACACACACACACACACACATATATATATATATATATATATATATATATATATATATATATATACTTTCCATTAGCCTAATAAGTTTGTTTCATCACAAAACTTTAGTAATCATTCCATATATATATATATATATATATATATATATATATATATATATATATATATATATATATATATATATATATAAATATATATAAATATATATATATATATATATATATATAGAAATAAGTTTTTTTGTCGTAATTTGCAGAGTTCAAGGTTTGCTCTTATTGTCAGAGTCACGGAGCAAAATTATTAAGTGAAAATATAGAGAAGATTTTTTAGCATTATAGCCCCTTTCAGGAAGCCTAGAGTAAATGTCAAGTGATCCCAATCATCAGATACGAATGATGAATTCTTCATTTCTTTTAAAGCTGTTAAAAACAGATTTTTTTGTCTTGTGTTCCTCTGTGTATATCCCTGTGGAAGGTAATTAACCGTTGGTCATAAATTGCCCAGTTTGTATTTTGCTGTTATAAAAAATTTTAGTTTAAATTTTTTTCTTTCAAAATATCACTACGAATCTTTCACAAGTTTGCCGACATTAAATGACACACTGAGGTTTATATGCCGTAAAACAAAACAAACATGTCAGCAAAAGTGTTGAAAGTTATACGCTTCCCCCACTTTTCTTTATCATCGCCTGGTCTTCTTTATCATCGACTATCTTCTTAGATTCTCATTAGGTAATATAAATAATGAATCACTTACCGTCCAGTAATGATCTAGCTCCAGATACCGATCTAAGCACCTTACGTTAAATTAATTTTCACTCTTAAATATAACACTAGGGCTTATTTTCGGGGGATGTCACGTGTTTGAATCGCATCATGTGATTGTAAAGAATGCTTATTTCTTCCGTCTGTCTGCCACTCTCAACTACGGCGTACATTAAAATCCTCCTGAAATATTACGTTAGATCTTCTTTTTCAGTTAGATCTTATTTTCGAGGAAACATTGTATTGACTAAAGTAACAAAGTGAGAATATTATGAATAGAATCATAAATAAACAATGATATAGCAAATATTGTCTTTGTTTACAATAGAACGCTTCCACAATAGATTGTATATTCATTGCATGAAATATATATGCAAATTTAGTAACTATTATAGGAAAGTATATATACTGGCGACATTACCTTACTAGCAGAATTTTTTGACAGGACATAACTTATTTTAACAGATCTCTCGAAAAGCGATTACATCTCGATTTTCCCTCCCAACAGAATCTGAAATATAATCCATAGAAGCTGAGGATTTTAAATATCTCGATTATTGGATCATGGATTCTGAAAAAGTTTTGAAAACTCTTTATGACATTAATATATCTATAAATAAAAACTACGGCTAAAACTACGAAAATAAAACAATTAACGGCAAAGTATAATATATATATATATATATATATATATATATATATATTTATTTATATATATATATATATATAATATATATATATATATATATACACTATGACCGGATTTTGCTTCTTGAGCAGAAATAATGAAGATTTGAAGTATATTCGTGAAGATAATAAAAACTATAAAATCTAAGTATTAACATCATGGATTTTTTGTTTGCATTTAATATGTTAAATAGGAGACACTGATTTTTCTTTTCAGAATGTCTGTGCATTTTTTTTTTTAATGTCGCCCACCAGACCGGATCCACGCAAGGTCTCTTTTACGTTGGGATTTTAATGGAGTATTCTTCCAGGATCCAAGTTGCAATTCAATAATAATGAATCTACGAGACTAACTTTTTGCACCCCCTTCTACACAGATGACGCCGGGTAGTCGCTTCTAATGTAAAATAATTCTCTGATTCCCACGAATTTCATAGCGTGTTCTATAACACTGTAAGGAAATAAGGCCGGGGTGCGAAGAGGTAAGTTATAAAAAGACCAGAAGGCAGAAGAAAGACGAATTGGTAAATTTTAACAGCTTGCTCAGTAGATTATGTGTAATAAGATATGCTTTATTTATCACACTGTACTGTAAACAGAAAACTCGGCCATCTGGTAACAGAGACTGACCGGACGATGCCGTCTACGTCAAACAGAATTGAGTGTTTGGTGTTCTCTGAACCCCAATAAAGGATGATGCTTTTCTCAATTCACCCTCTATTTTGGTGTCTGGGGTACCAGAAGATTATCATTTGAGTGTACGGAAAGTGTGTGAATCATTACGCAAAAAGTTGATTCCTATTAGGACGGAGAATCTAATCTGCACATTGTGGCTGTTATCTATTTTTACCAACTTAAATGGTTTCAGAAAGGTAGAATAAAGTAACAGATATTCAAACTCGTAAGGAAAGTTCTTTTTTGGAGTTTCCCTGCACACACCTGTTGGGTTTAAAGTTATAATTATGTTAATTATTGTTGAACAAACAACTCCGACTAAGGGTGTTAAACATAACAATGGACTTTATATAAATACGAGCACATGGCAAAGCATTTATAACATAAATACAAATACAAGATACCTAATAGAAGTAACACATAAGGGAGACATGCAAAAGATACAATAATGAATTACAACATAGATACATAAATGTACTTATAAATGATAGGTAGGGTTCATGAGACAGTCACTTACTGACGTAGTCTGTGTGGGGGTGAAAACCCTTACACAAGAAGGGTGTCACCCAAAGTGTCTAACCCATGTGTTCGTTCAGCCACCGAGAGAAACAAGGATTCGAATCTGGCGCTTGCCTGCTTAAATAGTGAGGAAAAAACAGAAACACGAGTGAAGACAACTCTCCCAGCCAACCAAGGGCGGATAATCCCACACTATCCCCGCCCTAGATTTTTGGCTGGGCAGAAATCTACAGAAAGGTAATTAAAAAGGTGTAGTTTTTTTTTATATAGACAAGAACAAAGAGTCTCGAATGTTCAAAGTTCACAAATAGAGGAATAATATTTGCATATTATATGTTCCAACAATATATCAATTTAAAAAAACTAGAATGCAATTTAAAAAGCAAACAAGAGAATTTTCATGTTCTATTCCCAGGTGTAAAAAGTTGTTTAGTCCGCCTGTGCGGTTGGTAATACTTTAAAGAAATCTCCTTGCTCCTGTTGGTAAATTTCTTCCAAATTCTTGAGTAGAAATAAGGACTGTTTTACAAAATATACCGTAAGTCTGGAAATGAACATTTCAGATGTACCTTTCGCCTTCTGTTTGAGGTAGCAGCAAGCAGAAATTGTTGCGTAGCCTCGTGGCTAAAACTTCGGTCACCGGGGTGCTGCTCTGGTCAGTATTTTTATTTATTAGTCGGCAAATTAAAATTGTTGCAGGCTATTAGAATTGAAATCCGTGTCGCACATTAAAAGATTCTTCTCGGTTGTTGAAGTTTTTTTTTTTTTCAATTCCAGTGCTGAAAAGGGTCCATTTCCTAGACGGAAAAGAGGAATATGTTCAGGGGGGGGGGGGGGGCACCGTTTTTACATTTTAAAAAGTTCGTGTTATTAAAGGTATTTTCTCTTTCTTTTTGTTGGGACTCAACAAGTACAAATTAAGAATAACTGTTGTTAAAAACGTTTTTTTAAATGCGTGTTCTATCGTCGGGAATCACCACGTGTTGGGTTCAAAGTTATAATAATGTTAATTATTGTTGAACAACCAACTCCGACTAAGAGTGTTAAACATAACAATGGACTTTATATATATATACGAGCACATAGAGAAGCATTTATAACAGAAATACAAATAAAAGATACATAATAGAAGTAACACATAAGGGAGACATGCAAAAAATACAATAATGAAGTACAACATAGATACACAAATGTACTTTTAAATGATATGTAAAGGTCATGAAACAGTCTCTTACTAACACTTATATTTAAGCTATTACTTCATATTTGCCTTTCATAAGATATGATTTATTCTGACAGTTTTTTAAAACCTTCATAAAGTTGTAGTTTCGTGAGATTACATATTTACGTTTTTCTTCAGAACTTATCAGCCACATCGTCAATAATTACCAGGATTTCAAATCTAAATGTTGTATTAGTGAGATAAATTTCAAGCCAGACTGGAAAAAGAAGTAATTGCATTTTCATTCTGTTTGAGTAGAACAAAACTGATTTCAGAAAGTGTTGTGACTGAATTTGTAAAATGTTAACATTGAAAATCCGAACAAAACTGTTGATAATTAATAGAGTCAACGCGCAGTTTTCCAACGGTATTACTGTGTATTCGTATCTTTACGTGTGTTCCGTTGGATGAGTCCAACTATATTGGGGAAATAGATTCCCTTTCATCAGAAAGGCCCGGGGACGTGATCTTTAAATTACATAAAAAATCGTATGATAACTATCAACATTTATTAATGAAACAACTGATGTTGTTTGCAGGAAAAAACATTTAATAACTGGTTAAATGAAATGGTTTACAGACGGAGCACTCAGGAAAGTTACAGATTTGAAGGGCCGCACGGATGGGTATCGACGATCCCGTGTGTCCCACTGGCACCGGGTTGCGAACCCCTTTTCTTGACTAATAATGGAAAAGGAATAATTTATTTTACATTAAAAAAAAAATTCAGTGCAATATAAACTACCAACCAAAGGTTTAGGATTACCCTGCATTTTTCTTCTAAGTTCATAATAAATTCTAATTTTACATTTTTGGATTAATAAATTCACCTGCTGTGTATATGAAAGCCCTTATATTAAATGCAAACAAGATAATGATCTAAAAGTCAGCTTAAAACTGTTTTCAAGTTATCTAAAATTAAAAGAAGATAATAGAATTTTGAGAATTATGATTTAGTCACGCCAATCTTCCGATCTTTCCCCATCAAAAACTAATCAGGGGTGAAATTGATCGTAAAGTTGCAATAAGAAAAAACAAGTTATTTATTCATTTACAAACTGCTTGGGAATCACTTCAACCAAAATATTTTTACAAGTTACAAGAAAGTATGCCAATAATTCTTCTGCAGTAATAAATATTTGTGGCGGATTCTTTATGAAAAGAAAATATAAAATTGCTTTAATTTAAATTACAATTATTTCATAATTATTTCGATTTGAATTACTGCATAATTCAATGCAAACATAAAAAAACTAAATTCATTTCTTTAAAGACATTAAACTTGATTCATATTATAAATTTAGAGGAAAACATTCTAAATTTTTGGTTGGTATTGTACTTACTTATCTATATACTTAATTCTATCATGAATACCAATCACATAGTTTGTTGTTTGGTTGGTTAGTTTGATTTTACGGCCTTCTAGCACATATATGATAGTAATATTTGGGGCTTGCCATAAGGGTAATAGCGTTGGGACAATCATAGGTACAAGCGCTTGTCGTGACATGCTGATTGATCGGAGTGAGACTCTCCGACCACCCATCTAGCCTAAATAAGGGCAAAAGTGGAGCTTTACATGTTATGGACTGCTCAGCTAACAGAGATCCATCCTTAAGCATCACAGGTCCCATCAACGGCTAACAGGTGGCCTCATTGGGGTTGTTACCCCCCTGCAGAGGTGCAGTCGATGTATTCTAAAGCCCCAGTCGACAGGGTTCTCACATAGATTGAATATTATAGAAGGAAATTTTCAGATCAATATTGATTACATAATTACGCATCAGACTACGAACTAATTGATTCAGTCTCGTACTTTTATTCTAAACAGGAAATTAATCTTATGGTGACCTCCCGATCAGAATCTATTTTCTCTTTTTTGTTCTCTTTAGTGAATGCATTTTTAGGGAATCCAGAATGCATTTATATAGCTTGACATCAAATCAGGGTTAGAGACATTTATTCAGCCCTGTAACTTCCTTAGAGATAATAAGAAGTTTATTTGAGATAAATGAGAAAAAAGTTTGAATATAAAACAGGAAACTGAAAAAGGTTCCAATTCTGGTTGCAATCGCGCCGCTGAAATTAAGTGAATAAATGTTTCGAAAATTTCCAGGTTGACGAATCACTTTTCTCGGATAAATAAAGTCTATTCATTTATCTTGAAGCGGCAAAGGCCAAAAAATCCTTGATTCAATCAAATGCAGATTGAAAGAGAAAAGCTGAAGTTTTCAGTTACGCTTGGCTAAGCATTTCAACTGTGAGAAAGACATTCACCGGGGCTCAAAATTGATGAAAAATGAAACGGAAAATAAAAGACAATAGGAATATTCAACAAGTTAAATAAATTCAGCGGAAACTTTTAAATAAGAAGATTTTTTCTTATTATTTTGTAGAGGAGACAAAGGAATTGCAGCGAGAGGATGTGAAACAAAAAGAAAGATGTCAGCGTCTGGGTAAAAGATAATTGAGAATGATTCAGAAAGTTTTGCTTTGTAGAGAAACAGAAAGGCAGAAAACAGAAATGAAATAAAAATAGAAACCATTTAAAAAGATGAAAATAAGAAAAGAGGAGAAAGAGAGAAAAAAGTGGGAAATATGTAGGAATAACTTTGAATTGGTTAGAAAGGTTTTGTAAAAAAGAAAACAGAAGAAAAACGGAAATAAAGACCCAAAAATAGATTTAAAAGACATTACAATGTATAACATAAAAAGAAGAGTAAGAAAATAGGAGAAAGAGAGAAAAAAGAGGGAAATATAGAGAGATCACTTTGAATTGGTTAGAAAGGTTCAGTAGGAAAAACATAAGAAGAGAAACGGAAATAAAGGTCCAATAAATAATTAAAAAATGAATAAAATAGATTTAAAAAAAACATAAAATAAAACATAAAAAATAGTCGAGATAAAGAACTTTAGCGTAGAACAAAATACCAAAGCTGAAAGGAAGAACTGAATTTTGGAAGAAGATGATTAGTGACGTGCGGGAGAATTTGAAAGAAAAAGATGTAAAAAACAATAACAAAAAAGCAAAGATGACAGACAGACAAGTTAAATAGACAAAGTCAGAGGTAAATGCACAGAGAACCAAAATAAAGATGACCTAAAACTTAAAAGGAAAAAAAAAGAGTGCAGCTATAGATAAATAAAAAGAATATTTAAATAAATAAAACATTAAAAAGAAGGAAATGAAAGAGGCAGAAGCATAAGATCATATCATCGAACAATGAAAATAAATTGGCATTGCATTGGTGATAATAGAATCTTTGGCTTGAACAGGCCAAACTGGTTGGCGTCAGAAAGCCAAGTGCGTTAACATTGATTAAACTTATTTGATGCTTCAAGCAAACTATTACCCCCTCCCCCTCTCTCTCTCTCTCTCCGTTCTTCGACCATATGTGAATGTGGAATCACACTGTATTTCTAAGGGTCGAATAAACGTTCCAGTTGAGAAGAACAATTGCTGATAGGACGCAGTGAAATTAGTGCATCTTGAGCTGAATGAAAAGAAGAAAAAATAGAGGAGAATGTGCCCCATATCTATTCTGTGCTCACCAAATAGGAAAATGAATTGAGAAATGATAAAGATACCAGAACAAAATGACATCTGCTGTCTTTAACAAACAAACAGACACACACACAAACAAAACACAGACACACACATATATATATATATGTGTATATGTGTGTGTGTGTGTGTGTGTGTGAGTGTGTGCGTGTGTGTGTGTGTGTGAATAGTTATGAAAAGGGTTTAAATATCAGTCATATTAGAAGTTATAGATCTATTTCCACCCATATAAGCTGTTTTCTTAACCAAATATATATATATATATATATATATATATATATATATATATTAAATTTTTACTTGAAGGCACTTACAACGCATGTATCGCATAAAATTCGATACTTTTTCTTATAGAAAATGAAACTGACAAGTGTAATCCCGGCAAAGGATCGCTCGGTGTGTAGAATGTCGTACAGACTGTTTCGACTTTATTCAGCAACGTTTCTAAAATAAACAAACATCCAAAAATCTTATATATATATATATATATATATATATATATATATATATATATGTGTGTGTGTGTGTGTGTGTGTGTGTGTGTGTGTGTGTGTGTGTGTGTTCAAATTGCTCACAATAAAGCCACGTTACGTGTAATTTTTCTTATATCGCGGTCCAAAGTTAAACACGGTATGTGTACGACGTTTATTCAGTTGGGAGGTTTTACTGATTTTTTTTAATGGTTGCAATAGATGGTTATTATTTTAATTATTAGAGATGTTTGGTAGCGATGTTAAATGCGATTTTTATACTAGATTATTATGCAAATTGCTTCTAGGATTTTTAGAATTTTTTTGAAAACGTGTATGTATGTATGTTTGGATTAATGTATGTATGTATGTATCCTTAAATATAAATCATATAGATAAAATAAAATTTATATAAATAAAATATAACATCATTATTAAACGTTATTTCTCTATTGAAACTAGTTTGATATATATATATATATACATATATATATATATATATATATATATATATATATATATATATATATATATATATATATATGGGGGGTGGTTGTAAGGATGATTCAATAAAGGAAAGAAAATGTTGAATGGGTAACATTAGTTTTATGAATTATAAACACGTGTTTCGGCCAGGAGTTTGTATTCTATTTATTATTATTTCAAATATGAAATAAAATAATAATGATATTTAAGTATTCAAAGACAAACGGCCTTGTTCAGGGTAGAATGTTTGATATTTGAAGTGAAAACGGTCAAAATACAGAGAATTTTCAAGTGTTCGAAAAAAGAATAAATTTAAAAAATGCTATATATATATATATATATATATATATATATATATATAGAGAGAGAGAGAGAGAGAGAGAGAGTGAGAAAGAAAAAAGAAGAAATGGTAATAAAATCCGACTATGTAAATGTGTATAAAATTTTTGAAAAACAAGAGACTATGTCGAAATTTGATATTTATGAAACGTTACTCAAGAGTCGGCTACATAACTGTCAATTCCCGACATAGTTCGTTGTGTTTTACAAACTATACACACATAGACAGACACACAATCACACACACACACACATATATATATATATATATATATATATATATATATATATAATAGAGTAAACTACAGACACGTGTTTCGAGGTATCACCTCTCATCAGTGCAGTTATACCATTTTAGCAGCTGCCTCTGGCCGGGTTCGAGACCCGAACGAACTTACGCTTGCCGAACCTTCTTACCCATACGGCCACAATCAGCTGCCAAGTATAGCAGGCTATCTAATCGCTACATTTCTAAGCGGAAATGAATTCACTAAGAGTTCTCAAACTTTGTAAACAAAGTGAGATCTAGCTTTTAACGCTGAATACGGTGAATTTGCAATTAGATTCCTCCTAAATAGAGTGCTCAACTGAAATTAGGAGCGTATAATAATAGAGTAAACTACATACACGTGTTTCGAGGTATCACCTCTCATCAGTGCAGTTATACCATTTTAGCAGCTGCCTCTGGCCGGGTTCGAGACCCGAACGAACTTACGCTCGCCGAACCTTCTTACTCATACGGCCACAATCAGCTGTCAAGTATAGCAGGCTATCTAATCGCTACATTTCTAAGCGGAAATGAATTCACTAAGTTCTCAAACTTTGTAAACAAAGTGAGATCTAGCTTTCAACGATGATATATATATATATATATATATATATATATATATATATATATATATATATATATTAGCGTTAAAAGCTAAATCTCACTTTGTTTACAAAGTTTGAGAACTCTTATCCTTAAATACTTAAATATAACATAATGACCCCGTATAAAATTTGTATCAAATCCATTTTTTAAAGAATTTATATATTTTTAATCTATTATTGGTATAATTACAATCACACTTTTTACGTTTTACGGAGCTTCGAAAAAACACGTCATACCCCTATAAAACAATTCTCACAAGTAATAAAAATATACCTATGTGTCATTGTCTTTTTCGGTTACATATACATTTGATGTAAATCTGGGCTGAAATATTTCCTATATTTGTATATGCTTTATGAGCATAGCTATACAAAACCTAATAGTCACAATTATTTGAACAATCAGTCACTCTTGTTATGTTTTTATTGTTATTCAAGGTTTTGAAGCTGGTGGTTCACTGGAGGCTGAGTGACAGCAAGTCTCCTGAAGTCTCCACGATTCTTCTGAGGATTCTATCTTAACAATGCTGTTGTTTGGATGGTCTCGATTCTTCCTCGGATTTCCAATTGTTCCAGACTCTTTTTCAATTCCTCCAGTTATTTTCCAAACCCTTTGGAACCGTTCCAAGGGCCCCAATTACAATTGGTACGAACTTTTCCTTCATGTTCAACATTTTTTTCAGTTCTCTAGCCAGGTCCAAGTATTTGTTTATCTTTCATTTTCACTCGGTGGTCGCCGGGACGTCAAAATCCACAAGATGACAGGTACTCTGCTTCTTGTCAATCAATACTAGGTCTGGTCTCTTAGCCGGGATTTGGTGATCCATCTGTATCTCAGTCCCAAATGATTTTATGTGTCTCATCCACTAGGAAATATTCTGGTTTATGCCTATACCATTTAGTAATATGGTGAAGATTGAATTTATTGAACAAATGTCATTGGATTACCTTTACCACCCAGTCGTATCTAGTCTTGTACTAATTATTCGCTTATTACATGGTTAACCGTTTTGTCTCTGTCTGCAGTTGCCTCTTATCTATTTTGACTTTATAGAATTTGTTCTAATGGCATTGCGTTGTGTTGCGATTATAAGAGATGCAGTTTTTCTTTCGGCGTGTCTTAGGTTTCGAATGTTATATTTCTTCAGTTTTCGCTTGAATACCCATATAAAATGTATTTCTGCTTGTCATCATCATCATGCTCTAAGATTTCAGAGGTGAGTAAAGGCCTTTAGCAGGTGGTATCCAGCTGAATTTAAAGATTGGTATCTCTCTCACCAATTAGTAATGGGAGCTCATCTTTTTCATTTCATTTTAAATAAAATTTTAAAAGGTTAGAAAAAAAAAACAACAACAACATTGTAGTTACTTAACAATTTACTTTTTAAAATCGTTTTTTTTAACGAACATTTCCTGGTGTTGCCACTCAATCTTGCCATTAGAAGCAAATTATTGTTTTTAAAAAATGAACAGTGATATATATATATATATAATATATATATGTGTGTGTGTGTGTTGTGTGTGTGTGTGTGTGTGTGTGTGTGTGTGTCTGTTACAGTGGTGCTTGGTTACTGGCAGTTTCTCGCCTAGGCGATTATTAGTCTTGGATTGAATAATCACCTAGGCGAGAAACTGTGAATAATCAACCATGCTACCCTGTTCGAAATAAATTAACTATCCACGATATTGAGCAATCTTTACTTATTAATATAGCACCTATATTTTACAAGACTTCTTCGGAAATGATCTCTGGAGAAATCTCTCTCTCGATATATATATAATCTCTCTCTCTCTCTCTCTCTCTCTCTCTCTCTCTCTCTCTCTCTCTCTCTCTCTCTCTCTCTCTCTCTCTCTCTCTCTATATATATATATAATATATATATATATATATATATATTATATATACATACCTTACTATTTATCTAGAGGGAGAGTAATTAGATGCATACCTTTCCCAATGGTATTAGAACTATGTGAAATGGAAACAGCCTCGGTCAGGATTTGAATTCGGGTCGACGACTCCATTTCCTACGACTCTAAGCATTACATCACACGCCTCCATTCATATCTATATTTATCCATTTGTGAGTTTGTGTTTGTGGCGTGGTGTGGTGTAGTGTGTGTGTGTGTGTGTGTGTGTGTGTGTGTGTGTGTGTGTGTGTGTAAGAATGGGCATGTAACTAAACTTCACAAGATTGTAGGTCTTTCATTCCACGCATAAAAGACAAATCATTACAGGAAAATAATCATTATCTACCAATTATTTGCTTGAATATCAAATCCAAAATATACAAACACGATTATTCGAATATCAGTTTTTGTCGACTTTAACAACAACAACAAAGATTTTCTTTCGACAATAACCAAATCTAAAAGGATTATGTCTCTTTATGAAAATTTTTCTCGTGTTTAATTCAATTTTGATATTTCAAAGAGATTCGCTGGTTTGATCTATTGTTATTAATAATGAATTAATTTTGTTCTCCCTTTTACACTGGACTAATTAGTTTCCCTTCACACTCGGGCGTGAAAATATGTCTTTCAACAGACCAGGTCGGTAATTTCTGCATATCAGTGATTATTTCTTATGTTATTTATGCCGCCTTTTATTTGAACAGGAGATAAAAAAAAGTTTTTAAAAAATAAAGTGAATTTGGCGTAGTGGCCTATTGTCGGTATCAACCGGACAGCGAAACCCCTTTTCGCAAGCACTAGACCAATGGGATTGTTTTTGCTGGGGTGGAGCGCCATACCTACCATCCGCTCCCCTACTTTACCGTACAGATCTGATTACTCAATTTGTGCTACGCTTGCGCTGCGTTGGCGGGGGCCGGTATCGGACCAGTAACCTTGCGATTTCCTAGGCAGGTACTCGAACAACTGAGCTAAATAGGTCCATAACAGGAGATAGACAGCAATAAGTTACACTCGAATATCACCAACGACACATGATAACTTGCGTATTTACTACTTCATGAGATAATATAATGTTATTAATCCAAGATTTTATAGACCGCTAAGGGCCGGATTTGTTCAGTCGATAGAATATCCGCCTTGTAACCGCAAGTTTCCGAGTTCGGTACTGGTCCTTGTCAAATCACCGTATGAACTGCACAATTGGATATGTGCGGTAAATGAGGAGCAGGTGATAGGTGTGACACTCCAACTCCCACACAGAAATAATCTCCCTGATCTAGCGCTAGTAAAAAAGCGATTGACACCTTCGCTGCCGACTGATACTTACTTTCTCACTCAATTACAAATAAACATCAATTGCAAAGCAATGCTAGGCAAAATTATTTTAGTAATATGATTGTAGATTCATAGAATAAACTACCATCGTCAGTAGTGAATGCTCCATCTCGGAAGTCTTTTAAGGCAAAGTTGGATGAATTGACGAAAGAATATAAATATTCAGTGGAATTAAGATGAATATTTTAAATATGAAGAACAGCTAACAGGTCTCAAACCTAATATACTAGCTGAAAAATATATTATTATGAGGTTTTCACATCTGCTGTAGCCAGTGGTTCATTGGGGGCAGAGAGACAGCAAGTCCCCTTATGTCTCCAGCACTCTTCTGAGTATTCTAGCCGATCCCAACAGTGCTGTAGTTCGGATGGTATCGATTCTTCCTCTGATTTCCAATTCACCCAAATTCTTTTCCAGAGCTTTGGAGGATCGTTCGAAGGGCACCAATTACAATTTGTACGACCTTCACCTTCATGTTCCACAGTTTCTTCAGTTCTCTGGCAGGGTCTAATTATTATTATTATTATTATTATTATTATTATTATTATTATTATTATAACATCATCAGACTGGTTACATTCCTATACTCTAAACCAAATTCTGGATGAGGCTGTTTATAGTTTACATCGCGCTCACACCCTTGCGCAAGTTAGAATCCAACTATTCTTCCCCCAGCTATGGGTAAATAGAGGAGCAGATTGGGTATCTTAAACTTTGTATGTAAACCTGTCTAGAAGAAAGAAATCACTGAATTCAAACCAGTGGCACTCCACTTAAAAATTGACCTTTGTCACATCCTTCTTGTGGAGGAAGGAATGGGTAAGTACATTGAGGATAGTTACTCTCCGGCAAAAATAATATATGCATTTACCCAACCTCTCCGCAGAAGCAAGATGCTATACAAGGTCAGTTATTAAAAGGAGTTAAAGAGGTTTGAATTTGGTTTCTCAATAGACGAAAATGACAAGATCAAGCGGCACTAGAATTTTATATACGAAATATCATTAGTCAGTGAAAGAATCGCAACAAAGTGATTTTATCATCACTAGCATCTGATGTAGTGTTGTAGGGTAGGTAACACGCCTTTGGCACTCTACCACATTGACTGGCTCATTGTCATAAAATAGCCTACGATTAAAGTAGATTAAGTAAGTAAAGTACGTCGTCGGGGTGGCCTAAAGACGGTATCAACCAATCAGCCAGGTACTATATCCCTTTTCCACTAGCACTAAACCAAGGAGATTGTTTTTGCGTCTGGGTGGAGTGTCACACCTACCATCAACTCCTTACTTAGTGCACATATATCGGTGCTATTCATACGCTATTCAGACAAACTTTGCGGCTTTGGCTATACCGAACTGACCCTCCTCTTTTAGAGTGAGTTTATCTTGTTAATTGTACTTATTTGTTCTGTGATTGTATGTATCCATTCAGCACAGGATGCTGGTACTTAATAAATGTGTTCAGCACACCATTCATCTGTATATCTTTCCACCTCACGATACAACATGTAGTCAGTTGGCAAGACGATAATGTCGTCAAGTAATTAATAAAACTAGCAGGATCTGTGGATATAACACACTGTGATAATTTAATTATTACAACGTTTGATATGTTTAATTAAGAGCTATTGTATAATAGGTCAATATGTAATGATATGTAAAATAAATCAATAAGTATAAGAATCTTGATTTAGCTCTCTATCACTCCTTTTTTCTTCTTTCTTTTCATCAATCGAAACGGAATCATCGGTTCGCTCCCCTCCCGCTACCTTTTACTTACTCTCTTTCTTCCTTCCTTCCTTCCTTCCTTTCTTATATCTTAAAGTGCAGCAAATCATATTTCTTACATTTCTTCTTTATGATAAAAACGGAATGGTCTATTATTTTGCTGAGGTAACGACACTCTCAATTAAGAATTCGGCGGATAAGCAACATCAGATAATCTGGATTTTCATTTTTGCATTTTATCGTGTACGATTTGGACGGTCTCATTTTTAACTCGATGGTGTTGCAAGATGATAATGGAACACGAGTATTAATATATAGATATATGCCTTCTTGAGCATCATTCCTCTGAAAAAAAAAATGATGACGAGATCATCTTGAATTTAATGGATTCTAATCTGAAAATTTTGCCCAGAATACTTTTCAGTACTCAAGAAAAAATGACAGAAAACAAATAGCTTTTATAAGATATTTGATAAAAAGAAAGGTATAATCATAAATTACCTTTGTGTAATAGAGGCAGAATACAAGAAACAACCTCATTTGAAAGGAAAAACGGACACTTTTCTCCTTTCGAAAATCGACTTAAATGATAGGAAATTAATGTGAATGTCCCACATTTTGGTCATCATTTCACCTATTTAAAATGCAATCTCTAAGATATCTGCGACTTTCTGTCTTTCTTGAAACAACCAATTTTCAAGATAATGTATTTTGATCTGTAATAAAACGCACATACATACAGAGAATAAGAAAATAGCCCTTCAGTTACACACACACACACACACACACACACACACACACATATATATATATATATATATATATATATATATATATATATATATTGACAGACACACATCGAGCTTCGACGTATCACATCTCCCCAGAATGGTTAGATTTCGCAGGTTACATACAGCTGTATCGAAACCTGACCGATCTATCATCAGTCACTCTTAACCACTGGATCATCATCAGCACATGACACTGACAGCTTCTACTAATCCAGGTCAACGTCGACCTGGGAGTAATATATATATATATATATATTAAATTTTTTACTTGAAGGCACTTACAACGCATGTATCGCATAAAATTCGATACTTTTTCTTATAGAAAATGAACTTGACAAGTGTAATCCCGGCAAAGGATGGCTCGGTGTGTAGAATACTGTACAGACTGTTTCGACTTTATTAAGTCTCATCAGCGGTATATACTAACGATTTCCCTCCGACAGAAATCGAAACCGGGACTTCAGCAGACACAGTGAAACACACACCGAGCCATCCTTTGCCGGGATTACACTTGTCAAGTTCATTTTCTATAGGAAAAAGTATCGAATTTTATGCGATACATGCGTTGTAAGTGCCTTCAAGTAAAAAATTTAATATATATATATATATATATTACTCCCAGGTCGACGTTGACCTGGATTAGTAGAAGCTGTCAGTGTCCTATCTATAGGTTAAATAATACAAAATTTTAAAAAAACATATTTAAAAAAATATTGAGTTTTAAGAAAATTAACTACCCATCAAGAATGAATAAAACAAAACGTTTTCGGCATCAAATAACCCGACAAGGTTGAACTGGCCGTATAATGCAATAAACCAACCAACTATCTACAAAATATATTTTATTCAAGGAGACATTTTTTTACAGCCGAGCAGAAATTGATTACAATATTTCTTTAGCAAGGAAATTCCTTGAACTCTATGAGTAAACGTTAAAATATTTCACGTCGTTTTCATTATTTATTGCTTTTTGTAAGAAAAAAGAAATTAATTTCCAAAGAAAATGAATGGAATTATCTTATGTTAACTTCACTTATTTCAGAACGTAAATTGGTTGATTAGCAAAAGGAAAATAAAAACAGGAAAGAAACAAAAATCACCAACTGTGCATATACCACATTATAGCAACATGCCTATTAAATAACATTTAAACATTAATAAGCACTCAAGCTTATCATTCGTCAGCCTAAGGCTTATAACCTGAATATTCTGATTTTCTCACCTGCAACTGACATGTCTCAAATTAATTATGCCCGTTGTTCGAATCAACAATGTACTCATTATTTATGAAATTTCTAAATGGTATTTTCTGCTTCCTTTCTGTAAGAGGCGTGATTTTCCCCATATTTACGACATATTAAACAGATATAAAGAGAAAACGGTGTATTAATGAAAAATGATATATCTAATCTCTAAATGGTATTTTCATTTCAGGAGGATGTGCAATTACCACAATATTTAAGATATTTGAACGGATATGAAGAGCAAACGATGTATAATTAAAAAGAATATATCATTATTACTGGAAACTCTAAATAATTAGTATGTAACTTTGAGATGACTTTAAATATATACGTGTGAATTATATATATAATTATTCATATATACTATTATCAATAAGAAAAATATTATCAATAAATAAGATTTTTTTAAATATTATAAATTTAAATAATATATAGATAAAATTTTTTCAAAATATTATCAATAAATAATTTGTATGTAATAAATTGCAGATGCCTATAAATATATACTCATCCAGTCTATATGTAAAAATTCATATCATATATATATATATATATATATATATATATATATTTTTTTTTTTTTTTTTTTTTTTTTTTTTTGAAGGCGTAATAATGCACATTTATGTTTAAAAAAAATATTTATTTATTTGTTTTTCTTTTTTTTTTTTTTTTTTTCAGTCCTTTCAGGCAAATGCCCATCTTCAGAGGATTGAAACATTTTTATTTTTATTTCATCTGTATTTGATAAATTCAACTGTGTTGTTAATCCGTTGAATGTTTAAATTAAAAATATATTATTACATTTCAATTAATGCTTCGAACTCACTATAAAAAATTATCTAAAAAATCTTTATTTCAATATCCCCGAGCAGGGCCTCATTATTTTATAGTATTAAAAAAAATAAAAAAATAAAAATTTGTATATGAAATAATTTTCAAAACATCCCGCGAAACACGATCGCCGCACGGATTTTAACGGAATTTGCCGAGCATAACTACATCTTTGCCAAAAAAAAAAAAAAATTTCGCATTTACGATTAAACATTCAACGGATTAACAACACAGTTGAATTTATCAAATACAGATGAAAATTAAAAAAGAATATTTTCAATCCTCTGAAGATGGGCATTTGCCTGAAAATATTTAGGACTCAAAAAAAAAGAAAAAAAAGAAAGAAATATGTTTTTTTAAACATAAATGTGCATTATTACGCCTTCAAAAATATATTATTACATTTTAATTAATGCTTCGAACTCACTATAAAAAATGATCTAAAAAATCTTTATATATATATATATATATATATATATATATATATATATATATATAGAAAAACAAAGTTTTTTCCCAAAAAGATGAATTTATTTTAATGTTGACGTCAACATCGAAATAAATTCATGTTTTTTGGAAGACTTTTTTACTAATTTCTATATATGGGCAGATTCATTTCTATATTTTACTCCAATGTATATATATATACACACACACACACACACACACACACATATATATATATATATATATATATATATATATATAATATATATATATATATTTGTGTCTACAAAATGTGTTCTCAATACTTCCAAATCGAATCAATGATACAATATCCGGCTGGAATTGCCTGTTGAATTTGCCATTTACCATTCACAGCCCATCATCGGGGAATTGCAAAAACACTAACATTGAAAAGTTCCATCAATCAAGTATGTCTGAATAAAGAAATGTTCCCCAATTTTTATATATATATATATATATATAATACGGAGTGCTACATTTAAAATTAAATATTCATCAATATCGTATGATCTAAATTAGGGCAACGTAAACATAAGGTCAACGGCGCTTGGCTTCTGACAGTTTCTTGCCTATGTGATTTCCAATTAAAATACTTGCTTTAAAAATCCCATAGACGAGAATCTCTCAGTAACCAAACACCTGTTATCATGTTTACGATTCCCTAACTTGATTATATATATATATATATATATATATATAGCATACACAAAGTATAGACAAGAACAGACATACAATCAGATTCTAGACTGACACAGAGTTACATACACAGAGTCTAAACATACATCTTCATATACACAGTCTATATAGACACATACATGCACAAACTCACATTCAGAGACTACATGGTCTGTCAAACATACATATATAGTCTACACAGACATATACATACATATTGGCGCGTTTTAGACAGGCATACATAGTCGATACACATACAGTCTAGACATACATATTATTGATCGCAACGTCTTGTCAGGGGAATGCCGCTCCTTCATTCATTGTCCGTTTGTGAGCTCGTTCATATCTTTTCAATCCTGCCAAAGTCTTGCATTACATAGAACATATCTAGCACACATAGCGATCAGTGTTGACTGAGTCGACAGGCGTTGTATACGCATCACTTTGAACTCTCATGTGAAAGTTGAGACCACCAGCTGTTCGGCCCACTTTTTGCAGCAGGAACATAAAAAGTCCTGATGTTGGGGATCATGCTGGGAATAGGAGTGTGGCATGGTTGAGACAACAACTGCAGTCAGGTAGTTCTCTTGTGATTTTAAATACTTGACCAAGCCTGCCTTTGACAACAGGACACAGTCACACTCCTCCCAGATCCACACATCACCAGGATTGGCTGGCAGTTTCACGTTTTCGGCACACACACCTGATTTTTCCCGGTTCACCCTTGCATCTTCATTTCTGCACCACTGTATATTGCAGCCTTCCACTGCACACGATCAGATGTCAGGGACTCCCAATTATCGTCGGGAATACCAAATTACACCAGACACTCCTAAACACTATCTGGAAACCGTTTTTTGTCTTGTGTTGTGGTCTTTTGCCAAAAAGGAGCTCACCATAAAAAAGCTGTTTTGGTAGTCTAGAGTCATAAAGCCGAACAAGATAACCCGCCAAACGCATCTGATTCCTCATCATATGTATAGCATCAAACACGCATACATAGTCTAGACAGACGGGCACACATACACATACACAGCTGAGACGAACTCGCATACACAGTATAGACATACACACTGACACAGACCAGACACATGCAAACACACAGAATGTCTAAACAAATACACCCAGACGCATACCCTGTCTAGACGGGCACATATATCATCTAGACAGACATACAGACAAATGGTTTAGACAGAGACGCATATACACTGTCTAAACACACACGCATACAAACACACACACATGAACACACACACAGAAATGCAAGCCTTTGCAGGCACACAGCCAAGGTCTATGAACACAGTGCACACATTGACACGGAGAGTCTGAGACAGACAGTTTGAATAGATTATATGTGTGTCTCTAAGTCAGTCTGACTGTGTGTCTTTCTGTGAGTATGTGTATACTGTGGTCCACTTTATAACTTTGTATAATGTGACTGGATGTATATATATTGTCTTTTAGTGTATTTCCTGACTTTTCCCGTGTCTGTAGCGTAGTCTGTATGTGTGTATGTATATATGACTGTGTGTCTCTAAATATATTATCCTCTTTCTGTCTGACTGACTGTGTCTCTGTGTGTTTGCTATGCGGTTTTTGTGTGAATTTGCTTCTGTCTATACTGTCCGGAAGTCTGTGTGCCGGTGTGTTTATCTGTGTCTGTCAACAATGTGGTGTATCTGTGTGTCTAGACTATGTCTGTGTGTCTGTCTGTTTGAATATGCGTCTTGTAGTATATCTGTCTATATTGTGTGTATGTCTGCACTAGTTATTTGTCTGTCTATGTACGTCTATGTGTGAGTTTGTGTGTGTGTGTGTGTATGTGTGTGCGTGTGTGTGTGTACTGTATGTGTCTCCGTCTGTGTGTGTATCTGTCAAGACGGTGTCTGTCGGGCTAGAGAGTGTGGATCTGGGCAAGTCTATCCATCTGTGTGTCTAGATTGTATGCCTCTGTGCGTCTGCCTTTATTTACCGTCAGTCTAGACTGTGTATCTGTGTGCATGTCTGACTGTCTGTCTGTCTGTATTTATGTACCAGAGAAAATTCAAACACACTCCAGGAACAAAAAATGTGTCTTGTGTAATCAGTAACAACGTTTGTAAGTCGGCATCTGTACTTAAGAGACTCCTGGTGGCGCATAAGCATCAGATTTTGCCATCTGATCCATCCCATCCAGTGCGAAGGATATCCTTCGTTGAGATATTTGCATCAATCTGTGGATCTGTAGCGGGATTGATGAGTCACTTGAGGGTTCATAAGAAAAAAAGGTGTTGGTGGTGGGGTTATAGGATTGTGAGGGATGGTAGTGATCTGTAAAGTTTAGGCTATTGCTATGTATGTACGTATGTCTTGTTTGTCTTGTCTGCGGTTTATGTGGATGCCTTTCTGTCTGAATAGACTGTGTTTTATGTGTCTGTCTTGATTGACGTCCATACTCTGAAATCAGTCTATTGCGACTAGCAGCTTGCAAAACTTTAAATTTAATCGTGCGCTTCGAGGAAAATACATATATCTTTATAGACATATTTTCATTGATGAAAATATTTTAGTCAAGGAGACAAACCATATTTTCTTCCAAGCGAGAATTGATTAAAAAATTCTCTCACGAGGAAATTCCTTGAACGGTATGAGAAATGTTAAACCATGTAATACACTTACAGTGTAATCTTCATTATTTATTGCTTTTTGAATAAAAAAGTAATTTTTGAACAAAACAGATAACATTATCTAGTGTTTTCTTTAACTGGAGACAATTTATATTTATGTGTCTAAACTCTGTATGTCTGTCTGTCTAGACAGTGTGCCTGATTGTATGCATGTGTGTATATCTGTCGTTGTGTATGATTGTGTGCCTGTCTAGACTGTGCCTGTGTCTATGTCTATGAGTATCTCTCTGTATCCGTCTATAATGTGTGAGTGTATTTTTCGACTGTCTGTGTATCTATGACTGACTGTGTGTGTCTGTCTCTTTCATCTGTCTATACTCCACATATGTGTCTGCGTGTACATTATGTTAGTGTTTGTTTAGAATGCGCCCGCGTGTGTGGCTATCTTCTGGTTCATTATCTGTGTGTCTGTGTCTGTCTATATGACTATGTTTGTATATGTCTATACTGGGTCTGTTTCAGTCTATACACTGTGTATTTGTGCTTATAAGTGTGTATATGCCTGTTTGTGTGTGTATCTGTCTATAATGTATCTCTGTGTATGTCTATACTGTTTTTATATATGTGTTCCTGAATGATAGACAGGCATACATACTTATACATACATACAGTCAAGACTTATACAGGCATAGTATAGTCATGCACACAAATTTAATTTAGGCAAATACACACACAGACACCAAGTCTAAACAGACATAGAGGCAGATGCACTACCACAATATAGACAGTATGCGATGCCAAGAAAATGTTAACTGTGTTCACTTTTATTATGCAAGTAAAATGATTGTTATGATGAATCATAGAAAACTTAATGAGAAGACGGACTCAGCATGATGGAAGTTCATCCCTGCGGCAAATCGCCAACTGTTCATTTCAGAATTGTAAATATCAAATGACTTTCCTTCGTCTTTCAACAATTATAATTTTAAAAAGGCAAGATACATCTTGTTATGTGAACCATAAAATGTATCTATTTAATACAAATTGATCTGAATTTAAAAGAACATATGTTCATGAAGTCTTTTTGTTTTTTTTTTTTTTTCCCTTTTTAATAGAAAATGTTATCACTACCCATTGTTTTAACTTTCAGATATGATCAGCATATTTATTTCCAAAATATCTATAGATTATCATGATACATAACTATTGTGATTATTATAATCTATTAAAGTATATAATCTATTATGACATTCAACTATCTATGCGTTAAAAAAATGAATGATTTTAAATGATGTGTTTAACAATTTGAGTTTAACAAAATGAGAGTACCCATCAAGAATTAATAAAACAAAACGTCTTCGGCATAAAATAACCCAACAAGTTTTGATATCCCGTAAAATTCAACCGACCATCTTTTAACATTTAAGTAAGATGCGAGAGACAATAAATAGGGTGAATTCTGTCTAAGTATTTGACAATATGACGGAATATTTCTAGTTGCACATTTTTCAAGGAAATCACTAGTAATGGACCATGTCCCAAAATACGTTGATAGTAGACTGAAAGGTAGTGGGAGAATGGTGGTCATGTGTTGACATCATAGTGCCTCCACGCATTTTAAACCGACCTTCGCATAAGCTTCGGTTTGTGCGTGGCTCCCCACTTAAAAAAAGACCTTGCGTTGCATTCTTACCTGGTGGAAGGTTGAGGTAAATAAAGCCAA
>CM042139.1:49979839-49989839 GCA_023376005.1 Doryteuthis pealeii
TACTGTTGTGAATTGAACTTCGAAAGTAGGTTAACAGAAGGAAATTTTACTTCTTTTTCTTTTCTTTTTTTTTTTTTTTTTTTTGAGGGTGTCGGCATTTTGTCTTTTAATCTACGAAGCTGGCCGTGAATGTGCTTCCTCACTGTCAGCCAAAAATTGAAAAAAAAATATTTCGTTACTATTAAACAGTTGATTAAGAAACTTTCTATTCCAAAGGATAAATTCAATTTTTAAAAAAGTAAGAATGTCTAAAAGCGTATACATATACGGGTTTATATTTGAGTTTGAGCATGCTTATATCTACACACAAATATTCACACACGTACGTACGTACACATACACACACACACACACACACACACACGTACATCCACAAAAACACACACACACAAACATATATATGTATTTATATTTGTATTCATATATATATCTGCGTTTGTGTATGAATATATCTACACTTGTTTATAATTTTTTTTTAACACACACAATGTATTTGGGCAGATTTTTTTCTTAATGCTGACAGTATTAAAAAGGACAGACATCTGTCTGACTAGGAGCTTCTCGATCCGTTCAATTTGCCGGACCGATCTTTAAACATCAGGCTGGAATTTGTTAATGAATACACCAAGTTTCTTTCCCGAGTAATATCATCCCTAAATAGTGCCGTCTTCAGGTATTTTAGGTTTGGAAACTGCACTGCTAATTTAGCATTGAGCACTTTTCAATGCAAGTAATTTTATTATTTGGCATACTTATATATATATAATATATATATTATATATATATATATATATATATATAAAGAATGTCATAACATGACAAAATTTTTTTTCGAAACTATGAGGATCCAAAACTTTTATAATCAAGGTTCCTTATATTAATAAATTACCTATTATTTTGATTCATTTTTAAAATCCTAAAATCCCCTGGATCTGATTTGGATATAGATCTAAATTTGGATTTGGTAAAAATATTTTCTTTTTTTTTTTCAAAGGACTGTTTTATATAAAATGACATTAATTTTGAACAAAGAAACGCCGATGTTCATTATCGATAAATGTGGAAGAATATCTGTTCAATGAATGCCTTTATAATGGGGTTAAGATAAGAAGAGTCTGAGGGTCTCAGGTTAGGACTGAAGAGTGAACGTGGCCATTTCCATTGAGTGTTTATTCTAGACTTGAATCCTCATGCTGCAAAAGATCATTCATAACCCATGTAACATATTCACCAACGGCTACTATCGTCAGACGGGGGAGGAGAAAAGCGAAAAACTCACTTACCACCGGTGTTAGGACCTCTCTTGCCTTATTTTCTTCGTTCAGGCTCTGAGGTGTGGACGCAAGTAGAGTAGATAATGAACACGACGTGCGGGGTAGTTTCTTTGTCCAAATAGGAACCAACGTTTCTTGTATCTTTGAAAGATTTACTCGCTCTACGTACGCACCGACGCACCCTAGATTCCTAAAGAGAAAAAGAATCGAGAAACCTCTCTACTTTTATTTGGATTCGCAGAACATCCGACCCCCACTTTAGCTCTACAAGTGTGGCATTCATAACCACTTAGATGGAGAATTGAGTCTGGTAAACTTGGCAATTTCTATTTAAATGCTATTTTCAGTACAACGTTTTAATATTTTCAGTACGAAATTAAGCATATTTTATAACACTTAGGATACAGATGTAGCGTGAAGGGCTCTACTTAAAAGGAGTAATGATGTGGTTATAGAATATTAATATACTTATCTCCTTTTAGTCCTGATTTACTTCTCTAGGCTAGATTAGAGTTGCTGGTATTCTGGATCGGCCGTTGAATTTTTATTGGGCTGGATGGTATTCTTGCTGTTTGAGTCTGGAACAATTTGGAAAACTCTTGGGATATCTGGTTTTGTGCTGTTGATAGTTTTTTTTAATAACACAAGACTTCCCTTTTTTTGAGTTCATTCATTTTCCCAGGTATAAATGTCTTGGGGAACAGACACGCATCTTGTGTTTCTTCCTTTCAACCGGCTAGTTCCGACTAACTCTCATTCTCTCCTCTCACAACCTCTTTTCACAACTTCGCCACCTGACAACTCTCGACCAATAAGAAATCGACAGGTAGCGTTGTGCTGACTTATCCAAAAATCTTTCCACTATTATCTACACATAACTTCTTGCGATTTTTTTTTACCTTATTATATTACAAAGAAAGAAATGATGAACTTTGTAAACTCGTCTTCTTTTGGGTAGTTGTCTTTTGGATAACTGATCTATTCACCCCATTCGTTGATTACAATGTTGCACTAATATTCAAATGTGCCCGAGTCCAAATTACAAAAAAGTCTTCATTGCCTAGGGCTGCATATAAAATTTACTGAAATCGGCAAAGAATCAACTATTCGCTTTATTTTATTGTTTTCATTTTTGAATTCTAGTGTATAATTTTGAAAGCTGTATATTAGTTTTAATAAATTATTTTTTATCATTTTATTAATTATCTTTTAGGATATGAAATTTGTTTAGGACTGACTGACATTTTATTGAGATTTCATAATATAGATATTTTCTCAGATAATTCATATATGCCAGACTTTTAATTAATTTTGTAAGTTACTGGTTCTTTAAAAAGTCTAAAACGTTGGATCGAATTTCAAATCCTTTAGACTTTCGAAATGCGTGTTTATCAAACGTTCAAATTGTATTTTTTTTAATTTATTGATTCATATTTTATTAACCGACTGGCAGGACCTGTGTATATACCACAGTATCATAAATCAATTATTACACGTTTGATATGTTTACTTAAGAGCTATTGTGATGTGTTCAATATGTAAAATGTATAATAATATTGATTTAACTCTCTATCACTTTAAAAAAAATCTCTTTCCTTCTTTTCATCTTTTCATTACGTTCGATTGAAACAGATGAGTGTTATCGCTTCCACGCGCTCACCCACCCTTTCTATTTTTCCCCAAATATCTTTCATTTTTTCGTTTTTCTTATATTTTCTGTGTAGCATGTCATTTTTCCTACCTTTCTTTCTTTATAATAAAAAAAATGGTCCATTGTTTAGCTGAAGTTATGACACTCATAAGAAATAAGAATTCGTCAGATTAGCAACACCAAATAATCAGAATTTACACTTTTGCATTTCATCTTGGACGATTTGGACGGTCTGATCTTTAACCAGAGTGAGTTGCAAGATGATAACGATCGGACGATTAACGATTAAGTGTATTATTTTATTAACCGGCCGTAAGCTCTTCGGCGAAGTGAATAAGATTTTTGGATGTTTGCATTATAATTGCCTTCAAGCAAAATATAAATAATAATTTATTCAACAATGCTTCTATAAAAAACAAACATCCAAAAATCTTATTCACTTCGCCGAAGAGCTACGGCCGGGTTTGTTTACTACTCAATAAACATTACCTTACCTACTATGGTAGAGGCGTGTAGTATCATTGACAAGGTTAATTTCGCAGGATTGTTCGCTATGTACCGGCAGCCGAACGGATATGGTCTCTGACTATGCCTGCTGAGGTCCCGGTTTCGATTCCTGTCGGAGGGAAGTCGTTAGTATACATCGCTGATGAGACTTAATAAAGTCGAAACAGTCTGTACGGTGTTCTGCATAGCGAGCCATCCTTTGCCGGGATTCACTTGTCAAGATTATTTTCTATAATTATCGAATTTATGCGATACATGCATTTAATTGCCTTCAAGCAAAATATAAATAATAATATATATATATATATATATATATATATATATATATATATATATATATATATATAAAGGAGATTTAGTATGTACGTGTGGACGTATAACTCCAAAACGGGAGGTCACTCAGATTTAAAATCTTGCATACACATTGATATCGTTCTAACTAAGAAACACTCCGAATTTGGTTATTGATTTTTACTGATTAAGGGATATAATTAATTAATCAAACAAAAATCAAACGATTTTTCGAAAGCCATAGCATAGCTGCTGCTGCTGCTGCTGCTGCTAATGCTTGGTGTATCAGCAGGGGCTCGTCTGACTGTTTTAGCAGCAGAAAGAAAGAAACAAACAAACAAACAAACAACGAAAGTATATCAGCTTCCAGTCATTGAAAATGTTAGCGACAAACTTGAACTATGACTAAATTTTAACGTAAAATAAATTCGTTTTTTTTAAATAATCTTTCTAAATATTTATTTATATTTATCGTATGTTTCTGAAACTAACTTTTATTGTACAATGTACACTCACTTAAATTAAATTGTTGTCATGCACAAAAAATTGTAGAAAAATGAAAATTGTTTCAAAACACAAGTTTACGGTTACATTTTTTTAAAATAAGATTTTAAATGTCAATAAAAATCAGTCACCAGTATAGGGTTGTATAATGTAAATTTAAAAAAATGAAAAACGAGTTGTTTTGTAATTAATACTAATGGTTAAAAAAAAGTCTTAATAGTTTAGAGAACTAATGAAAACGTTTAAAATGTAAGCAAAATAGATATTGCATTCTTTTTATCGTTAAGAACTAGATTTGAATTGTCATGTACAAAAAATTCAAAGAAATAAATTACAATGTATTTCTAACTTATCAAGAAATTAAAAACTGAATTTTAAATTGTCCCCAAATACTATTATTATTTTCAAAATGAAGTTTCAGTGAAACTTTTCGTGAAAAGAAGAGAAAATAATCTTGCTCAATATATAAATTGTACGAGTCTTTATCAATTGAATTATTTTTATAGCGAGTTAGAAAAAAATTATTTTGCTTCGGACAGCAAAAGTATGTTTAACAAAAAATCAAATCTTATTCATATCGCAATCTTTTATTCCTGTCTTTAAAATATTATTTAGTTAGAAATGAAATGAAATAATCTATCTTACAAAATATTATTTGGTAAGAAAGAGCGAAGTAAAAAACAATAATAAGCGCTTATTATTTATTTCGTTTATTAATAAATATAATATAACTCAACTTTGTATATATACGAAAAAATTAAAAACAAAAGAATTTTAGAAAGAAAAGCCTTTTACAAAAATAGGTAGTTAAATTATAACTACTTATTTCGTTACTAAGTAAATATAGTTGTATTCGTATTGTAATAAAAACAAAAAAAATATAATAAAAATACGATGTAGTTAGCATTTCGTATATAAACAAAACAGTGTATGATATGTTCTTACCTTGAACATAAAATAAAAATGATTCTATTGTACGTTACGTACAATAGAATCATTGGCGCAAATGTGTCAAAGTTAGGGTGGCCTAGAAAAAACACAACCCAAATTATTTATTTATTTTCCCATTAAACTAACCTTAAAGCCCAACCCCAACCCCAACCCCTAACCCTAACCCTAACCTTGAAATACAGTTTTATTACAAAATTTGTGGGTTCTGTTTTTTTCTGGGTCTTCTTAATTTTGACACCTTAGTGCAAATTCAGCCCAACTGTTAAGATAGAGCGGTTCCGATATGGGGGTCGTTTACTAACAACTTATACGGGGAAATGAGCACCCCTGAAAACTCGAAAAATAAAGAACTTTTTAGAATTTTTTTTTTTTACAATCTGATAGATTGGTGTGTAAACGATAATAATCCATTGAAGAAAAAGAAAGAAATTACAAAGAAAATATTTTTTCAGCGGTTCCGATATGGGATCGGTTTACGATAAACTCATACGGGGAACTGAGCACCCTAGAAAACTCAAAAAATAGTGTGCAATCGATAATAATCCGTTGAAAAAAATAATTAAAAACGAAAATTTTAGAGGTTCCAAAAGTTCAGGTCCGCCAAATTAAGTCACCACTTTTTTCTCTCTGTCTCTTTTTAAAAAATTTTTTTTTTACTAAAAACCGCCAGAAATGGCCTTTCGAATTTATCTCTGCTGAACTTGAAAAACGGTCGGAAAATTAGAGTGACCCAGAAAAACAGAACCCACAAAATGTGTAATAAAACTGTTAATTTTAACTAGGGGGTTTAGGTTAAGGATGGGGTTTAGGGTTAGTTTAATGGGAAAATAAATAATTTGGGTTCTGTTTTTCTGGGTCACCTATATACAGTGACCCCAAAAAAAAAAACCCACAAATTTCGTAATAAAACTTAATTTAATTAATTAATTAAGGGGTTAGTTAGGGTTAGGGTTGGAGTTTAGAGTTAGTTTAATGGGAAAATAAATAATTTGGGTTCTTTTCTTTTTTTTTTTTGGTCACCCTAATTTTCCCGACCGTTTTTCAAGTTCAGCCCTTATCTCTAGATTTCTTTTAATCATTTATTAACATTTTTTAAAAAAACTTTAGAAATCACTTTAATTCATTCATATTAGTGTCATCTCGAATATGACATTTATTTCGACCGTTTATTCATTAGACAATTCTCGGCAATTTTTTAAAAAATTTTATTAATAATTATCTCTTATTAGTAACCACCAATTTTCCCTGTGTAATTTATCCCACCCCTATATTTAATACAATCAAACTTGCATAAAAATTAATATTATCTTGAAAAAAAAATTTAAGTTCGAAAGATGAAACATTAAACAAACTACTGATGATTTTTTTTTAATTTTCAGCTAACGGATATAATGAAAATTATGATTGAAAAACAATGTTTTCATTTTTGCACCGTTAAATCAATTGAAATTTTACGTAGCCGAAAACAAACGACAAGAGGAGTTTTAAAATATATTATGAAAAATCAATTAATGGTCCGATTTTCACGAAAATATATTAGGGGAAATATTTTTTACGAGGTCTACCCCCATCCCCTATTCTATTTTATGAGATATTAAAAAAATGAACCGAAATTGGGTATACCTATCTCCTATTTTTTTCGCCACTGACTCTTTGGTGTTCCTATTTTCTTTTTAGTCCGGTCATGGGCCGGGTACTTTAGCTAGTATATATATATATATATATATATATATATATATATATATATATATATATATATATATATTAAACTATTAAGACTTTTTTAACCATTAGTATTAATTACAAAACAACTCGTTTCATCATTGTTTTTAAATTTACATTTATACAACCCTATACTGGTGACTGATTTTTATTGACATTTAAAATCTTATTTAAAAGAAATGTAACCGTAAACTTGTGTTTTGAAACAATTTTCATTTTTCTACAATTTTTTGTGCATGACAACAATTTAATTTAAGTGAGTGTACATTGTATAATAAAAGTTAGTTTCAAAAACATACGATAAATATAAATAAATATTTAGAAAGATTATTAAAAAAAAACAATTTATTTTACGTTAAAATTTAGTCATAGTTCAAGTTTGTCGCTAACATTTTCAATGATTGGAAGCTGATATACTTTCGTTATTTGTTTGTTTGTTTCTTTCTTTCTTTCTGCTGCTAAAACAGTCAGACGAGCCCCTGCTGATACACCAAGCATTAGCAGCAGCAGCAGCAGCTATGCTATGGCTTTCGAAAAATCGTTTGATTTTTGTTTGATTAATTAATTATATCCCTTAATCAGTAAAAATCAATAACCAAATTTGGAGTGTTTCTTCGTTAGAACGATATCAATGTGTATACAAGATCTTAAATCTGAGTGACCTTCCGTTTTGGAGTTATACGTCGACCCGTACATACCAAAATATCTCCATTATATTATATATATATATATATATATATATATATATATATATATATATATATATATACGCCAATATAGCCTATAAATTTAGCTAAAGAAATTAAATCAAATGTACTTACTATTAAAGTCTTTAGAGGATGAATCATGTTGAAAAATGATAAATGTTAATATACGCAATATTTCGGATAGTCCTTATCCCTTTTTCTAATTGAGAAAATCAAATGAAAACCCCTTTTAATGGGAAGCAAATGCACTTCGGGATTTTGTCAATGACAAAAAAGTAACCATCTCATTTCTTTTATTTTGAGAGTTGTATTGATCTATGTTTATTGCATAGACATGTTTCTAACTAAATGGAGTTTGTGTCTCATAAAGGAAGTTTTATATGTAAATTTAGTTTGTATGAATGTAATTTATAAATCTGTTTTGTTTGTTTATTTTGGAAGGCTGTGAATTTATTAAATAGGTGTTTTGGTTTATGTTTTTAGTAGTATTGCTATCCCTTTAAGAAATATATTTATACATAGAAATTAATCTTCAGTCACTTTTTTCTTTCTATCTCCCCCCCTCTCTCTCTCTCTCTCTCTCTCTATATATATATATATATATATTATTTAAATAGATAAACATATTGAGAAACTTATATAATATATATATATATATATATATATATATATATATATATATATAATATATATATATATATAAAGCATATCTGTCTTAATATTCCATATATATATATATATATATATATGTGTGTATGTGTGTTTGTGTGTATGTGTGTGTGTGTGTGTGTGTGAAGAGAAATGGAAGTGAATTTATGAATTCAACGGTATGTAGTATATTGAGAAATTTAAAAAAACACAGGTTTAAATAAAATGAGTGGTAAGTTTATTAGCCGACGCTGCAATGTTTCGATCTGTTAAGTAGATCTTCTTCAGGGCTTTTGTTTGTGTAAGGAAGAGTAAAAAATTTTATCACAGACTAACAAGAAAAACTGTGATAATCCTTGTTATATATATATAATATATATATATATATATATATATATATATATATATATATACGGGATCTTTAAGTTTGAGGAAAATTGATTTTTTTATTAAAGTAATATAGCGTTTTTCTTCTTCGTGATCAATGAAATAGAGAGATAAAGGAAGATACTGAGATAGATAAATTTTATAATTACATGTACATGTGTATCTATAATTCTACTATAAATCACCATTATTATTTTGTATAGATTTATAGCAATACAATGTATCATTATGAATGTATAGTATCTGTATGCATGCATTTTTTGTTATTTGACCTTAGAGTGTAATTTCACTGCTTGCCTTATTTCATTGAGCGGACCAATTTCACGCATGCGCCAATCCCAAGAGATATTCTCAGATAATCTATTCGAACTAAAAACGTGTTAATGCTAATTCAATAACCATTTTAGATATACGAACAACTGTAAATTCAAAAAAAAAATAATTTCACTGCCTAATTGTTTTTTTTTTTTTTTTTTTTTTTTGTTTTTTTTTTGTTAACAAAGCTATTTGCTTGACTCTACATTTGATTCCCCGAAGATTTAGTCTAAACATTGAAAAGCCAAAACAAAGGCGGAATCAGACATTATGATCTTTGCATGAATATCATGAGAACTTTGTTTGCTGGTTTGTCTGTGTTAAAGAATTAACAAATCTATGATTTCATCTTCGTTTTTGTTATTTTGCTGTGATTTTGCGTGTGAACCGAAAAAATGAATGCAGTTTACATCGGCAGAAACAATTTGAAAGATTTCCACTGGGTAAAGAATTTCGTTTTAGATAAACCCATTATTGTATGTTTTAGAAATTATCAGACACGTGATCTAATCTACTTAAATTCTGTATACGTTGCATATGTTCAGGATATATTGCACTAGTGGCTACTGGGTAAGCTAGACGTCTACGTTGCGCAAACTTTCGAATTAGTAACACGTTTTCTACCTTAAAAAGTTATAGGAATACCTTGATATATATATATATATATATATATATATATATATTATATATATATATATATATATATATACAATATAGGTACAAGTGATAACCTACTCGAGAAGTCACCTTTTCCATTATACATACGTACATATATATAATATATATTATATATATATATATGGTTGAACACGACAGACACTTCTTGTCAAACGAGTTTCGTTTCGATCTTTTCCAATTGGATGGCTATCTTTTTATGTCTGCTTTAAAAACAATAATTCGTAATAATGTTTTTTTCCACTGGCAACGACAATAAAGTAAAACTAATCATCTATTAACCAAGGTTTAAAAACACCAACCTTGTCACCAGCCCCCCCCCCCCCCTCCCACCGCTAGCAGACCAATTTTGCGTATAAATCAAATGT
>CM042139.1:49994839-50084839 GCA_023376005.1 Doryteuthis pealeii
CCTGAAATAAATAAAACAATATTTAAAAACATAAACACAAAACAATTATTAAAATATGGACGCATCATATTTCTTTTTCAAACCAGATTAAACGCCTTTTTCTTCAAAGAAAGTTAAAAGTAATAAAAGAAAAATGATATTACCATACATACATAAATTGCCCATTACATTGAAGATAATTTCTACCCAGTGTTGTCTTATCAGTTGGTATTAACAATTTAGTTTTATTTATTTCCTAGTTTGTATTATCTATTCTTAAATGTCGTATTCATAACAGAAGCACGTGATTTTTCTGTTTGAGAAGGTAGCATTATAGTCGAGCAATTCTTTTGTTCTCGACCTGCCATCAAATCTTTTGTTATCATGATGCACTTAAAAGACATCGTAAGGCAATAAACCTTTTCAGCGCTCGATTTGACATTGCTATTTTATCTTTATCAATAAAATACAACAGGGCTCACAACACGGACAAATAACAACCAATCTATTAATTATGCAGTATGTCAAGGCATCAGGATAGTTGGTTGGTTGGCTGGTTATATTTTTACGGCATGTCAACCCATTTGGTCATTTTATGCAGAAGAAGTTTTTGTTTTATTCATTCTTGATGAGTACTCTATTTTTAAAAAACATTTTTCTATTTATTTATGAGACCCTAACAGGTAGTACCACTCCGTGTCAGAGTGGACCTGCGAGCAATAGTGATAAAGGGGTAATCCACATTACCCAGATCTCCAAAATTGGAACCTCACCATTATATATCCGTTTTTCTCAATTTTTGATCACACACACACACACACACACACACACACACATATATATATATATATATATATATATATATATATATATATATATATATATATATAGCTAGATATATATGATAATATTGAGACCGATATGTAAATAAAGATAATATTCGGAAACCTGCTATGTGTCTTACATACTTACGTATAATCCAATTAGTAACGGAGACCATTATACAAGCCTATGTAAACGATTGCTACTTTTTTCAAGTCAAGATGATAAACTGCTTATAACAGAATAAACAACATAATCTCTATAATTCTTGCCATTTAGAAACTTATTTGCCGAAGCCATATTGTACATAACTCTACCTCTGTTCAGACTACATTGTAAATATTTTGAATAATTCATAAGAAGCACCATATGTTTATATATGCATATAAATGTATACATTTTGACGTGTATTTTATTGGCATTCTTTTCCGAAGCAAAACGTAATAACTTGTGTTGTTAATCTCAATGTGAATTTTGAAAACTATTTTATAAAGAGGTTGCTGCAAATTTAATTTTGCGTATCTGTAAAATAATGAGATTTGGAAAAACCCTAGATTTAGTAATATGTAATATAATAGTAAAAATTAAATAGAATTTGGGATGACGTAAGAAAATCTGACCTGTTGGCTTCTGATTGGTCGAGGAGTGTCAAACATGACAAAGATGAAAGAGAGAGTGAAAATTTGGTGAATTTAGCCTAAGTTTTGGGGGGACGTGGACGTTAGAGAATGGGCTGAGTGTTTGAAGAGAACAGACGTAAGATGAGTGTCTGTCCTCCAAGGTATTTTTACTTGGGTTTAAAATAAAATATATGTGCTCTGTGAAAAATAACAGTGATTTTGTTCGTCGTTAAGAACTCACAACGAACGAAAGTATATACCAAGAAGATTCCAATTAATTCCCAGACTTAAAGAACAGAGAAAACACCAGCCAACATGATATCAGCAACTCCGTTTCCAGTTCTAGTCGAGAGATAAGTAGAACAGTATAAGATAATTATAGAAACTCCATACTCCTTCAAACGACACATATCGAAATTTAGTGATCTTACAAATACACACTCCAACTTGATTCCTAATGACTTTTGCAATTGATCCATGATATACATTTTTAAAGGCGAATGACTTCTTTCAAATTTTAAGTGTTTATTGCAATACGAATATATTCACTGAATCTCCCTAAATTTTTTGATGAGATAATTGAAATAAATAATACGTTAAATCTAATAAATGAATAAATATTTCATTTTCTTGTCGAACTTGGAAACCTTCTCGAACTCGGGAACCTTTTCTTCCAACTCGGGAATCTTCTTGTCGAACCCGGGAGTCTCCATGTAATCAGGAGACTTCACCGAACCCTTCATTCAATCCACGTTTGTAGACTGTTTTCATTCTGATAACCATGATCGAGTATAAGTGTTAAGCTGGGTTAATCATTCTATATATATATATATATATATATATATATATATATATATATATATATATATATATATATATATTCCTCTGACGTTGTGAAATAACAAGGAGTGCAGTTTGTAAATAAAGAAATGTACAAGCTGATGTGTGGGGAAAATTATTTAAAAAAGGAAAGACCGGAACCGTTCATAGAAATACAACGGTATCGTAATAAATGGCCAAAAGAAAACCCCCGAAAGATTTGTGCAAGTTAAATATGTAAATATGTGCTCAATACACTAAGTAGAGCAAAATAATAAGGACATAAGTAGTCAGAAACTACCTACCTAGGTTTTAATTAATGTCTCATCAGTATAATTAAAAAAAGGCACTCCCATAAAAAAATAAAATGAACACGTGCTCTATAGAACTCCAGAACTGGATCCTACCATCAGATGCAGTTTAGTGCTCATTCCCAAGTCAACCCCTTTTTAGGGGAATGAGTCTCACCACTATGCAGGGGTTGTATTCCGTGTATTATAAAACCTTCTGATAGGACGGGTTCTTATTAGAGAATCAGTATATGGGTCTGTGACACCAATACCATTGCCTGTAGATTCTTTATTGCCAAGAAGAAGAAGAAGAAGAAGAAGAAGAAGAAGAAGAAGAAGAACAACAACAACAACACAACAACAACAACAACAACAACAACAACAACTTATTAGAAAAACAATATATAATGCAGCGAAAGCAAATCTGTTCATTTCCATTTATACGTAGACGAAAACGTGCTTCAAAAATCAGCACGACTTTTGTAAAAGTTCCAATAAAGACACTGAAAATCAACACATTCAGCTGCACTTTACACGTCCAGATTTTCTGTACGTGAAAACTAACAGACGAACACTTTGATGCAATTGAATCTAACATGAATTCAACTCTGAATTAAAAACATAAAAATAAAATAAAAGTACGAAAACTGATAAAATTAGTAACACTAGAAAAGAAAGAAAGAAAAGAAAAACTTAATTATTTTATTTCACAGATTTCAGTTTCCTAACACGAAATTCTCAACGCAAATCAATGAAATGAAATGACAGTTAAACAAATAGGAGTGGAAAATTATTAACAAAAAAAAACATAAAACAAAATTTCTGACCTTTTTGACATCAGCTGTCAAAATTGAAAAGTGGCAAATCTAACAATTTTCTAGTTTTCTTATGATCAGTGTGAAACGGTTATTTGGTTTGAATATAGTATGAAAATACATGGACCTCATTTTATCAAAACTAAACTGTGTATGAATGCATGTATGTATGTATGTATGTAGGATAGATAGATAAATAAATAAATGGTTTGTTATCTTTGTTTAATGACATATCAAATTTCAAGGATTATTTAATGCCAAACCCAACTGTGCAGAAGAATAGTAGTGGTTGGTCGGTTGTTTGGTTGTTTGTTTGGTTGTTTGGATTTTACGGCATTGACATTGGGTTATTTTATGTCGGTTATTTTTTTTTATTCATTCTTAATGAGTACTCAATTTTTTGTCTTAGACAATACTGGATTATTAAAAAAAATGAATATGTTATGGAAGTAGTGCAAGTACTTTAATTATTCGAGTAATATGGTAAAAATGACACATTACAGCAATGATTTTGGAGAAAAATCTTAAATTATTTAAATTAGAAGATAGAAATTAAAATGTGTTGTCAGCGTTCGTGCTCAATTTGATCACTATAATCTAAAAAAATAAAAAGAAACAAATATTAATCATACATTACCAACTTGATATTATATAAATTATATTAGAGTAAAGTGGTGACCGCTGCTTACCTCTTACTTGTGTGATCAACAACAAACAGATGTGTGAGATGGTCAAACAAGAGAATTGGGAATTTTGAGAATGGATTAATCTGTTAGTTACTAAGAAAGCAACAACCAAATTCTCCAGGACAAGCCATAAAAGGAAGTAGGATACGAGATTTCATCCTGTCTAGGGTTATGTTATTCATAGAGATTTGGTAATCGCGTTCATTTACGTTTATATTCTCTTTCAAATAGATCTATTAGATTTATAGATTCATAAACACATTTTAAACAGATCTATTCGACCCATAAATTTCACTCTAACACTCCTGGTCAGAGTGGATCTGGAAGTAATGACAATAGAGAGGAACTCCATATTCCCCCACTTTTCAGGGCTCTAGACCCACTACCAGAGGCAGGACACATTTTGGGAGAGATCTTACCCCTCTGCAGGGAATAAATAAGGATATTCTAAGCCCCATCGCCATGATGCTCTGTTTTAGTGACCAGTCAATAAAGTGAGTGGAAGTTGTCTGGGATCAGGTGACGCGAATTTCCCTTCCTTATAGAGACAACCTCATCGGGTCTTCATTTCTTCATATCCCTTTCATCTGTACATCTCCATAAAGATCTTGGCAACTCTACATAAGATCCGAATCAAAATCGATATCATTAGTCACTATGGAGGTCTTTAAATGATATTCAGTAAAGCTATATCCTTTGAGATTCCTTTAACAGGGGTAAAGCTCGGGTTTATTGCTTGATACCTGAAGTGCACCATAAAGGGGAATGCCGTCGGGTCCATGCATTTTTTGCCCTGGCAACTCTTAAAAATAATTGATGGAAGGCCAGGTAAATTTATATCTTTTCCAATTCCTTAAATATTTTCGAATGTTTTTGTATGCAGATATCAGCTATAAAAGCATTGCTTTGTTAAAAATCTGTTCATGAAGATTTTTTCAGGTATTGTATGAGATGGTTTTAACTCACCAAAATTAGCAGGTAGCAATAGGTTACATCGTATCTCCAGAGGACAATTCAATAATCACGAATCAATAACGGACTTAAGTAACTGGTACATTTCTAATCAATGGATGAACACAGCGAGGAGAATGTAAAGTTCATATATGTCACGCATATATCACAGATAATAAGATTTGCAATAACATTACGTCTATGGCTAGAAGCACTTAAGCTATGAGAGAACATTTCAAATATTTATGATTAGGAAGATAATTAGTTTACTAAAAGCGATAGATAGGTGTAAGGTCAAGTCACGTGTAAACTCTCGATTTCGACGAGATAATCGTTGGCTTGCTCAGGATTTAGATTGATAAACACTTAGGAAAAGCAGATATAGTAATCCAACTGAGTGTTGTATACCATACTCGTATATAAGTATATTGTAGCGTATAGTAGAATACCCTTGCATACATATACATATACAGATATACTCATCTGGGATACTTAGCATCTGTTTCTTGCCTGGGCTGGATCTGTCTAACTCTTGGCTGGTCATGGGTGGGTGGCTGAATTTCTTAATCTGTGCCGGTAGATTTTATCTTAGCTGGTTCTTTTTTACTTGATACTGGGGCGTCTTGTGTTGTTGTTTGATTTTTGTTAATAACACAAGACTTTACTTTGTTTAGAGCTCTTTATCCTTGTATAAGATTCAGATCAAATTAAACAATCATGTGAGAACTTAATTTTAACGGGCAGAGCACCATTACGTTTGTCCTATTCAACGCATGATTGAATTCTGATTTTCCTGGCTACTTTTACACGGCTCGCTCTGGCAAACTGGAAGAGAGGTCAACACACGGGTAAAATGTGTCAATCACTTATCCTGTGTGTTTCCAATAAAACATTAGGTTGAATCGAAGCTACATTAATTATATATAATTAAAACGATACCTATTAATTATGTACCATGAGGCCGGTGAAGCAGAGTTACAAATACTCATCAAATAAGAAAACAGATAGATAGATGATGGTTACTCCTTCTTTTGTGAGGATCGCCATCTCTTCATTGATCACTGCATGACCATGTACACGCAAGTGACATTTCAACACATACCATCGCTGCGGGACTTTGAAAAGTTATCTGCACATAAAAATCACAACAGTATGTGTTTGTGCTACACGCATACCACCCTCTATGTATTCCACAGCTATAATCCAAAGACAAGTTGTGTAAAATGATTGGTAGTAGTATCAACTGCAGGTTTTTCTGAGTTTCCTTCCCCCTAGGGGTCATTAGTTTTCATATCAGAGTACACGAATTTTTCAGTCATTATCTTCTTCAGGGAGTGCATAGAGAATACCCCATCTTTATCAACGTCTATCGATTTTGGATTGTTTAATTCAAATTTATTTGGTTGGTTGGTCAGTTGGTTGCTTTTTACGGCATGTCAACCCATTTTAGGTTATTTTATGTCGAAGACATACTGTTCTATTTATTCTTGATGGGTATTCAATTTTTTAAAACTCTGTTTTTGAACACATTTTAAAAATATTTTTTCTATTTAACCCATAGATGGGACCTTACAAATAGTACCATTCTTGGTCTGTGGGGATCTGGGAGTAATGGCGGTGAAGGTATGCACCACATTCCCGAGAGTTTCAGAATTGGAACTTCAACACTAGCTGCAGATTAACCTCATACCAAGGACACTAAGACCCTCAGCCACCGCTTTCGATCATATATATGATAAAAAAGGCTTGAGGGCTTGCCCTAAGGGTAATAAGGTTGTGACAATCATATACGTGCTAGTGTAAGACGCGACCAGCCGATTGATCGGAGGGAGCTTCTCCGACCGCCAATTTAGCCTAAGTAAGGGTCAAAGTGGAGTGTTGCATGTCATGTACTGCTCAGCTAGCAAGATTCTATCCTTAAGCACCACTGGTCGCTACCTGCGCCTAACAGGTGTCTCCATTGGGAGGTGCAATCGATGTATTCCTCTGTCCCAGCGGACAGATTGAATTTATTTCGTTAAATACTATTTACTTTCTTAAAAATTCAAATACGCACATACATAAATAAAATCACAAGAATTTGGGCCGAAAATTCTTAGGCTAATGCGTTCATATGATGACGTTATATAATTATTTACTAAGCTTGGCTTAGACGTGGTACAAGAATATAATGGGGCGCCCTATGAGAATCAAACTCATTAACAATCATCTGCTTATCTAGCTTGCTAACCATTACACCACGTGAGGTGCCCATGATGACGTTATATATGCTGCTGATGACAATCATTTTATCATTGAGATACAAGCACTGCAACACCGATGAAATAGTTACGTAGACAGCAAAAAATTCCCATTTGGTCTTATTCGGTGAAAGTATCTTGGTCAGCCAAGGAACTTTTCAACCGGCCCTCGTAAATTCATACAAACTTCGGGACGCGCTTACTGTAATGGTTATTGCCCAATGATATGGAATAAGCAGAGTTCAAATCCTGGGCGACACTTTTTGTGGTTCCCTTCGCGATAGTGCCATTGAGAAAGGCATGAAACCTTATGTTCCCCCACAGCTATGCGTAAAATAGTAGGGTGGACTAGATTCACTAACCCTTTTTAGGCAAACAGTCTGGGAGAATGAACAATCGGAATTCATACCTTGAAAAATGGATCTAGTGCCACATCCTGTCTATGTTGGAATTGGCTGGGTAAATACAGACAGACAGACAGACAGACAGACAGACATAAATATTCCTGCATGATATTTCACTTCAGAATATAAGCATGAATCCTAATGTACCCCCAGCTATGCGTAAAAAGTAGGGTAGACTAGATTAATTTATCTTAGTTAGGCGACCGGTCTAGGAAAAGGAAAGAGCAAAATTCATTCCAGTTTTTAAAAAAACTGATCTAGTGCCACATTCTGACTATGGTGAAGGGGTAGGTAAATACATACATACATACAGACAGACATACATACATACAGACAGACAGGCAGACGGTCAGACATATTACTTCAGGATTTTGTGACTAAACATATATTTGTTTGAGGGATTTTCTTTGCAGCTTCAGATGTTTATGATCTAGATTAGTAGACGTAGGCTAAGATGTGTTCAAATCATTAGAGATCGGCTTTGGTTCTTGATAATTCTTTACAAACTCAATCCTAGAATGACCTTAGTTAGGCAACCAGTATTAGAGAAGGAAAATTGGAATTCACACCAGCTTAAACATCTGATCTAATGCCTGTTGCTGTTCAGAATGCTTTTGCAGTTGATTTCACCCATGCTCAGGTCACTCGTGCTGACCAAACTGGTTTGTTTAATTTCCCTATCATCAACACGGTTAGTTTTGGGCATAATTCGATTCGTTTTAATGCACTTAATTCTTGGAACACTGTTCAGTCGGTATTGTTTGATGAAAAGGTGAAGCTTGTTTCGGTAAATTATTTTGTCCTTAAAAAACTTTTGAAAAAGCATTTTATTGCCTCTTATAAACAACAGATTTGCAATTAGATTCTCACACGGCTAATTTGTCTCATGATATATATCTATATGTTTGTGTTGTCTTGTGTGTCTTGTATCGTTTCCTATGACCACCCTTGGACGGGTGGTCATGTCCATGGGCTTAGATTCACGCTATTTGGCATGGCCTCCGTTAAAAGTAGTTTAACAAAAATAAAGTTTTTCTTTTACTTATTCTTTATAACTTGTACCTACTATTGATAAATAAATTTCTTATTCTTATTCTTATTCTTATTGCCGAGTAGTTGGCTAAATACATGATACATGCCTACAAACATACATACATACATAATTCTGCATGAGTTTGTGAGTATGTGTATATTTGTGTAAGGGGTTTCCTTTTCAGCTTGAGATGTTTATGATAGAGATTAACAATAGTTAGGCAACCAGTCTAGAAGAAGGAAACATTGGAATTAATACAAAAAAATGATCTAGTTCTACATCTTGCGTATGGCGGAAGGGTTGGGTAAATACATACATATAGACAACCATAGAGACATACATAAAATCATACATACAGACAGACATATAGACATATTTCTGCAGGAGTTTGTGTGTATGTGTGTATATTTGTTTGAGTGGTTTTCTTTGCAGCTGGAGATGTTTATGATTGAGATTACGAGATGTAGGCTTTAAAAAAGTGTTCAAATCATTAGAGTTCGGCCTTGGTTCTTCATAATTCTTTGCAAACCCAATCATAGAATGTCCCATTGAATGTTCCGATTCGATTAATGGACCAACACAACAAAGAAGAGAATATTTCCGAAGCCCATTTCCTCAGTTTGTCATTCGTTTCATTGGATTGTCACGTCGTTTTGATTTGATAAACGTGAGAATCGCAAAGATTTCCCGTCTGTATATGTTGTCGCAAGAAGCAAGGAAAGAAAGAGTAAAGCGTTTAGATTCGTAAGATTTCGGGAAACAACTGGCCGATTCTTTCGGCACGTCGCTCGTTTGTATACGATTTTCTTGAAAGCACGTGACGTAGAGCGGCCATGTTTTACTTAAAAGAGCCCTGATGCACGCACCGGACTCTTTTTCTTCTTCATTATTGTAGTAATGATCGATTGGGGCGTCTGTGTTCAGTCTATACACATTTAGACAAAATATTTGTATTTGTAAATCTAAAGTGTTTACCTCAAGAATTATATTTTGTTGGCCTATTTACAACATTTAAAATCTATTTGCGTAAAATTTTCTGTAATGGTCTCAATGCTATTAGTATTTAATAAGAGATTGATTTCGAAAAAATAGATATTTTAATGATCGTATTTTGATTTAAAGAAGGAAATATATTTTGTGAGGGAATCCCTGTGGCGTAGTGCCTAGCGTGTTGGACTGTGACTTCGTAGTAGGCTAGGTAGAATTCGGATTACACTGACTTTTAGGGTAATATAATTGGTAAAGTTATTAACTCCTTCTATGGGTTAATTAGTTCCACTACAATTGTTATATCAGGACGGTTTGGGCATCAAATAAACTGCAAAGGTTGACATTCTATTAAACAAAGAAACCAAACCAAACATTATTTTTTGTCTAATGAAAATATTTGCTTGTTTGTGTTTAGAATATTGCGCTATAATTTAAAAGAATCCCAAATGCCCTGTCGGTGGGGTTTAGAATACGCTGTTTGTATCCTCCTACACAATGGTAAGACCCACTCGACACTCGAAAAAGAGGTGAATTTAGAATAACCCTAAACTACTTCTGATGGTAAGGCTCCAGTTATTGAGATTTGGGGAGTGATAGTCTCAGTAGGATAGCGTCTGCTTTCTCCCTTTTTAAAGCATTAAATCCAAGTTCCTTCATTCGGTCTAATTACATTTGAAGTACGTGATCAAGGCAAATTATAAATAAAAATGGCATTCAATACTTTATGTAAATTCTCGTTTCCAGGCCACTTAATGCTGGATCCAGTAATTTCTGATAAACAAAGGGCTCAGGTTTCTTAAATTATCTGCTGTTTTATTTAAGTAGTCACCCAATTAATTACTGTATTAAACAAAAATAAATAAATCTTAAGTTCTCAATTTTAAACTTAGTATCATTTTTGTTTAACTTACTGTATTCATTGTTTGTTTGTTTTGTTTTACAAAATATAGACACTCTTTCAGGTCATTTCATAAATTAATAAACGTTCTTTCCCATTTTTAGCTTTAGTGACGTTCATAAGAGGTGGGTTAAACTAGATTATATTCTTTCGTATTGTATTCTGAACATTCTTCACTCGATGTGATTTTTCACACAAGTTTTAACTGGTTGTTTTCAGTGGAGACTGAGTGACAGCATGTCTCCTCAAATCTCCCGAATTCTTATAAATATTCAAGTTAATTTAAAAAGAACTATACTTTGAATGGTATCGTTTCTTCCTCTTATTTCTAATTCCTACAGTCTTCTTTCCAAGCTTTTTACCACTGTTTCAAGTGCACCAACTACAGTTGGTGTCACGGTCACTTTCATGCACCAAAGCTTTTTTTTTTTAGTTCTCTGGTAAAATATAAGTATTTGTCTATTTTGTCGCTTACTTTTATTTTCATTCTGTGATCCGATGAACCAGTCGATGCAAAATCTATGTTATTTTCTTCCTTTCAATTAACACAAGGTCTGATCTTCTGGTTTGGATTGGATATTTCGTCTCTATCTCAAAGTCACAGAAAATCCTATGCGTCTCATTCTCTAGGGTGGATTCCGGTTTATTCATATACTATCTAGTAGTATGATTCAAATTAAATTTCCCAATTCCGGTTACAGACATACATAAACCGAATTTATTTATAAGATCTGATTTTAAGTAACGAAATTATTTGTATAAAACTTACTAACCTATTGACATTGAACAATTTAACTGAATTGGTACATTGAAAAGGAATTCCTATTAGAAGATATATAGAATAATTTTCCTAGGGCGACTATTTCCTACGTGTTGGTAGGTTTCATTTAAGAAAGGTTCGCTTTGTCTCGTTTTAATCTCGTATAATGATATTACTGCGAATTATAAATACTTTAATACGCCATCTTAACATTGGCGTCAATCGGTTATCATGAACGAATAAACAAATATTAAGAGAAGCGGAATAATAAGTGAAAAGGAAGCCAAATAAATCTTGACTTTTAACGGAACCGTTCGAGTCTAGAATTATTGTAAGAAAATTATTTTTAGACTATAAAGGTCGACTTAGTTAGTGTGATTCATCTGCACTTCCTATTAGATAAATATAACACAAGATTATTCGTATGCTTATATTTTAATAGTTATATGCCAAGAACAATTTCATGAAACTCTTTCTCTTTTCTCACTCTCTCTCTCTCTCTCTCTCTCTCTCTCTCTCTCTCTTTCTTTCTCTATCTCTCTGAATATATATATATATATATATATATATATATATATATATATATATATATGAGTTAAAGTAGCGTGTACGTGAAGTAAATGGCGCCTGGTTAGTGACATTTTCTCACATATGCAAAGATCGCATACGCGAAAGCTGCCAGAAACCAGGTGCTGTTGAGTTCATATCCACGCTACCTTATCTTAAGTATAATGGCTCTATCAATATAATTTATCTATACAATATAATATATACATACATCTCTCTCTCTCTCTCTCTCTCTCTCTCTCTCTCTCTCTATCTATCTATCTATCTCTCTCCCTCTCTCTCTCTCTCTCTCTCTCTCTCTATATATATATATATATATATATATATATATATATATATATATGAGAATGTAAGGATTTCGTGTAAGCTTCGCCTATTAGGTAACAAGGTTATATATATTTTTAAATATTAATCTACTGGAATTTTGAAGTATGAAAGAATGATGAAATTAAAATTCCAATATGCGAACATTGAAAAGTACAGCTAATTTTTCATTCGGATTAATTATTTGAAGTACATTGAGATGTAATTCAGATGTAAATGAGAGATTAATATACTGACTGCTATTCGTCGAGTTCCTGTTTAGAAGTTTCGTAGCTAATTTTGACTTGATATTAAAAATATTTAAAGTTAATATAGATTTAAATTAGAAAGTTACTTAAAACATTATTATTTACCAGGGAGTACTAATAAGTGGTTTTATGAATCTTAACTAAATAATTTGTAGTAGTATATAAAACATTTTTTATATCTACTTTGGCAGTAATTTACCAGTTGCAGGAGAAATAGTAAAAAAAATGACTATCGTAATAAGAATTCACATTAATTATTTTGAAAATTTTAATTAGATCAACTCTCATTATTCTCAAGCGTAAAGTAGTTATCTCTAACTTCTGCAAACACTCCTTGTAAATGTAGTATTTTACTCTGTTTTTTTAGAGATATATCCGGGTTAAGGGATATATTATGAAGTAACGTATATCATCGCAGGTAAATAGAAGCTGGTGCGTCGAGTAGCACCACGTCTTCCGAGCAGTCGGCGTGGTAGTCTGGCTAGTAGGCTAGTAGTCTAGTAGGCGCTTGTACCACCACAGTGTCGAATATTTATGGAGGACACTATCCAATCAGATTATAGTGATGGGGTACCAAGGCATTTACATATTCATTACATCAGTTAGTTTTACCACTCTTTTTGTATGCACTAAAATCTTAATAATAATCTTCATTTTCCATCGTCTTCTTTATTATAGCAATAAGATATTTTCCATTAGTGCTTAACTTTTCATCATTCTAGTAATAATTTTCGAACTTCGAAGAACAAGAGAGGTTTTAGCATTTGTTTCACTCTTTTTCATTTAAAGTGACATTTTCAATATTGTTATGCACACAGCTTAGCAAGTTTATTCTATTTTTATTTAGGGGTAAGTGTATATATGACAAGATTTTGAAATTAAACTTTCATCTTAGAAGAACTATTTAATATGTTTCTCTTTATTGTTTAGTTACTTATTTAAGTTTATACGTATTTTTTATCTCGTCTACATTTCATCAAGCGACTGACTGTGATTGAGTTTTAGAGATCAAGATGGCGACATTAACTTGGTTATCGAAGGAACATGACGCTCAGATGTCGCGAACTCCCAATGCAATTATTTTAACATAGAAAATCATTTGATACCGTTTTATTGAAAAAGAAACAATTCTCCCAACTCATCAATTTATCAGGTGAATTCCTCTAGGTCGACTCGCTTCGTTCTTCACACAATATTTCTACCATTGAACTATTATCTTATATATTGGCCATTTTTCACATCGAAAAGGTAATTTTCAGTCAATGTAGTTGTCAAAGAATAAGGCTTTCTAATAGAGAAATATATTACTGAAACAAATTGCCCAATCATATAAAAAAACAGCAATAGTGTAAAGATTATCAAGATTGAGTTGTATGCTTTCTGAAGTAATGGGAAGGAAAATAAATTAATAGGGTAATTTGAGGAACTAAGGGAAGAATTACTTAACATATTTTTGCTGTAAAAATCATCATCATCATCAGCAACAACAGGTAGTATTGACAGCACGGATATCCATGATTATCTCCCCTCTCTCTCTCTCTCTCTCTCTCTCTCTCTCTCTCCAAGCAGCCATATCGACCATCAACGCTGAGAGTTCCTCCGCGCAGAATACAGAATCCGCGCAGACCTGATTGATGCAGGTCTTTGCTTGTCGATCTACAATGGTGTATCCATGGGTAGTGGTTCTCTTGTTTTCTTCATAATCGAATTTTTTTGTGATAGGCGGAAAGGGGCTATACAACTTCTATATTGTTGGGTTTTGCTTCCAAGAGTGCACGCAGTGTTTCTTCTGTAGGTGAAATTTATCTTTTTGTGTATAGATGTATTAATTTTGTATGTTCAGAGCATAGATTCACTTGTCTTATTTTTTGTTTTTTTAATTAAATGTTGATGGGAGGAGATCGTTCAATGAGACATTCCCAAGGATGTATAACAAACAATTAATTTAAAAGACCACATCAGTTGCGTATATATATATATATATATATATATATATATAGAGAGAGAGAGAGAGAGAGAGAGACAGAGACAGAGACAGAGACAGAGACAGAGACAGATAGATAGATAAAAGATCTTTTATCTATACTTATACCGTCGGATTCATTTCCGAACTCTGAACTTATATATATATATATATATATATAGAGAGAGAGAGAGCGATGTTAATACACGAATAGCAAAGGCATGGGCGGCCACAAATAGATTATCAGTCATATGGAGGTCCGATCTCCCTGGCAAGCTGAAGCGACAGTTCTTCCAGGCTGTGGTTGTGTCGGTGCTGCTGTATGGCTGCACCACCTGGACCCTGACTAAGCGTCTTGAGAATAAGCTAGATGGAAGCTGCACAAGAATGCTGCGAGCAGTCTTGAATAAGTCGTGGAAACAGCACCCCACAAGGAAACAGCTGTACGGTCACCTGCCCCCCATCTCACAGACTATCCGAGTGAGACGGACAAGGCATGCAGGACACTGCTGGAGAAGCAGGGATGAACTCATAAGCGACGTTCTCCTGTGGAAGCCAACACATGGACATGCAAGTGTGGGGCGCCCAGCAAGGACATACATTGACCAGTTATGTGAAGATGCTGGCTGCTCCGCAGAGGAGCTTCCAGGTGTAATGAATGATAGGGGGGGGTTGGCGAAGGATTGTCATGGATACCCGTGCTGCGTGCGCGACATGATGATGATGATGATATATATATATATATATATATATACTAGCTAAAGTACCCGGTCCATGACCGGACTAAAATGAAATTTGGATCACCAGGGAGTGAGAGAGAAAGTGGAAGACAGTAGTTAGAGAGGGGGTAAGAGGAAAATAATTCTTGAAACTAAAATCATTGAGAATTTGTATATTTCAGGATTTGTATTTTCTGTTTTATAGTTTAAAATTATTTCATATTATTATACAACAAATTGAAAGTATTCGTTTGTATATTTGTTTGTTATTGTTTTAAATTTTTTGTACATGACAACAATTCACATTTAGTTCTTAATTGCATGTTGAGTTTAAAAAGAAGCTGAGAATCGAAAATTTAAATTCTTCGTATTGCAATATCTCTTTTTGCTAAAACCTAAGATAGTATTATAGGGACCACCAATTGATCAGTTTAGGCCATCTTGAATAAAACGGAAATATTTTGTTATTATTTATAATTAATTGATTTTTCATATAATTTAAAAAACTCTTATCGTAACTTGTTTTTAGCTACGTTAATTTTCAGTTGATTTAACAGTGCAAAAATGAAAACGTTGTTTTTCAATCATAATTTTCATTATTTCCGTAAACTGAAAAAAAGTTAACAAATCATCAGGAGTTTATTTAATGTTTTTTCTTTCAAATGGAAAAATTTTTTCAAGAAAATATTAATTTTTCTGCAAGTTTCATAGTGTTAAATATAGGGGGGGGGGGTAAATTTCACAGGGTAAAATTGGTGGTACCTTGTATTTTAAAAACATTGTTTAAAAACGTTTTGGTGGACCTGATTATCTGGACTCCCCCCCCCATCTATTTTTTTTCCTTCAGTTGAATATTATCGATTACACACCAATTTATCAGATAGAAAAAAAAAATTCTTAAAAGTTCTTTATTATTTGAGTATTCACGGGTGCTCATTTCCTCGTATAAGTTTATAGTAAATTGATCCCCCATATCGGAACCGCTTGAACGGAACCCAAATTATTTATTTATTTTCCCATTAAACTAAACCCCCCCTAACCCTATCTCCTAACACCCCCCCCTAGTTAAAATTAAGTTTTATTACAAAATTTGTATTAATTACAAAACATCAATTTTCATAAAAGTTCAAATGTCACCTATGAAATCTCTATTTAAACATGCCAATTTTTCAGAACTGAAAAGTTGCACTATAAACTCAGCGATGTTTATTGACTTCATAATAAAGAGTAAAATCATAAAACTTAAAATTTAATTTGTAAGGCAAATTCTGAGGAATATTTTAAATTGTATTTTGAATAATAATTTAAATGTTGGTTGTTAGTTGTTTTGTTTTATCAACTTTTCGGGTAATTTACTAACGAATCATGTCATTTTGATAAACAAAGTGCTTACAATTTTTCGTACTTACATATAAAAATTTGTTGAAATGTTCCAATAACTGGATATTGTCGGATAAACTTGAAATAAATTTCGTCTTACAAATAATTGACTACTTATCTCCAGTCGGGCCTTCGACTAAAGATAAAACACCGGATTTTTAGTAACCTTTGTTTTTTGTTTTTTTTTATTGTGGTTTGAGAAAATAATTAGTTAACGAACCAAAAGAAAAACAGTTTCTAAGGAAATTCGTCAATCTTATTGTTATTTTTAACCCTTTAAAACTCTAACAATAAAATTAATAAATAAATTAAAGAATTAAAAGTCATTTTATTCGAATGAAAATCTTAGTTTAATTTATACAAATATGTAACCGTACTTACGACGTAAACTGATTTTCATGATACTGTTATTTACGATTTAAATATTATTTTAATAATGTAACCGTAAAGCGTACATTTTGATTTTCTACAATTTTTATGCATTACAAAAATTAAAATTAAAATGAGTGTACTGTACAATTTATGAATATGGACAAACTCGCTGTAAAAAATAATTTAATCTATAAAAAACACATACAAATTACATATTCAGAAAGACTAAGAGATTCCGAGCTTTATTCGTATTATCGCCTATACGTAGTTTTTTTTTTTTTTTTTAACTCGCTGTAAAAAAAAAATTAATCAATAAAAACACATACAAATTACATATTCAGAAAGACTATTTCATCTTATTACTAAAGATATAAATATTTTAAAGATTAAAATCCTAAATAGGTAAGAATTCCGATCTGACTGTTATAGACTGCACTGCTTGTATCGCAATAATCATAGGCAGCGTGGCTATCCGAAGCCATTTTTTAATTTTTTAACTCGCCGTAAAAAATGATTCAATTGATAAAAACTCACACAAATTACATATTTTGAAAGAGTATTTTCTTATCTTTCTAGCGATATAAAAATTATTAAAGACTGGACCATAAATAGGCCATAAATTCGGAGCTGAACGGCTTAGACTGCAAAATTAATTCATTAAAATCAAAACTTCGCTGCTGTTATCGCTTTAACAATAAGCAGGCAGAGACAATATTTTATTATCAGGAGGGGCTGATATACGGACAGTTCCGCAAATTGGGTGATTTTGGATTAATTAATCGATTAAATCCCTTAATCAGTAAAAATCAATAACCAAATTTGGAATTTTTCTTAGTTAGAACGATATCAATGTGTATGCAAGATTTTGAATCTGAGTGACCTCCCATTTTTTTGTTATACGTCGACACGTACATACCAAAATCTCTGTTTTATATATTAGATATATATATCTTATTATAATGGAGATTGTGTGTTTTTAGCCGAAACTATATTACTACTCAAGTTACAATTCCCTTAGTTATTGAGATCACATTCTCAATGATTTTATTTTAATTTTAACCTCAATTATTAATAGAATTGTTTTACATTATTAATACTGTTGACCATATCTACATACGAAAAACATGCAATTATATTAATATGTACAACAAAATAGCAGTTTACAGTGTGAATAGGAAGGCTAATTTGCATATTGATATTAAAAATGTGATTTTAATAAATATGTGCTTAGTATTATTGATTTCTATCCGTTTGGTTTTATTTTAATGAATATAAGCAGAAATCTCTTCAATGAATCTTAAATTAGAAAAAATATAAGGAAAGGCGAGAGTTATGGAAGAGTACGTTTCAGTTGTTCTATTTATCTGTTATCTATCTGTCTCTGTCTCTGTCTCTGATTCAAGTCTTTTTATCTGCATTCTTATTTAGTTTCATTAGCCTTTCTAATTTAATACGATATTTTATTACATTAAAACATAAATACTTGCACCCGGAGGGTGCATATATTTGCTAGTATATAATATATATATATATATATATATATATATATATATATATATAAAATAATAAAATTCAAAGGCAATACAATGCGTAAAAAATAAAGACAAAAAGATGTTTATATGTCTAATCGATTTCAAAGCGAAGCTTTATCATCAGAGATTTATTTCAGAAATGAAATAAATAATATAACGCCGAACACTATAAGAAATATTAAACTTCCAACATGCTTCAAAACACCAAGCTTTCAACACTCACTGAACAACCTACACAAGTTCTGTATGAAGAAATCAATACAATATTTACACCTCACACTACATAAACAGATTAAGGAATATGAACAATTACTACCGAAACTGTCCATAACTTCCAGATCCCTATTGAATACTACTTTATCGGCTGTTAATCAAGGCTACCACAACTGTGTTGACCACAACAAGAAACGACTTATAAAAAAATTCACGTGGTTACACAAAAAACAACAACAGCGACATAATAAACACCATGCAGACTTCAACATAAAACATAAGATGTACATATCTGATGATGCAACTTTAACTCCAACACCCCAAGTAACAGACCTAACAAAATCTCTTTCGAATGATGAATTGGAGCTACTCAGTCTCGGGCCTAAATTTATCATGTCACAGAAATTGAATAAAAAACTTCTACTCGATATTGAAACCAATTTCTGCAGAACGGTCTACCAACTCAAATGGTTATCCAAAATCCAAGAAGAACATAACACAACAACAACAACCACTGTTAACACATTTCCCACCTACACTCTAGATCTCCCTATACACCCACCTCCAGCCAACAAAGAATTGGACTCTAAATTATCAAGACTCAAGAGATCAATATTCGACATACTGAAAAGACATTCAAGGACACCACAAACAAATTTATCTAATACTCAACGACACACTCTATCAACATTGAAAAATAAGGAACTTATATACCTACCCTCCGACAAAGGTAAGGAATTTTGCGTCATTTCCCAGAATACCTATAACCAATTGGCTCTAGAACACCTTAATAATAACAACATTTATTCAGAAGTAACAAACATTCAATCAACACAAATTGAAAATTTAATCAACAGTACATGGATTAACATATGTAGACATAGAAATATATATAGTAAATACAAGAATAACTTCATCACTAGAAACAGTAAACTACCCACTTTCTACCACCTCATCAAAACTCACAAAACTGACTCAACACTTCAGATCAGACCAATCATTTCCAGCTTGGAAGGACCTCTTTACAAGATATCATGGCTTCTCTCACAAATACTGAAACCTCTACTGTCCACCTTTCCAGGACATGTTCAAAACTCCGATGAAGTCATCCATAGACTACAGCAATTAAATACTGGAGTACTTAAACAAAATAATTACACATTCAGTTTAGATGTGGTCTCACTGTATACCACAGTACCTGCACAACCAGCGGTTGACCTCATATCGGAACATATCATCTCTCAAAACCTATACTGTCACAATCTAACTACAGCGGACATACACCAACTACTATCCATTATAGTAGACAACACCTATTTCACATTTAACGGACATATATATAAACAAATGTCAGGATTACCCATGGGATCCAGTATCTCAGGAATATTGGCCATTGCATACATGAATACACTGGAACGACGAGCACTAACCATCTGCCCATCATGCATTTTCTTCACCAGGTATATTGACGATATACTTATATTAACATCATCTAAAGAAGAAGCCAATGACATAGCTGAGAAATTCAATAGTATAGACAACCACATCCAATTCCAAATAGAACATCCAGATAACACTCGTTCCCTAGCACTTCTAGATTTTAGAATAAGAATATCACCTACAGGCAAAATTTACACTTGCTTCTACAAAAAAAAAACACCACTAAGGATCTCTTTGTACACTTCAAATCAGCTCTTCCACTCAGTTCCAAGACTAGTTACATCATAAATGAAATTAATAGAATACACAATAGATGTAGTGAAGAAACAGACAGAATCACTCACACTGCACACTTTATGAACACCCTCAAAAACAATGGCTACCCAACTTCATATACACGCCATTTAAATAACAGAAAAACACGGACACTACACACACACTCTAACACATGTTTCCTGAAACTACCACATATCAGTGAAACAATCACTAAACAAATACGCAAGGCTATTCATAGAGAGGGACTAGATATCCAGCTAGCTCACTCTGGACCCTCACTACGCCAACATCTAACAATAAAACATAAAAATGTTATTACACCATGCTCACTAACCAACTGCCCAATAAAAGACCCTAACTTATGCCACAAGACCTATACAATTTACCGTCTAATTTGCTCCAAATGCCTTAATTTCTACATAGGTAGTACAATTAGACCCCTCCACATTAGAATCAAGGAACACATCCACACACGTGCATCCTCATTCCATAAACACCTAATCAAATGCAAAAATAAGGACAACAATTTTTCAGTTAAGATAGAGGCTATAATACGCAACATTGGTAATCTCAGAATTAGAGAAAGTTTATTAATAGCTAAATTAGGTCCTAATATAAACAATAGATTAGAATTAAACACAGAATACATAATTAACTAAATTTACACGTTCCATATATAGGTTTTAGTTTATTTAGTACACATGTTCTCTCATATATATATAATTTTCCCTATCATAAATTTTAAACCTACCAACTATCAATAGATTAGAATTAAACTCAGAATACACGGTTAACTAAATTTTACACGTTCCATATATAGCCTTTTTTTTTTTTTTTTAATTAAAATTAAATATATATATATATAGTGATGGGATGATTGAGAATGAAAAGAAGATAATAGAGAAATATAAAAAAATTAATTACGATTAATTTAACAATATTGACATACTTATTAACTCCTTTACATGACATTATTTCTTTAAACCATGACACTATTTCTTTAAACCATAATACCCTCTTAGGATTACGGTCAGTCTAGAACTATTAATAAATATTTAAGGAAAAGTGGGGGGAAAAAAATAAGAATAAATAATAACAACAAAAGAATGAAAAAAATATAGTTAAATATAATATATAATTGAAGCAAAACATTATGCTTTTTGTAATTCAAATATTTGATTTATGATATTTAATCTATTTGAAATTTAAGGGGAGAATGGTTTGTTTTATTTTTATTGTTTTGAATTTTGCATCAATCCTAATATGTAATTATTATATGATATTTTAATATATAATTAATATAATATTTAATGTATTTAAGTTTAAAAGAAAAAGAGAAAAAAGTACTCATAAAAGATATTTTCTTAAAAAAAAAAAATAATAATAAAAAAGAATCATTTATTTTTTCTATCAATACTAATACATAATTTAAGATAATCTTTTATTTACTTATTTACTATAAAAAATAATTTAAATTAGAGAACAAAGGGGATAAAGGGGATAAAAAAAAAGAAAAAGAAGAGAAATAACACAAAAAAGAGAAAGAGAGGGAGAAAGAATAAGACATGAAAGGTGAAAGCGAAACAAAAGCTAAGTATGTAAAAAAAATTTTCTATTAACGGTTTTTATTTATTTGTTCATTTTTGTTTTTGAAATTATGACATGCTCACACGGTTGCAACACATTGCAACACATTGCAACATCTTATGAATGTCAGCCTTGTTCTCAACAAACTTTTAAGAAAGAAAAAAAAGAAAGAGAGAAATAAGAAATTACAGTTATTTGCCCATTCATAAAGGAGGAGAAGAAGAAAGAGAGGAAAAAAAGGAGAGGAAAAGGAAATAAGAAGAGAAATTATAACCACACAAATAAAAAAAAACATAAGCACGTCATTTCTGAAATAAATCTCTGATGATAAATCTCTGATGAAATCGATTAGACATATAAACATCTTTTTGTCTTCATTTTTTACGCATTGTATTGCCTTCGAATTTTATTATTTTATAACATACTTAACAATGCTTCAAGCAAATTACCAATTACTTTTATATATATATATATATATATATATATATATATATATATATATATATATATATATATATATATATATTAACAGCATTGTGTGTTTTCATATCATTTTATCTATACTTATACCGTCGGATTCATTTCCTTACTCTTAACTTATATATATATATATATATATATATATATATATATATATATATATATATATATATATATATATGGTTTGATTTTCGTTACTATCGGAAACGATTAAAGAATCATTTTCGACAGCTATTCTAGGGAAGTCAACTTACAAACTAAATAAAATGTCTTTCACTTGTTAATAGATAAGAAGGATAAGAATTCTTCCCGGATGTAATCACGTTCACCAATCTTGTAATCATCAAGCAGAGTAAACATGAGATAATTGTCGTGATCATCTACGCTTCTTTTCGGTAAGACATTAGAAAATGTAGATCGAACGTTCTCCTTATTCTAAATAATGGTCTCATTGTATATAGCATAATCTTGGAACGAACACGAAGAAAGAAGCTCTTGATTTTCGTGTATAAAAATAGAAGAGTAATTATGAATAAAATCGATTTACTTAAAATTTCGTGTTTCCAATATTTAATCACATTATTGTACCAAAAGGGGACGGGTTAGCACAGTCGTTAGAGCATTAGGCTAGAAACCACAAGGTTCCTAGTTCGATACCGGTCCTCGCCAACTCAGCGTATGTGTAGCACAGGGATCTGTGCGGTAAAGTAAGGAGCTGATGGTAGGTGTGGTGCTCCACCTCAGACGCCAAAACAATCTCCTTGGTTTAGCGCTATTGAAAAGGGGATAGACTCCCTCGCTGACTGGCTGATACCGACTTTATGCCGCCCTGACGACTTTACTTTTTACTTATTGTACCAAGGGAAATTGTAGATTTAAGTTTCTGTGACCTAAGTTGATTTAAGTATTGTCCGATGATAGAGAACATTTTATGTTTCTTCTTTTCCTTGCCGTATATTTTTGTTAACTCTAACTATATAATAATCTCATTTTCAAATATATACTCATAACGAAATAACAAGACTCAGAAGATGTCTTTTTAGAAGTATAATTGTCACTAGCAATACATGTGAATATACCACAGTATGATAATCTAATTATTACAACTTATGATATGTTTACTTAAGGGCTATTTCTAAATAGTTCAATATGTAAAAAGTATAATAATCTTCATTTAACTCTCTCTCACTCTTTTTTCTCTCTTTCATTCTTTTCATCTTTTCATTACGTTTCATTGAAACAGATTAATCTTATCGCTTCCGCGCGCTCACACCCTCTCTATATCTTTCCTCAACTTTCCTTATTTCTTATATTTTCAGTGTAGTGTGTCCTTTTCATCCTTTTCTCTTTTTTTTTATACAAATGGAATGGTCTATTATTTAGCGGAGGTGAGGTCACTCATACGAAATAGGAATTCCGTGGATAAGCAACACAAGATAATCAAGATTTACATTTTTGCATTGCATCTTGGACGATTTGGACGATTTCGTTTTTAATCAGAGGTTGTTGCAAAATCATAACAGTCGTACAATTAGGGAACACAAGTATTGATATAACATCTTGTAAAAATACATCTATAAGATGATTGAGGGGGAAGTCATCAGCGTTGTTATTCCTTGGGATCATTGGAAATTTCTGGTCTTTCAACAACGAATTTCCTCACCCAAGGGACCAATCGAGGTTGATCAAACCTTGACCCTTCCCCCTCAGCAACTGACCTCGCCTCCTGATGACCATAGATATAGTACTGGTAACCTGACCTCCAGCCAATGGCAATAGCACTCTCTTAATTTATATTACAACAATTTTATTACTCGAGTTTGATCTTACTACCAGGATGAACGGTTGATGTAAGTATTCCCCCTCTTTGTAGATTTTTTTTGTTTTTTTAAATTTTACCAATTTTTAAATTTCTATTTATTTTCCTTATTTACAAAAGAGGGGTTTTCCCTCTTTGTTGATTTTGTGTTGTTTAAATTTTACTATTTTTAAATTCCTATTTATTTATTTATTTTTTCCTTATTTACAAGAGAGGGGTTTTCCCTTCCCATTTTTTACTGTATTTTTTTCTTAACAAACCCGTTATATGTACTACAAATAAAAAAAAAAGATTACTAATACACAACGAATATATACAATTAAACTCGTTTTTAACATAAAAAGGACGATTAAAACAAATTAGTGACGATGTTACCAATAACGTTAATCTAATAAATATCACGCCGGACGTTTAAAATTAATACACAATAAAATCTACCCGATAAGCTTAATTTACTTATATGAAAATTATACGTTTCACCAAATTAATGAATTAAAAACGTTTTAACTATAAAAGTTTAATAATACTACGCCGCGAATATATACAATAATATACAGATAGACAATATCTTATTATAATGGAGATTGTGGGTTTGTATGTCTGTAACCGAAACTATATTACTATTCAACTCACAATTCCCTTTGTTATTTACATCACATTCTCCATGATTTTATTTTTTATTTAAACCTCAATTATTAATAAAATTGTTTTACATCATTAAGACTGTTAATCATATCTACATACTAATAACATGCAATTGTATTTATATATACAAGAAAATAGCGGATTACAGTGTGAATGGGAAGGTTAATTTGCATATTGATCTTAAAAATTTGATTTTAATAAATATATGCTTAGTATTATTGATTTCTAATTGTTTGGTTTTATATTAATGAATATGAGCAACAATCTCGGGGATAAATCTTAAAAGAAATCCATTAACAAGAAGAAATAACTGTAATATTATTCTTTACTTCCTATTTTAACTAAATAGTTAAATTAGGAAAATTTACCAATGAAAGACGGGAGTAAGGGAAAATGATGGAAGAGTTAGTTTCAAAGTTGTTCTATTTTTCAATCATACCCCCACTGTTCCAAATATTTTTATCTGAATTCTTAATCAGTTTCATAAGCCTTTCTAATTTAACATGATATTCTATTATATTAAAACTTAAATACTTGCACCCGGAGGGTGCATATATTTGCTAGTATACCTAACGAATATTTACGACGAATATTCGTACTACCCGTATAAATATTCCACCCATTCACGATATTTAACCCACGAAAAGTTACGTCGAACTCCGTTCCAAACTATGTTTAATTTACTTATATGAAAATTATACGTTTCACCAAATTAATGAATTAAAAACGTTTTATCTATAAAAGTTTAATAATAATACACCGCGAATATATACAATAATATACAGATAGACAATATATACCTAACGAATGCTTACAAACATTCGTACTACCAGCATAAATATAATAAATATTCCTCCTAATCACGAAATTTAACCCACGAAAAGTTACAACGAACTCCGTTCTAAACTATGAACTATGATTAAAATTTCTAATCACCGCATTGTTCAAATTACGAAAGTGATTATCGATAACGGTTATAGAAATTACGCGAGAAATCTACCCCCTCTCAAAAAAAAAAAAAAAAAAAAAAAACGAAAAACGAATGGTTACGTGGATGATTCGTAGAAATTACCTAATTATGCTAATGTTTTGTTTATGACGCACACACACACGCCTCAAAGCGAAAAGAGGGAGAAAAAAAAACTAAGTCAAGGAATAGTACACTTAAATGAAACGAATGATAGTGTGGGTATTTTATCGAAATTTTCCGTTATGCAATTAATTATGAACTACACACTCATACAAAATTAAAACAATAAAAAAAAAAAGAAAAAGAAAGAAAAAGACTATTTACACATTAGTTTGTTCAAAGTTCAGTGGATTCTGGCTCACATGTACAAAATTATCCATGTGAACCTTATCTCTTAGAAAAAGCAGCTCATTGGATTTGGATAAAATCCAATGAGCTGCTTTTTCGGCCGTTTCAGTAATCTCACGGATTGCCTTATTTCTCTTGAGTCCTGTTAATCCCAAATTTGCCAGCACTTTGCTTAGGGACCTCGCAAAAAATCCTCTACACCGACTTCAATTGGTGTGCAGTTTGCTTTCCAATCATTTCTTCTGCATTGTTCAACCAATTCCTGGTATTTGCTTCTTTTCCTTTCATTTGCTTCGTCGGTATTGTCCTCCCAAGCAACTGTAAGCTCTAACATAATAATTTGTTTTGTAGAGTTTGAGAAGATTATTATGTCTGGCCGCAAATTTGTCACTGCAATGTGATTGGGGAATTTCAACTGCTTTATGAGGTCTACGCGCAACTGCCAATCTATCGCTGTTGAGAGTATACATGTTGTCCCTTTGGTTTTCTGTGATGGGATTCTCCCTCCAGCCTTGACAAAGTTTATACCGGGCTTGAATGTTTTTTCTTTATTAGCGCGGATTGCAATTACTTTAAGTATCTGGTCATGGCGCCAACGGTATCGACCATCAGACAGTGCCTTAGAGCACCCACTAAGTATATGTTGCAAAGAGCCCCTACCTGCACAAAGCTGGCAGGTAGGGGTCTCTGTGATCTTCCAGGTATAAAGATTGTGGGGCTAGGTAGTACATCGTAAACTGATTGTACTAGAAATTTCAATTTGCTACAATTGGCCTGCCACATTTCTGACCAGTTTATTTTTCGCTTGACAATGTTTTCCCACCTTGTCCAAGCCCCTTGTTGGCTAAGGCCGATCATCCTTGTAACTCTTCTTTCTTCTACCCCCTTCCGTATCTCATCTTGTACAAGGTGGCGTCGCTCTTTTCCTCTCATTCCTTCGATACGTGGACTGGGCAAGTAACCTAAGCCTGTACGGCCTTTAGCCACTGTGCCTACGAGCATTTTTTGTCTTAATCTTTCTTCTGCTATATTTAGCTCTTCTGCGGTGTTCCATTTTCTGCCTGATCGAACCTCTATGCCCGCCTCTCTTACCATTGGGTCACTCGACCCTTTATATTGCATCAATGTTCTAGTCCTGGCGACGATGTATTCTTCTACTAGGCCGCTGAAGGGAAGTTGTAAAACATTGGATTTACCATATAAGGCAGCACTGCTAAGGCATCTTGGTAATCCAAGCCACCGTCTCAGATATCCACTGATGTTCCTCTCCATTCGTTCTACTGTTGTCAAGGAAAATTCATAGATTGCAAGCGGCCACAGGACTTTCAGCAGAATGGAGTGTTGGTAGATCCACGCTTTGAAACGACCAGCTAAACCTGACTTATCTACCTTATTGAGCCATGTTTGGAGATCTTCCATGGTTTCTTGGATTGCTGCAGTATCTTTTAGTGTGCAGTCGAATTTCTTTCCCAAACTTTTAATTGACTTCTCATTCAAAGTAGGTATAGATTCTTTGGAAACCGTGAATCTTGTTTTCCCGTTTACCTTGCCTTGCTTCAAAGTAAGCGATCTTGACTTCAAAGGGTTGAACTTCATCCTAGCCCATACGATTAGTTCTTCGAGGCCTTTTAACAGCCACTTTCCCCCTATCACAGAAGAAGCAGTGATTGTCATGTCATCCATGTACGCTCTGATGGGGGTTGTCTTATTCTTGTTTTGACAATGGGCCTCTACATTCTTTCTCAGCAGATTTAGTTATCATGTTCATGGCTAATGCAAATAAAGTAGCTGACAATGTGCAACCTGTAATAATTCCTCTCTCCAACGTATGCCAATTTGATAAAGAGACTCCCTTTCCGATTCTTACTTTGAAGTTCTTATAATAACTCAGGATTAGATCTTTAATTTTCCTGGGCACGTGGTATCTGTTTAAAGCTTCCTCCACTAGCTTGTGTGGTATAGACCCGTAAGCATTACTTAAGTCTAGCCATATGACTACTAAATCTTTTTTACATTAACAGATTAATACAAAATATAATAATTATATCGGAAGTATAACTAAAATGAAAGAAAAGACAGGAATGTATGACATACATATATTTAAATAAACGTTTCTCCAAAACGTCAAAGAATTTAAAAAAATAATGGTGCATTATAAAATCAAACGGATATCATGTTATTATAAATACTCAACTCTATAGAATTATGTAACCAATAATATTAATATGTAACTGTTCGAAAACATACATAATATGTATGTATGATATAATATATTGGTCATATAATTTCAATATGCTAATAGATAATACATATTAATAACTTTTATGATCGTATAATATTCCACAAAAAATAAATGCCTAGTATCTATAGTTTGGAAAAATGTTAGGCGTATATTTATTAATGCATGATAATATATATATATATATATATTAAATTTTTTACTTGAAGGCACTTACAACGCATGTATCGCATAAAATTCGATACTTTTTCTTATAGAAAATGAACTTGACAAGTGTAATCCCGGCAAAGGATGGCTCGGTGTGTAGAATACCGTACAGACTGTTTCGACTTTATTAAGTCTCATCAGCGGTATATACTAACGATTTCCCTCCGACAGAAATCGAAACCGGGACTTCAGCAGACACAGTGAAACACTAGTGAAACACTTTTATCGCCTCGGCCACAGTACACAGCTGACCATCCTAGCGAAATTAAGCTTGTCAAGTGATACTTACACGCCTCTACCATAATAGGTAAGGGGGTGTTATTGGGAGAATAATAACAACAAACAGACCGTATGCCCTTCGGCGAAGTGAATAAGATTTTTGGATGTTTGTTTATTTTAGAAACGTTGCTGAATAAAGTATATATTAAATTTTTTACTTGAAGGCACTTACAACGCATGTATCGCATAAAATTCGATACTTTCATTTTCTATAAGAAGTTTTTCCACACAGCATGCCGTGTCCGCACATAGCTGATCTATGTAAGTCTTTGTTGGACGGCCCGCACTAGTACGTCAATGTGTCGGTTGACACAGAAGGACGTCGCTTATTAGCTCATCCTTACTTCTCCAGCATGTCTTGTTCGCCTTACTTGAATGGTTTGTGTAACAGGGGTAATGTGACCGTATAGCTGCTTTCTTGTGGTATGTTGATTCCACAATTTGTTCAAGACCACACGCAACATCCTTGTGCAGCTCCGATCCAGTCTCTTTTCCAGGCGCCTTGTCAAGGTCCAGGTTGTAAAGCCATAGAACAACACCGACACCACCACGGCCTGGAATAATTGTCACTTCAACTTGTCGGGGAGGTCTGACTTCCATATAACTGACAGTCTGTTTAGAGTGGACCATGTCTTCCCTATGCTTGCATCAACATCGCTTTCTGTGGATGAGATGTTACTACCTAGGTACGTGAATTGTTCTACTGGCTTTAGAGGTTTACCGTCGAGCGTGGAGATGTCGCCTTTCTTTTTAAAGCATATGAATTCTGTTTTATCGGAGTTCACATATAGACCAATGTTCCGCGCTTCCTTCTCTAGGCTATACACCAGGGATTCGGCCTTTGCAGGTGTGTCTGCAAGAAGCGCTAGGTCATCTGCGTAGTCTGCATCCGTAATAGTCTGCGCGGGATATAGTCTGCTTCTCACCATTTTAAGTGTTAGGCCTTTTTCTCTTATGGAATCTAATAAAGTTCGAAGTACATAATCTAGGCATATTATGAATATATACGGTGCCAGTGTATCTCCTTGTAGGACTCCTGCTACTATGTCAAAGAAGTCTGTATCGCCGTCTGGTGATCGTACCATTGCTTTAGTGTCTTTGTAGTGCATCATTATAGCGTTGACAGTTTCTTTGGGGAAACCATATAATAGTAGTATTTTCCCCATTTTCCCTCTGTGTATGGAGTCAAATGCCTTGGAGAAATCCACAAATAGTAGGGTTGCTTCGAGATTTTTTGCTCGTACCCCTTCTATGATTCGACGAACTGTCAAAATCTGTGAGGTTGTGGATCGATTCTTGTGGAATCCATTTTGGTTTTTCCTGGGGATTTTCTCTATTTCGGGTCGTATGCGGTTAAGAAGGAAGGCATTGTATATCTTGGCAGCTATAGCAGTAAGAGTTCTACCTCTGTAGAGGTCCCCTTTTGGGGGGAATGGGATGATGCAGTCTTTTGTCCATCTATCTATTCTATTTTGCTTATATACTGCATTGCACAGCCTCAGTAGAATGTCATCAAATGTCCTCATTTACCATACCTCTGGGGGTATTTCGTCGAATACTGCTGCTTTCATACCTTTTAGTTTTCTCGGGACTTCGTTTAATTCTTCTATCGTGAAGTCTCCTAGCATGATGTCTAATTGGTTATCTACAATTTTTGAGGTTTTATTTTCTATGATTTTGGGGGGATTTCCTCAGAGTTTCTGGAAGAAGTCTTTCCATTTAAGAAGTCTATCTTTTTGGCTGGTTGGCTTTAGTTTAGCTCTGGGGGCATTTTTCCTACCACTAATTTTATTTACGTTTTGCTGTTTTTTGTTTTTTTTACTTATCTTTATTTTATAAGCACTTAAAAGCCGCCTTCAGCGGTCATTAAGCACGGGGGTCAAGACATCATAATCATAAAATTTTATATCAAAATTAATTTTCATTATTTGATTTTTTTTTTGTTTTAATTTCAGTTTAAATTTTCATTTTGTTTTATTGCAAGCCCCAACCCCTTTTTATCATATGGGTGCTAGAAGGCGGTGGCTGCGGGTCTAGGTATGTCCTGGGAATGACGTTAAACTCTATCCGATGGGGAGGTTCCAGTTCTGGAGGTTTTGGGAATGTGGAGCACCCCTTCATCACCATTGCTCACTGGTCCACTCTGACCCGGAGTGGTAGTACTTGTTAGGGTCCCATCTATGGGTTAAATAGAAAAATGTATTTATAAAAAAATTGTAAAAAAAAAATCGCGACTGCCTGTCGTCTACTGAATGTCTGATTTTATTTATTTGCTCCTGGATGTATTCCATTCCTTCTTTTTTGTACGTTTCAGTTAGTTCTACCTGAGCTTTCTTAAGGTTGTATGTGTTTGTGTTTGTTGGGTTTATTCTATTGCGTTGTGATGCTTTTTTATATCGTTTCTCTTTACTCTAACTGCTTCTGTCTCCCAGGGGACAGTGTGTTTGGGTTTTAATTACATCGGCACGCATTAAGTTGCCGCTTCTAAGTGGGCACTGAAAAAGTTTTCGTATTCCTCATCTAGAGTTTGCTTTGAAGATGTTTCCTGGAGGATGTCGAACTTATTTCTTACTACTATTGAATATTGGTTGCTTATATCGTTGTTTTTAAGTGAGGCCAAGTCGTATCGCACGGATTTACTGGTTTTCTTTTTATTTCTACGTAGACTCAAGCGAACATTTGCTGTGTCTATTCTGTGATCCGAAGATACTCCTTCAAAGGAAGAGCTTCGGAATTCATAGCACTATTGATACACTTTTTATTTATCAAGATGTACTAAAGTTGTGCTTTTGTGTTAGTTCGGTAGGTGTATGTACATAGTTAGGAGTTCACCATTGCTGTTGTGTATTGTTGGGTGTTGTGTAAGCAAAATCTATTGCTCGTGTTTTTGCCTATCTGCGCGTTCATGTCTGCCCCGATAATCAGTACGTTGTGTTTAGGTGTGTGTCTACATATGGAGGATAGCTCGTTATAAAACTTTGCAATGTCTGTTTCCTCACATATATTTGTGGGGCTGTATCACGTGACAACAGTCCTGCAGGGATTTCCATTGAATGTAGCACTAATGATTCTAGGTTGTATTTTTCTATATTGTTTAGCAATTTTAGAGCTCTAGGGCTGATTGGCATTCCTACACCCCCTATGGTGGCATTAACGGAGTTTTTCCATGCACATGCAGACACAAACGTCCAGCCATTACTTGTTTCGTGGTATTTTATTTCAAATTCACTGTGATGAAATCTATGTTCTTGTATGCATATGATGTCTATATTCTTATCGGCTGCAGATGCTGCAGATGCAGTTCTGGAAGTTGGTTTATTGTTTTTAACGTTCTAACGTTGAATGTTGATAACTTAAGAGTTTTCTTGCATCTAAGTACGTTTGTTTTCTGCTTAGATTCTATATTTAAGTTCGCAGCTATTGAGACTTTTGGTATGACATCTGTGGTGTGAGTGTTTTGTTTTTCTTTGTTGGGATTTATGCAGTTTGTGAGTGATATATATTATATTATATTATATTATTATTAAAGTCAGCGGTCTGATGATACTCATAGGTATAAACTCATAATTATAGGTAGAATTACATATATATAACCGCAAAATGGCCGATTTTAAGCTTTTTCTTTATCAATTATATTGCTCTGTTCGATAATATTGAACATAGAGCTCTGAACTTGGACCTGAGCAACTCTAACATCATGCCGTTGGAAGAAAGGTCCAATCTTGAATCATCCTGATACCAAATTACTTACTAACCCATATATATATATATATATATATATATATATATATATATATATATATATATATATTATATTATTGTTTTTCTAGTATTACTCGTTTTAAAACATTGCAACGTTATTTCCTGAAGACGACTCTTGTTTGTATGCCTGATATTTTGTTCATATTATTTTTTTTATTCTTATTTGTTTTATATTCAAAATATTTTAAAATAGAATATTCCGTGTATATGAACGGAAATTGCACAAAAAACATGCTGACAAAATAGCAGCAATAAAGTTCATCGAAATTGTTGTTTATGATTTGTGTGATTCATTGTTCTCTTTTATTTCCTACTGCAAAATCTAAACTTCTTTATTAAATGAGTAATTCCAGTACACCGATCAAGTGGCCAAACACACCTGGATACCAATTATTGTCCTTGGCATCCATCCGTTCACTAGAGGCGATGGCTTAGTGTCCAAAAACCTGAAAACACGTAGCCTTGGTGCGTTGATATGGAGTATGAGCTGTTGCCCAAGCAGCATATACCTCCCCTCCACACTGCCGTTGTGTTCCAGAGAAAATTCAAAACACCCAATGCAGTTTGGCAACGATAGTGTCGAATGAGTTGCTGGTCAGCTAATGAAGTCAAGCATCTCACAACCTTAGGAACGTCAGCTGCGGATTTGATTTCGGAGTTTACTCTCTTAGTCTTTCCTTAGATGGGGTATAGCCACTTGGCAACAGAGGTTAGATAACTGTGTTTTCTTTGTCTAGAGGGATTGCCGGTAAGGAGCCCCATCTATCCCATTGTGGATTTATGTGAGTAGAAAGTTCCCCAATCCTACTACTGTGGATGGCCGTTGACAGGTCTTGTTTTTAGTGATGCTGGGTGTATGCACACTTACCTCATCATACAGGCCGATGCGTGCCTGATGGGGGTGCATGTCAAGTCATCGACAACACGACCATGCAATAGGTAGTACTAGTTTACATAGTAGTAGTATCGAGTAAGAAAGAAGATCTATAGTCATGATCTGAGTGTAAGATACCTATACGACTAAAATGACAAAACAATTTTCTTTCCATTGTTATTAGGCTTTCTATTATTCTGGTTACAACACACCTTTAATGAAAAGCTGAATTTCGCATGAGAAAAGAATATAATGTACATCCTCATAGATCGTTTTATATATTTTTATCTGATTGAATATGTGATGTGGCTGGCTTTTCAAAAATACTGAATTAATGAAAGGTAATTTTGTATGGGATGAATTTTAAAATAATACCCTATATTTCTATAGAGACATCAGTTGGCCTGTATACACAAAAGCAAGATGAAAATATACACTGCACGTTGAAGACAATTACAACTATGCTGTTTACTGACGGCGTATCTTCGAAAAATAGAGCCACATTTTGCTATTATGGTGTAGATGAATATCAGATAATCAGATTATATTCTAAAAATAAGGAAGGTTGGCAATACTACTAGCATCGCTTCAGTAGGAGAAAATTAATATATATACATAATTTATTAGTCGGGATAGAAATATTTTATCGTTTCTTGTTTTGGGAACCAATATTAAAGTATACAAAACTTCTGAATTCTCTTTTGATATTTTTTTTTATTTTTGTTTTTATTTTATAGAAGCGAAATTATAAATATTCATCTTTCATAAAGTTTATATTAATATATTATATATATATATATATATATATATATATATATTATATATATATATATATATATATTCATATATTTTAACCTCTTCGGGATATTTATTTGACAGCAACAAAATTTTGTTGTTACTTAAAATTTAACAATGGGGGAAGGGCAGCTAATTAGGAAAATGTGTACTTTTATTCTTTTCTTTATTTAACTCTCCTAGTTTTAGCAATATATATAGAGAGAGTTCAAGGCAGTAGGTTAGAAACCACTGTCACAAAATGCAATAAAATAAAAACTGGTAAAATGATACTGAAAAATAAAACATGAACGATAAATGTTCAATTGTTATGTGGTTTTCAGATAAACCAAAATGTAAGAGGAAAACTTACTGCTAAGGTTCACTTGAATCCATGTCGCAACGTCTAACCAGGTGACAGATAACATTGCTTCACTGGGTTAATGAAAGAAAGTTATGCATAGTTACAAGAGAAAGAATACATGTATGCATATCTTCTTTCTATGTACTTAGTATATGAAAGGAAGTAATAGATTTAAGCCATTCTGCTATTTGACAGAGGAAGGGGAAAAAAGAAGAAACTAAACTTTTACATGTCATTGAGAACTTTCTTTTTCTAGTATTTTAGGTAACAGTCATTAGATAAAACTTATATAAAATGCTGTGGTGTTTTTTTGTTTTGTTTTTTTTAGTGTCTGTCAACTGAAACATGTTAAAATGCTATTACACAAATAATAAATAACAAGAAAATATTGAAGAAAGAAAAATGGGTAAAGCTAAGATATTTTACTTGAAAATAAATTCAGTACGTCGTACAAATAGCATGTTAACGGAAGATGAATAGCAGCTGCACATTGGCTTCAATCAGGTTTTCTTACTCACAGTTATCTATCTATCTATCTATATCTATCTATCTATCTTTCTATCTCTCTATATAGGTTTGTGAAGAAAAAGTGGAAGTGAATCCGACAGTATGTAACATTATGAAAAATTGAAAAAAAAAAACAACACATAAGTACATAAACAAGTAATGTTTATTTTGCCTACGCTGCAATGTTTCGATCTGTTTAAGTAGATTCAAATTCATCAGGGCTTTCGTTAGTTTGAGGAAAAACAAATGTATCACAGAAAATAAGACATCAGCGAGACTCTTTTGCTTTGTCGGTCTGTAAATTTAAAAATTGTTGAATGAAACGCCAGCGTTCGTGGATGTTTAAAACGTATAACAGACGCTGAAAACAGTTGTCGTACATTTTTTTTAAATTGTAAACAAACGCTGACCAGACGACTTATTCACTTGCGCTGTGTGTGTGTGTGTGTGTGTGTGTGTGTGTGTGTGTGTGTGTGTAAGCATGAGTATGTATTATATTAAATTATAATTAATGAAAAAATATATATATCCTAATTAATTGAAAAAACGGCATCTTTCATTATTTAAAACCTAAGTTGAAGAAAAGATGTGTGTGGGTGAATTTTATTTAGTTTTTATTTAATTTTTTTATTAATTTTTTATTTTTATTAATACAATATTTTTACAATATTTTTAATTACGTGATGAGTGTATGTGTGTGTGTGTGTGTGTGTAATTTAGTTGTAATTATTACATATATTATTGTAATATTTATTAAATTTATTTAGTATTCTTAGATTTATGCAAAGGAGAAAATATGTGGTGTGTGTGTGTGTGTGTGTGTGTGTGTGTGTGCGCGCGCAAGCGTAACTGTGTATTATTATTAATTACGGGATGAGTGTGTGTGTATGTATGTGTATGTGTGTGAAAGTTATTAATAATTATTACATTATTATTATTAAAATATTGTTAAATTTTTATTTATTCTCTTGTAATTACAGTATTATTTTTTATTTATTTATCTGTTTATTTATTTATTTATTTTTATATGTGAAGAGATTTTACAAACTATAGTTATAGACGACGGCATTTTATTAGGTCAGTTTGAGTTTCAAAGAATTTATGACTAATCGCAATGTCGATGGTCTCTCCACGAAAACCTACAAGAATTTTAAACTCGTCCACTGAGAAAGAACACTTGTAAATTGATCAACATATTTTTTTATAGATTAAAACAAGAAAACTCCATCTATGACACAGATTACAGAAAACCTATGATATATTCAGTAAATCGGATATATCATACCGTTTGTATATGCTATTAAAATCAAATTCATAGAGTTCGTGCCAATTGACTATACCAAAATATTATATCTTATTATAATAGAGATTCGGCATCTGTCTGTCAGTAACCGAAAGTACGCCAATATACCCTCGGGAATTGCGTAAGTTCATCAATGAGTATTTCATTTATAGTCAAAATCATTAATGCATACAAGGATAAATCTTATTAATTAACGAGGTCCCTCTCAAAATCTGAATTACATTTGCCCCAAAACAGTCGATGTTATTAATGCGTTTAAAATCCTGCAATGTGTCATATATCACTAAGAAATAAAGGTTTGTATAATATACGGTGTGGTTAATTTGCAAATTGGCTTTAACAAACCGGGTCTCATAGATACTTACTTGGTGTTATTGATCTCTAATATTGTTTTACTCTTTTAAAGGTATTAGAATCAATCTAATGAAAGATTTTATTTAGAAACCAATTAAAATATAATTAGAATTTTTGTAATTTATATCTATGTGTTCCGATTTAAATTCTTTAGTCTTTCTACTTTCATATATTTCATTACATTAAAACTTAAATATTTACGCGTGGAGGGTTTATATTTTTGCTAGTTATTGTTGGTTTTATTAAATGTACAGAAAAATAAAACAAACATTGTCAACGACCTTCACAAACTTAGTAGAAATGAGAGTTGATGATCCTGGCACGATGTGAAAAGGATTCAATAATGGCACAAACCCAAGCAGGAAGTGTATTATTTTTTAAAAAAACGGCGCCTGAGCGAGATGGGGCTTTCAGACTGGTGATGCAAATTCTAAGTGTGGTTGCTCCATAGTTATATACATCTTTAAATAAATAGCTGATGAGCTGCGAAATAAATATTGCTGAGGGATGTTAAGACACCTTTGGTCTTCTAGACATTTTAAAGATGTGCTTTATCCAATGCGAATCACTGTTGATACACTCACAAGAAGATTTCTTGATATTATTGTTGTGGAGGCAGTATGTTTACATTGTGTTTTTATCTTCCAAAATGTATAGTGGTACATTTTTCTACAGTCAACTTTTGTTGACATTCCGTGGTCCATTGCTGCATTTTGTCCAAGTTTGATTGCAGGAAAGATCTATAGTGATCAGTATATGTTAATTTTATCTCAAGGTACAGCTTGATGCCATCTGCATATTTCAGTACTGTGACATTCTTTAAATTGGCATCTATGTCATTGATATATGCAACAAACAAAAAGGGACCAAGAACAGATCGCAGTGGTACATCAGATAATTATATTCGAGGGGGTTGTTCGGGCTAACCTTCCAAACATTCTCGATTCCGAATTGCAATTTGTGTCAAACTATATCGAAACTCACTTTGAAGTACTTGGACAATAGGAAACATCTAGAATGGGTTGTAAATATCTTTAAAAAGGATTACAATGGTTCTTTTCTTTTCTCTTTCTGTTTTTCTTTTTTACGAATATGGCTTGATAGACGGGATATATAGAGCGTATTCCACACTCCCTATATCTCTAAAACTGGAGCCTCATCATATGGTAGTGTTCAGTGCAGTTATGTTGGGGAAGGAGCTTACCCCTTGGCGGGAGATACCGTCAACGTATTCAAAGCTCCACCAACAGGGTTGTTTTTTTTATTGTTAAATTAAGCAGCAATGAGCCTAATCAGTGCTAGGATGGGTGTCTAACTAGAAACAGCATGTAGTGTAGAAGATACGAGCTTTTGAGACAACAAAGTTTTATCAATAAAAATTCTAGTGCGTGACTCTAATTTTTATGGAAAAGTTTGAAACTAGTTAAATGAATTTCTCGATGAAAAGATCATAAGTCATCATTTAAAGATATCTATTGTCTTTTTTTACTTTTTTCTTTTTTGATTTTACCTAATAGCCAGAGAGAAGATTTTCACCGGCTATAAAAAGATAAATTTAAAACGAGATTCCAGAAAAGAGACAATGAAGTTTGTATCAATAAACGTAATTAACTTCTTAACCTAAACGAAGTCTACTCAGGCACGCTTAGCGTAACGGTTATCGTTGTTGGAAATAGAATCATGGACGAGATTGATTGCGTTACACTTTGTCTTCTTGAGAAAGGCCCAAATATATCTCTTCCCCTTCCAGCTATAATTAAGTAGTATGGCAGACTTTGTTAAGCAACCAGTCTGGAAGGAGAACTCTGAATTTAATTCACCGTTCAGCATGTTTTGTTTGTCTTACTGGGATGTTGTGTGGGAAAGGAGGCAATTAATCATACAGCTATTTTCCTGTATGTGTTGCTTTAATATTGTCATAGGAGTACTAAAAAGTGATACCTTATTAACATTTATATTTATGATATGCCTAGGTGACGTTCAACGAACATCATAAGATCTCATAAAAGAAAAAGGCTTCACCCTAAAAGGCAAGAAGCCGGCAATATCACACAGATCCTATTCCAATCTTACATAGCTAGACTTAAACATATTTAATTTACTAACATTTCATTTACCAAGATTTATTTACCAATAAATTTAAAATTTACTAAGATTAAATGAATTATTTACCAATATCACTTTAACAATATTAATTTACCAAGATGTATTTACAAATAAAGTTTACCAATTTTAAGATTTACCAAGATTTATTTTACCAAGATTTATTTACCAATAAAGATGTATTATTTTTAAGATTTCATTTACCAAAATTTCAGTTAACAATATTAAATTACCAATAAATATTACATACAAATTATGTATGGAAGTATGCTTTACGAAATGGTTATTGTCATAAAAAATGGTATCGGTGACCCGAGTTCAAATCATGGACAGGGCTGCCTGCTTTTTCAATTTATACTTAAAGATTGACGTTGTGGCACATCCTTCCTTTGGAAGAGAAATGGGGTGCATACATACTTAAGATAAAATCTTAGTATTCGTTTAGTGAGATTTAAAGGAAATACTCTATGAGGAATTGTTGAAATCTGAAAGGCATATTACCATTCAAATTAACTGTGAGCAATAATATGAATTCAAATCTTGTGCCTACTTGTGACCTGCTTGCATTTCTAACATCGCAGCCACTGTGTCGAGGTCATGTTTTTTTTTTTGTTTTTTTTTTTAAGATTTAAAAAAAAGCAAGTTTTAAAAAACATAAATGCCAACCTGCTTAACTGGCAGACCATCCACCACTTAAAGGATTAGTGCCAAAAAAATTCCCCACTGAATTTACGCTAAATCATATTTGTGGCGTATTAAACAAACTTAATAAAAATGGAAATGTGTGCAAGGCTGAAGATTGAAGAGAACGAAAATAAAAAAGAAATCCCAAAAATAATGTCAAAATAATGTAGTTTATTTTAAACAGGCATATATATATATATATATATATATATATATATATATATATATATATATATATATATATATATATATATATATATATATCGGTCTGATCTTACTTTTTACTAAATGTCATGCAGGAAATATTTGCTCATTCTCGCTAATATGTGCAAAATTGTTAAAAAAAAATGAATGAATATTTAAGTCACTTCCAATTAAAGAAGTTCCAATAGTAAATGCTAACTTGCATTTAAAATACTTTATCAAACCTACTGAATTCCTCAGAATATACGTACATGCACACGTAAATGCACATGCAAACCTACACGCACGCACACACACACACACACACACGCACCCCACGCGCATGCACACACACACACGCACACGCGCACGCACACACACACACACACACATATATATATATATATATATATATATATATATATATATATATATATATATATAGCCAAACAATAAGATTTTTAAAAAGTACGTAATAAAAATATCCCACAAAGAATACTCAATATCTAAAATACGCATGTCTTTACAATACATCTACCAATATTTCTAAATGTAATCGTTATTGCCAATTATATCATGGGTGCGTTTAGAATAGTCCAATACAAATTTCTTGCATTTTCTTGAGGGAGGGATATTTTCCATTATTCCCGACATAATTCCTTTAGTACAGGGAAGTTTTGCAGATTTCTACTTGAATTCTACGTTTCAGCTCTCTCCATAAATTTTCAATCAGATTTAGTTCTTGAGTTTGACATGACCATTTTAAAACGGCTATTCTATTTGAACTTAACCCTGATTTTGTAAGCCTAGTACGTTTAGGATTGTTGTCTTGTTGACAGACACAACCTGGTTTCCACCCCAGCGAATTTGCCCTCTGGCGTAAATGTGTGTGTATATATCTTCTGAGAGAGGGAGAGAGACAGACAGACAGAGACAGAGACAGAGACATAGAGACAGAGAGAGAGACTCATAAGTATCCATGCTGTCAACGGAACATGATAATAATGATGATTTTTTGCGAACGAAATATCAGAACTGTGGCTGTAAGCATTTTAAAAACTATCCAAAGTCTCTGGTTATGCAATCCGAGCACCGGTACTTTCGACGTAGGCGGTCCTATGTTGTAGAGTGCTAGGCTGATTCGGTGCTCAAGAAATTTTATGTATGGATTCGTAGTCAATCTGTACTGGTTTGAAGTGTAGATATAACAACTATTAATCAGTATGCCCCGTAATATGAAAGTTGGAAGAATACTTTGCATTCTGTGAAGTGTTATTTTTTTATCCTGCAGAGAATCAATTTAAAAATGATTTTCAGGTTCGGAGTGTTTATTCTTTATTCTTCTAAGGATATATATTGAATTTGTATCAATGTTTGAATATACTGTAATGTTTGGGAATATTGTTAAACAATTGGTAAATTGCAAAATATTTTAAATATTCAACAAAAAACTTCTAAGAGAATTAGAATCAATAAAAATGAAGGAAATCAATCGGCGTTGTTTTAATAGAAGGATACTTTGATTTGAATATGGTAGCTAAATGCAAATGTACACATGTAACATAATAAGGGGTGAGCATGGAAAGAGCCAAGATTGTAAGAGTTACGTGTAGGTTAGTATGAAAAAAATTAGGATGGGTCGGCACAACGCTACAAGGCGTTTTCTTATTGGTCGGAAGGTGTCACGAGGAGAAATGTGGAAGGGTAGGAGTGAAAGGTGAGAGAGTGGAGTGAGTTTGCAATGAGGCGTTGACTGAAGGAGACGTGTCTGTTACTCAGGAAGTTTGACTCAGGGAATAAAAATATCTCATGAGAAAAAAAATTGGTTTAAGACTCAAAACATCAAAAATTGCCACACAACTCAAGATCAGCCCAACAGCAACCCAATGTTACATCATCCCTCCAATTCCAAATGAGTGCCGCTACGCTACACGCATCTTTCTTCTTTTTGCAACTCATACATGATACTTTATTCTTTCAGTATGCATATACGCATATGTATAAACACACAATTCTTACAAACACACGCGTATATATATATATATATATAATATATATATATATATATATATATATATATATATATATATACAAAATTAAATACTATATTATATATTCATCTATATATATAATGAAATTCATTTTATATATATTATATTAATGGATTTCATTACAACACATATACTATATATATATAATGAATATATAATATATATATATATATATATATGAATACTGAATATATATATATATATATATATAATATATATATATATATATGAATATATATATATACTATATTATATGATGATGAATTACTATTATATATATATATAATAATAATATAATATATATATATATATAAATGAATAATATATTATATATATATAATGTATATATATATATATATATAATGAATTTATATAATATATACTATAATACTATAATGCCACATATAATATATATATATATATAATGAATATATACATATATTAATATATATATATGCAATATATATATATATATATATAATAATGAATATAATACCTATATATATATATATATATATGAATAGTAATATTATTATATTAATGAACTATATATATATATATATATTATATGAATATATATATAATATATATAATGATATATATATTATATATATATATAATGAATTAATTTAATATAAAATATATATAATAATATTAATAATAATATAAATATAAATAATATAAAATGAATTATATTATTATATAATTATATAAATGAATATTTATTTATATTATATATATAAATGCAATATATATTATATATAACTATATAAATATATATATAATGAATATATATATATATATAGTAATATACTATATATATATAATGAATATATATATTATATAGTAAATGATATATATATTTATATATATATTATATATGAATATATAATATATTATATATATATATGAAATAATTAATATATTATATATATATAATAATATATTATATATATATATAAAGAATATATACTATACCTACTATATATATAATGAATACCATATATATATATATATATATATAAATGAATATATATATATATCTATATAATTGAATGATATATATATATAATATAATAATAAATGAATATATATATTACATATATATATATATATATATATAATGAATCTATATAATATATAAATGATATATATACTATATATAATATAATGATATATATATATATACTATATACTATATATATAATGAATATATATATATATATATATATAATAATATAATTATATAATGAATATATATATATACTATATATATAATGAATATAGTATATATATATATATTATAATGATATATATATATATATATATATATGTATAATGAATTATACATATATATATAATATAATATATATATAATATGATATATATATATATATAAGTATATATAGAATATATATTATATATATATATAATGAATATATAATCTATAATATATATATATAATGAATATATATATATATATATATAGTATATATATATATATGAATTATATATATATATATATCAATGAATATATAATTAAATAGTATATAATGAAATATTATATATATATAATGAAATACTAATATATAATGAATATATAATATATATAATTGAAATATATATATATATAATATATATAATGATCAGGTATATATATATATATATGAGATATAATGACCTATATAATATGATACTATATGAATATATATATATATATATATATAAATATAATGAATATATATATATATATATAATGAATATAGTATATATATATATATATAATGAATACGTATATATATTATATATATAAAATATGAAGGTATTATATTATATAATAAATAATATATATAATGGAAAGCTATATGAATATATATAATATAATGAATTATATTGTTATATATATATAATGAAACTATATATATATATATTATAATGGAATATACTATATTATATCTATAATGCGTTCGATATGATATATATATATATATATAATATACTAAGACTATCATATATTGGCAATATATATATATAATATATTATATGAACTTAAATTATATTAATATATTAATGAATATGATTATATATATATAATAATGAATATATACCTACTTAGTATATTTATATGAATATATTATATAGTATATAATATAATGAATATATATACTATATATATATCCAATGAATAGTATAAGTATATATATTATATAATGAATATATAATTATATATATAATGAATATAATATATATATATATATAATTATATATACTATATAATTATAATTGGAATAAATATATATACTATATATATAATGATATATTATATATCATATAATGCATATATATATATATATATATAATGAATATTTGGTATATCTTACCATATAAATATATATAATGAATATACATCTACTATATATATAATGAATAGATCATATATATATATATATATATATATATAATGAATATATATATATATATATATATATATATATCTATATATAATGAATATATAATATATATATAATGGAATATATAATATATATAGTTTATATAATGAATATATATCAGTATATATATAGTATTAATGCATATATTATATTATAATATATATATAATGTAATATTATATATATATATAATGAATATATATATATATATATATATATATGAACTACTACTATATAATATATATATATATATAGTATAATGAATAGATATACATTATTATTAATGAATAAATCTATATATAATAATATATATATAATAATTTATATTATATATATATATATATAATATATATAATAATGAATATACTATATATATTATATATATAATGAATAATATATATATATATATATAAGAATATAATATATATAATATATATATATATATATATAATGAATATATAATACTATCTATATATAAGGTATAAATGCAATATATATATTATATATATAATGAACTATATACGTATCAATAGGCACTATGAATAATGATATATATATATACTATATATATATGTATAAGAATATATATATACTATTATATATATAATATAATGAATATTATAGTATATATATATAATGAATATATATATATTATATAATGAATATATTAATTTATAATATATATAAATAATGAATATATATATCATATATAATAATTATATATATTAATGAATATATATACTTATATATATAATGAATACTATAGTATTAATATATATAATGACAATATATATAATATATATAATGAATATACTATACATATATAATGATATAGTAATATATATATAATGAATTATATATATATATATATATATAATGAATATATATATATATATATTATGAATATATATAATTATATATAAATGAATTATATAATATATATATTATAATGAAATATATAATATATACTATATAATGAAGTATATATTACTAATATAATATATATATGATAATATATACTATAGGTATATAATTGAATAATATATTATATATATATAATGAATATATATATATATATATAATGAAAGATATTATGTATATATACTGAAATGAAATTAAATATACTATATACTAATTATAATGAATATAATACTATATATAGCTAATAAATGAATATATATATATATATCTGCAATATAGTAGGATCATTTACTATAAGTGAAGATATATATAGTATGTACATCTCAATAACGTATATATTAATGAAATATATATATATATATATATATATATAATGAATATAATATTATACTCTCAACTGAATATAGTATATAATATATATAATGAATATATATATTAATAAATGAACTATATATTTATATATATTTATATAATGAATATATAATATATAGTATATACATGGAAAATATACTATAATTATATATATAATGAAATATATATATATATAATGAATATATATATTATTATATATATATATATAGCCTATATGAACTATATATAATATACTAAGTATATATATATAATGAATATATATATAAAATTAATGAATATATATATATATGAATATATATATAATGAATTATACTATATATTATATAATATATAATGAAATACTATATATATAATATAATATTATAATGAACATAAATATATTATATATAATGAATATATATATATATACTATATACATGAACTATATAGTATATATATATATTAGGAATATATATATATTATATTATATGAAATTATATATATATATATAATGAATATATATATATATATAATGAAATATTATATAATTATATATATATTATATATAAGAATATATATATATATATATAATATATATAATGAATATATACTATAATTATATATATATATATAATGAATATATATAATATATATATGAATAATATGATATTATATATATATATATATATAAATTAATGAATAATTATATAATAAACTATTAATGAATATACTATAATATATATTATATGAATATATATATATATAAATATATAATTGAATATAGTATATATATATATATAATGAATATAATTATATATATAATATAATGCAACTATATATATATAATTATATATAATGATATATATACTATTATATATATATAATGAATATTATTATATATAATGAATAATACTATATATATATATAATGAATATATTATATATATAGAATGAATATACATCATATATATAATGAATAGTACTATATACTAGTATATATACTATAATGAAGTATATATATAATATATATAATGAATATATTATATATATATATATATAATGAATATATATATACTAGTATATATATAAGAATATATATATATATATATATATAAATGTAATATCCACGGAACTCACAACGTGTAATAGAGATAATATGAACCCTTACTCGTTTAACGTATCTTTATTATTATCTCAAAAAGTGAGTATATTACATGTTAGATCGGACGCTTTGCATTTTTAGGCACTCGGCACTAAGAGCACGATTTAGACCGCTATCATAAACACAATGTCAATACATATATAGAAGTACTATACTACTATAATGAACCCTAATAATAACTAATAATCTTCACAGAGTACTATATATATATACTGAACTATATATATATACTCATATAGCTAATATAAGAATATAATATATACTTATATAATATGATAATATTAAATAGATGCAAATATTATATTAACTAAATATATTATATACGATTGAATAATATATAATATACATATAGTATACTATAATATTATCACACAGATCCGATATATAGCTATAGCATGGATTATAATTAGTAATGAAGTTGGTAAGTGGCTATAAATTTAATATATAGGATAGTAAATGAATATATATAATATGGATATGATATCATATAATCGTATACTATTATAATATATGGTATTCATAATGAATAAGATATATATAGTATATCATACATAAAGAATATAATAATATAAGGTGGGGAAAATAATATTTATATTATATATATATAGTATATATATAATGGGATATATATATATAATAATGAATAACTATATATATTAATAAATGAATATTATATATATATATATAATGAATAATATATATACTATATATATATATAATAATGAATATATATATATATATATATATATATTATATATAATGAAATATATATATATATATAATGAATATATATATATATATATATACTATATATATTATATAATGAATATATATATATATATATATATTATATATATATGGAAATATATAATATATATATATATAATGAATATATATTATATATATAATGAATATATATAGATATATATATATATATATATATAATGAATTATATATTATAATATATATAATGGAATATATATATATATATATATACATGAATATATATATATATAATGAATTATATTATATATAATACATATATATAATGAATTATATATATCATATATATATATATAATGAAATATATATATAATTATATAATGAATATATATATATATATATAAAGAATATAATATATATATATATATATATATATATATAATGAATATATATATAATATATATAATAATGAATATTATATATATATATATATAATGAATATATATATATATATATAATAATATATATATATATAATGAATATATATATATATATACTATATATTATAATATATACTATATATATATATATATATATATATATATGAATTCATTATATATATATTCGCTTTTTATGAAATTTATTTTTCTATTCAGTTGTTTTTGGTTCATTATCGAATGCAATAATTATTCCTCACTGATTTAAAAATCGTCTTGACAATCGTTACATGCATCCATGTAATCTTCAAATAAAATATATCAAGACGTCGGTTTAAAGAATAAAAGTTCATTTCCCAAATTATTCATGAAATAATGTTGCATGTCATTTAACTGACCAGATGAGATGGTAAGCATTGCCTCAACAATCAATGCACATCTATACATGGACATTTGGATAATTTTCTTATTCCATTGATATAAAAATGGTTTGAAGAATGATAAGTCTTGTCTTAGACCAAAGAGGAGGTAAATATTTTCTGTATAAAATGCATATAAATCAATGTTATTGCCAACTTCCTCTCCAGATTTAAATCCAATTGATAAATTTATGGTGGGTTTTTTAAAAAATGATTTAAACTAAGAAGATCCATTAGGGAAAACGGAATTACTTTGATTAAGAATATTGCTTTCAATAATTGAAATCCATGCCTGAACGAAGAATTAATTCTAACTTTTTTTTATAATTAATTCTACAATTTTTTCCCGAAATTGGGTTATTCCATTATCGTTTCCTCTGAAGAGGTTGGAAAAATTAAACTATCAATTTGAATAATTTGATATGATTTGGTTAAGGAATACCTTAAGAAGTCAACATTTTCAGCTATTATAGAAAAAAGTTTTTCGTTTCAATTAAATTATTTACTGATATAAAATAAATAAGGTTAATATCTAAGTTTGATTATTCTATAATTTCTGCTATGGGTAATTTATTAGAAATGCTTAATGAAGACAAATGAAGAGAAATGCTTAATACAATCGAATTATATATATATATATATATATAAAACTAATTATATATATATATATATATATATATAACCAAACCCCTATCCACACACAAGGTTCATACGACACAAGGTTCATTTCTTGGAGAGGAGTTTACATGTTGAATTCAGTTTTCCTTCTTCTAGACTGGTTAAAGACCCTAGTCTTTCTTGCTATTTACCCATAGCAAGAGAGTAAATAGTTGGATTCATACCTTTGCCATGGGTATTAGCGCTATATGAAATACAAACAGCCTCGTCCAGTATTTGAACTCTAGTCGATGAGTCCATTTCCTACGAGTGTAACCATTACGTCACGCGCCTCCATACTAGTGAATATGTAAGCAGTCAGCTTTCATGTGTGTGTGTGTGTGTGTGTTTGTGTTGTGTGTGTGTGTTGTGAGAGGAGAGAGAGAGAGAGTGTGTGAGAGAGAGAGAGAGAGAGAGAGAGAGTCAGAAAGAATGAGTGTGTGTTTGTATATGTGTCTGGTTTCATTGATTTTGTTTATTTATCTAATGCTGTATTAACATCGTTGTAGGAAACCAGTTGCGGTAGTATTCAATCCATAGCTAAAGAAGATGGATGTTTAGCCTGGAAGTGAACAGAATAGTTCAACTGGTGTTTGAACTTACTAAGATTTTGCTGCCCAGGACATTAAGCCATTACCCTAAAGGGACTCACTGTGTTTGTGTGCGTGTGTGCGTGTGTGCGCGCACGCGCGTATGTGAGTTTGCGCGCACACACGCTCTCATTAGATTAGATTACACTAGTAATTCTATGAAAGTATTAGATTTTAATATACATATTTAAAAAGTTTTAAGTTTTCATCATACATATTTGAAAATCTAATTATCATTAAGGCTTTCTTCATTCTATCTGATGTCACATTTTTGTATGAAACACTTATTTAACTCTTTGCCTACAAAATTTCCCTACGACAGAGCCAAAATTTCTTAGTATATTCTACCTGTATAATTGAATATTTCAAAGTTCTCTATCTATTCACCTCAGAGCTCATTCAATTCAAATAACGTTTTATTATCATTGTAATTTCTCTAAATTATAACGAACTGACCATCGGTGTTTGTACTTTGTTTGGGTGTGGTATGCGCAATGGTGGAAGAGCCGCTGTGAGCAGCTTCAAGTAGTCAAATAGTTAAGAATTTTCTCTTTTGTTTTTGTTTGTTTTCATTTTTGCTTTTGTTTTTGGTTCTTTTTAAATTGTTATATATTCACAAAATTTTGAATAAATAACTGACAAAAAGTAAGTTTAGGAAGTTTTTATCGATATGACATATATCTCGAGTTAAATAGATAGATATTACCTGCTCACCTGTGGTTGATGTATAAATATTAAGTTCTGGGCATCAACTTATTTGGAAGTTTTTTGTTTTTTTTCAATTTTTTTTTTAGATTCTGGCTATTAAGAAACCCTTTCAAATGACGTTGTGAAAATTTTCAAGCTGTACTGATGTTTTTGAATGTTTACCTTTTTCCTCTTTTTCCTGCAAGGCAGTGGGTAGATGATTGAAGTTCAAAAATCTAAAAGGCAATGCACTTATGTGACCAGAAAAATAACTGTCGGTTTTATTTAACCCTGTAGGTCGTTTTTCTTAACTTATGAACCTGGTATAATTTTTGTTTATGTTTCACTGCTGAATTCTTTCACGAGGAAATATTTCTTGTTTGAATTAAAGAAAGCGAACGTGGCTGACGAATTATTTAAATACCACACATTGTTTTGGGCGTAAATCAGTGATTTTATTTTTTTTCCAACACCACTTTAAGAACAATTGGATTTATCAATTCATGATGTTTTAAAAATCCTCATAATTTAACACGTTTTCGTATATTTCTATTGCACCTGGCTAATACATTTAATTAATTAATACTGTTCCTTCATGTACGTGAGTCTTTTACTTGATGATTTCGGCTCATAATATATTTCATCCAGTTAAGGCCGTGCTTTATTCTAGACTGAACTTTCCAACAGAACACCACGCTCCTTTCACAATAATAATATATATAATATATATATATATATATATATATATATATATATATATATAAATGTGTGAGTGTGTGTGAGTGTTTGTGTTTAAATATAAATGAATATATATGAATGTATATATATGTTTTAGACCGATTCAATTATGACTATATATATATATATATATATATATATATATATATATGTGTGTGTGTGTGTGTGTGTGTGTGTGTGTGTGTGTGTGTGTGTCTGTTATTTTGGAAAAGGTGACTTACCGGTGAAGATGGTCACAATGGTTAGCTGATGCAAAATTCAGAAAGGTAAGTCAGCGATATAACGAATAAAAAGTGCTCAATACGTTAGTAGATCAAAGTTGTTGTAATACAGGTACAAGTGATAACCGTAACGAACCGTTTATCGCGAAAGACACACACGTGTAATCGACTGCAATCAATCAATATCTTGATTAATCCAGTGGATTTAACCCTGAAGATCCTTATGGTGAAATTCGAGTAGGTTATCATTGTACCTGTATTACAATATATATATATATATATAGAGAGAGAGAGAAAGAGAGAGAGAGAAAGAGCGAGGGAGTTATAATCAATTTGGGCTAAAAACGTGTTTACATAAATCATGAAAGTGCTCAAGTGCTGGCATATAGAGAATCATAACACCTAATATAAATAGATGCTATTTTTTAAAAGTTACATTAAGTTAATCGTAATTAAACTGTTATGAGAAACTGATGCATATCAAGCTGTACAGAAGAGTTGTGACGCAGCAAATGATTACTGTATTTGGATGACAATATGTATGCTCCCCACCTCTGGTGGGTTGAGCTCTTTGAGAGGAATTTGCTGGAAGCTGCGAATAGCGCTAAAATTACAAGGCTCTATTAAAAAAAGGCTAGAGCTCTCTAGCAGCCTTTGATTTATGTATGTATATACTTATATCAGTAAAAATTCCCAACCCTAAAGTGGGTTGTGCTGATGGCCCAGTTTGTCGAGATAGTGACTGATGGAAAATTGGCCGAGTTTTGATCCCGGTCTTAAGCAGCCGGCAATGTGTAGACGTTCTGAAAAGCTGTGATACAGCGAAGCAGTACACTATGTGGGTGAATATATATATATATATATATATATATATATATATATATGTGTGTTTAATTGGAGTCGTACCTAATTTTGAAAATTAATTAATTAATAATGAATTAGGCGGGAATACCTATTAAATGTATGGCTAAACAAATCGAGAAAAATCAATCTCTGTATGTACATTTCGGCCTATTAGGCCTCATCAGCAGAGCTATAGATCGGAAGACCGCCCTGTGCGTGATTTGAAACCGGACTGCCAAGCTGACAGGCCGATCCCATAACCCCAACACCAAACGAACTTCTTAGATTTTTATGATTTGTTTAGAGTAGGTTAACATTCCTCTTCTAGTGACTTTTATTACACGACGATGTGGTAAGTTGTAAACAAGGTTTGTTTAGAATGGCTTTTTGCCGATAATTTTTTGGAGAATAAGTGTTGGGGTTATGGGATCGGCCTGTCAGCTTGGCAGTCCGGTTTCAAATCACGCACAGGGCGGTCTTCCGATCTATAGCTCTGCTGATGAGGCCTAATAGGCCGAAATGTACATACAGAGATTGATTTTTCTCGATTTGTTTAGCCATACATTTAATAGGTATTCCCGCCTAATTCATTATTAATTAATTAATTTTCAAAATTAGGTACGACTCCAATTAAACACTTATTCTCCAAAAAATTATCGGCAAAAAGCCATTCTAAAACAAACCTTGTTACAACTTACCACATCGTCGTGTAATAAAAGTCACTAGAAGAGGAATGTTAACCTACTCTAAACAAATCATAAAAATCTAAGAAGTTCGTTTGGTGTTGGGGTTATGGGATCGGCCTGTCAGCTTGGCAGTCCGGTTTCAAATCACGCACAGGGCGGTCTTCCGATCTATAGCTCTGCTGATGAGGCCTAATAGGCCGAAATGTACATACAGAGATTGATTTTTCTCGATTTGTTTAGCCATACATTTAATAGGTATTCCCGCCTAATTCATTATTAATTAATTAATTTTCAAAATTAGGTACGACTCCAATTAAACACTTATTCTCCAAAAAATTATCGGCAAAAAGCCATTCTAAACAAACCTTATATATATATATATATAATATATATATATATAGAGAGAGAGAGAGAGAGAGAGAGAGCGAGAGAGAGAGAGAGAGAGACAGACAGACAGACAGACAGAGGGAGATAGAGAGAGGGGGGTGGAAAGAGAGAGATTGATGAAAAAAGTGATAGGACAAATAGGAATATTCATTTGTTTTTATGTTTTTATTTTTCTCAATTAGGTTCGACCTTAAGTTTTCTTTATGAGAATGCTTTTTTGAAGAAATACAACTCGCCTCGAATATAGGATCTACTGCTGTTTATTCACTATCATTAATTCCAGCGTCCGTGGAAATACGTAAAAACGGATTGTGGATATACCATTTGGAGAATATTATAAGTTATTTCTTTTTCTAGTAGAAAACTGCTCTTTTTAGTTCCATAGTATTCTTTCCAGCTCGTGTCGCAAAACGAGAGCGAAGCGAAAAGCCCGGCATTTTTAATTGGGGTTTTCATGACCCAATAACTTGCCTCCATGGGTGGCATACTTACCAGCTCTCGCGAGCACTTTTGATGACTTAAGATCTGATGATTTCGGCAACTTTTCTTTAACGGCTACTTTCATGCCGGGTGATAGAAATTGATATCTTCTAATATTTAGCCTACCGAACTTTCTAAAGTGTCTTTCTTAAGCCAGCTGGCTGGGTTTCTTTTATATCTCATCTAATCGCATCCCACGACCACTTCACATTCTCACTCGTTCTCAATGAGAATCCAAATAATATATTTTGTTCCAGGTTTTAGATGAATTCCCTCAGGCAAACAAGAAAACTTTCAGGAATTGAGGTAATTATGTATGAATGTATAGGTGTTTACATAAGTATATATATACATACGTGTGCATATATGTTCCATTTAACTTATATATATATATATATATATATATATATATATATATATATATATATTATATTAGCAAAAGTATCCGGTCCATGACCGGACTTTTAAAAAAATAGGATCACCAGAGAGGGAGTAAGAAAGAGAAAACTGGAGTAAGAGAGAGAATATGATTTATCAAATTTTTTTAAAAAGAGAAGAAAAGGATTGATCACATTTTAAAAATAGCTGATAATTAGTATCGTACAATGTTTGTTTATTTTAGGAAATATTTTTCTTTTTGTTTACATTTAAAATATTTTTTTAATGTATTCTTAATTTTGAGTGTTTTGAAATATATTATTTTCAAAAAAATTTTGTATATATGACAAAAACTTAAATTCAATTGCTTGTTGCGTTAAAGTGATAAAAGTAAATTCGTTTTGTTTATTTTCAAAAGATATCTCCTGTCATCTATAAAACATCCATCAATTTCTTCACCCCATAATACATCCTGATGAAGGTTTAAAGAAACCGAAACGTTTAAGCGTCGATAAATAAATTCATCTTATTTTTGGAACACTTGTTTTTTTCAAATTTCTTAATATCGTCGGATTTAATTGCATATTTATTCACATACACACACACACACACACACACACACACACACACACATATATATATATATATATATATATATATATATATATATATATATATATATATACAAGAATCATTCAATTTCCTTGGTCTAATTGTGTTCACAAAGTTTATAGAGATTTTACTCATCTATACAATCAAAAATACAAATCATAGTAAAGTCGGAGACTGCAGACGGGTACCCATAAGTTCTCTCTTTAGAAATAGTTGGTTTTCATATACTTGTTCATGGGGTAAGACAGCATTTGCCTCATTAAATTTGTCAACGTATCAAATAAAACTACCGGAGAATATACTGACGAATTTTCTTGCAATGCCTTACAATTCGCTTTTGTAACCTTCAGATGATTAAACTGATCTTAGGAATGTGCGACAATTTCAGATGCAATCCGCAGCAAAGATGGAACCATGGAAAGTTAGAAAGGTAAGTAGAGAATTCGAAATAGTTTTGAGGAATAATGCAATAGAAATATACAAAAGAAAACGAGGTAAGATTATATACGGCGAAAATCAGTAAAGGAAATAGTATATAAGTTGAAAAGGAACAGGGGAAACATAAGATGAAAGATGACAAGACTAAAAAGGAAGAAAAACCTTAGATAAAAATGGAAAAAAGTAAAAAGAAAGAAGTCTAGAATAAAAAGAAAAAATGAAAAAAGAAAAGACAAAGAAAATAATGAACTTAAAAAGAGAAGAAAGAGGGAAAAATACATGAAAAAAAAGGGATGAAAGATAATGAAGAAAGGAAAGAAACAAACAATCCATTTTTCTATTCTTATATTTCTTCATTTCTTTCATTCTTTCGAAAAACAAAACAAATGAGAGAATAAATTAAAATACGATTAAGAGACAGAAAAACTGTAGGAGGATGAGAAGAAAGAATAAAATACAGAAAGAAAGAAAGAGAAACGAAGAGAAAAGAGAAACTTAAAATAAGAATGTGATACAGAAGGAAATAAATAAAGAAAGAAAGATATAAGAAGAACTAAAGAAACAAAGAAAGACAAAAATTAAAGTAAACAATGAAAACTTTTTTTTAGAAACATAGAACTAAAATAAGTGAATACAGAACAAACATCAAAGAAGAAAAGAACAAAGGACAGAGAGAAAACGGAACTTTAAAAAAACAGAATAGATAAATAGTATAACCAATAAACATAAATTAGAAACAGAAAGAAAGAAAACGAAGCCTAAAATAAGAAAGAAAGAAAGAAAGAAAGAAAGAAAGAAAGAAAAAAGAAAGACAGAAGAAATAAAAGTAGAAATAGAAATAGAAGACTGGAGTAAAACTGGATGATGAGAAAAAGGAAATGAAAAAGAAGAAAGAAAGAATTAAAATGGAAACGAAGAGAGAAGAAAGAACACTCAAATGAGAAAATAAAGAGAAAAATCTGGACGAAAATTTAAAGAAAACAAACAATAATAAATAATAGATAAGGGAAAAAAGACAAGAGAAAAAACTAATAAACTGAATTAATATAAGAAATAATCATAATATATAATTTTTCCGAAATAGATATAGCAGTGAAATCCCATAATTTCATCTTATTCAAAAATATAACATCGTTGTCAATGCAGGCCACGTCGAGGAAAAAGTAGATAGATTTAAAGAAAGAAAATAAAAATAACAATTCATGTATATCTTATATGTTGGAATTTTGTAATGAGAAAGAACGAGAAAGAAAACAGAAAAGTAGGTGAGAAAGAATAAATAAAATAAAATACAATAGAAGAAATAAGTTTAAAAGCAAAAATGAGCAAAACTAAGAAAAAAGTGAGCAGATAAAATAAATATGTAAGAAATCACAAAAAAAAGACAATAGTTTTTTGTTCATGTAGACCATGATAAGCGGGAATAAACTTCATTAAATAGTAAAGACTTCGAGAAAGGTGTTCAACTTTCCGCGTGTAGGGAGTAAAAAGCGTTATTGACAGTTAAAATCAGTATAATAAAAAAAGGAAAGAAAAGGGAATTGAAAAGACGCGAAAAGCTGAAGAAGCACATTGAATAAGCAGAAAATGAAATAGAGAAAAGAATTGCAGAAAAGTTGTAAAAACAGGAGATTCAACGAATCCCGAGTATCTTATCTACGCTGTGGAGGACATTTTGATAAAACGACCTTCTAAGAAAAAAAGCAATGAATGAAACTACAATAAAAAAAGCAATTCGGTATCATTTCCCATCATTCCAACTTCTTACATTCTTAAACACTTTCACAATTACTGTTCCCTCCATTTTGCTTTTGTTCCTTTCAATACTGTCTACACAGCAGATTTTAAGGTGTGCAAAGTCTGTGCAATATATTACCGTCCATTTTCCACCCAATTTTTCTTTTATTTTTCTAACATGGTTTCTTTTATAAGAACTCAAAGCAATTTGCGCTATTCCTGCTACTAACTTAGTTTCGCTATGGAAACACGTCAAAGATGGCACAACAGTCGCGTACATTTGACATATGCCACAAAAGAACAAACTACCCATGATTATTGTGTTGAATATGGGTCTACAGGAATCACAGTACTCACCAGTATATGAGCGTCCGCCTAGCAATCACAAGGTTCTGGTTGGATATCGGCCCTCGCCGCCTCATCAGCAGAGCTATAGACAGATTATGAGGCCTAATAGGCCGAAATGTACATACAGATTAGGCCTAATAGTACATACAGATGAGGCCTATTAGGTCGAAATAGTACATACAGATTAGGCCTAATAGGCCGAAATTTACATACAAAGATTGATTTTTCTCGATTTGTTTAGCCTTACATTTGAATAGGTATGCCCGCCTAATTAATTAATTATTAATTAATTAATTTTCAAAATTAGGTATTATTTCAATTAGGCAAAAAAAAGCCATATCAAAACACATCGTTGTTTATTTACCTCTCATACTGTCGTGTAATAAAGTCACTATAAGTGGAATATAACCTACTTCTAAACAAACGGAACATCTGGGAAAGGCCGGTTGGTGTATTGGTTACGGTGCTCGCCTGTCAGCTTGACAGTCAGGGTTCGAATCACACACAAGGCGGTCTTCCTGTCTATAGCTCTGCTGATGAGGCCTAATAGGCCGAAATGTACATACAGAGATTGATTTTTCTCGATTTGTTTAGCCTTACATTTGAATAGGTATGCCCGCATAATTAATTAATTATTAATTAATTAATTTTCAAAATTAGGTACGACTTCAATTAAGCACATATTCCCCCCCAAAAAAAAAAAAATATATATATATGAAGGTAGGATGGATGGGTTTAGGATCCGACGATATGTTGTAGATAGAAGGAAAGTGGGCAAGAAATGAACAACTCAAAACAAGTCAAAGGATGAAATCCTTTGACTTGTTTGAGTTGTTCATTTCTTGCCCACTTTCCTTCCATCTATAGCACATATATATATATATATATATATATATATATATATATATATATGCGATGGGTAAATTGTCAACATTTTAAATTATTAATTTCGTGCATGTACTTTGTTTCATTTTTTGTCAACTGTGCAGTAAACAAAAATCACTTGACTACTGTCTCTGAGCAAATTAGTACTGTAGCGCAATTCACCCCTCAGACATTTGGAAACGGCATGTTGAACAATTTGGCATTCACGCTGGAAGCTCCAATACGAAGATTTTACAGTGCAGAGGATTAGATAAGAGTTCGGTGCATCCAATGGAGATTAGAAATGTACGACAGCTCGGAAGTCTCACTCTGGTCGTTCAGATAAGAATATAACTGAATTTCTTGGTGCGAATCAAGCCACAATTGACAACATCCTATTATAATGAAGATTTGATGTCTGTCTATCTGTAACTGAAACTAAGTCCCTGCTGACATCACAATACCCTCAGTTATTGCGTATGTTTTGCAATGAGTATTTGCTTTATAGTCAAAGTCATTAATACATAAAACAAATTTTATCTATTAACGACCTCAAAAGGTCCATGTTATTAGTGCGTTTAAAATCCTGCAATGTGACTTATAGATAACTAAGAAATAAAGGGTTACCTTATATATGGCCCGGTTAATTTGCATTCTGGTTTGAACAAAATCGGGTTTAATCAATAATTACTTGATTTTATTGATCCCTAATGTTACTGTTGAATTCTCCAACGTGTTAAAATCAATCCTGTGGTTTTATATAGAAATCAATTAAAATATAATTAGAATATTTATAATCTTTTTATATGCGTTCTTGTTTAATTTCGTTAGTCTTTCTCATTTAATATATTTTATTACATTAAAACCTCAATACTTATGCCCGGAGGGCGCATATTCTTGCTAGTTCTTGTAATGTCAATCAGTTTCTTATCCATGGGAGTCTGAGTTCTTTTTTTATCAGGCAGGGAGTGTATAAAGATATTCGCTATTTATCATTAAACATGAGAAAGGGTAAATCTTTTCAAATGTTTTCAATGTTATATACCCACTTAATAACGGGTATATAAACGGTGAGAGAGAGAAAGAGAGAGAGAGAGAGAGAGAGAGAGAGAGAGAGGTACGAGAGAGGGTATGAGATGATGAAGAGATGATAGATTAGTTCTTACTTCCTCTTTTGCTTGTCTACCTTGTTGGTCGCCATTCTCTCTGGGTTGATTTCTCCGGGTTGATTTCATCTTTCTGTTTGGGCTGGGTGTCTACTCATCTCTTGCTGATTAATTAACAAAGACTTGTTGTTTTTCTATTTTCTTTATTAAAACAAATCCCAGCCCCAAACCGCAGGGAGGAGAAGCAACATCTGGAGAGAACGTCTTCTCTCGGTGAGGTTGGTCGCAACTAACTAAAAACTTAACTTCTGTCTCACCTGTCCTATTGACGCGATTCCGGAAAGGATTAAATAAAGCTTACCACCCGTCAATAACTTTCCACTTAACTCCCTCCGATTTTGAATTTCTAAAGAACTCAATTCAAATTCTACTCTACTTACATCATTCATAAGCTACCCATGAATTATGTAACATCAACAAACTGAAGCATACCCTCCCATCAATCATGCTTTGCTTTTTCTCAGATGAGAAAAAATTCTGTCAAGATAAACTTTCGGTTTGCTCTGTCTACACAAGATTTACCGATAGTGGCGTACGAATCTTCAGCATGTGCCTCATCTTGTGAATACACGTTATAAAAAAAAACATAATAAAACGTATTGCGCGTCGAAGCTTTGATTCGATTCTTTTAAAAAACTTCCGATATTGCTTGACCATGAAATCGAGAAAGAGGATATCAGAAAGTGTCATCTCTATTGTAGGTAACAAGTTCCGGCAGCATGATTTGGTAAGGCTGGGATGTCATAACCCATCCAGGGTGTAATCCTGAACTAGCTGCTACAGAACATCACTTGTATAGATGCCTCAGATGGCATTTATCTAGGAACCAGATCAACACAGAAGATGCCTTTACTGCAAGAGCAGACCCACTCGCCTAGTGCTATGTCCTTTGAGAAGCTTATATATGCGTTTATACCGTATATACCCGAGTAATATACGATTTCATATAATAATCGACCTCTAGTTTTCCATTACAAAAAATTATCATACGAGGGTAGCTTGAAAAGTTCATACGCTGAAAAGTTAATATTGACGTAATAACTGCTGTTGATAACTTTTTTTTATCAATGAGATCCAAACACTGCAACATCGATGGGAGAAGTATGTTGAATGCAATGTAGACTATATTGAAAAATAAAATTACATTTGGTCACATTCCATGTGAATTCAGCCAATGAACTTTTTCAGCCTCCGCTCTTATATTGCATGTAATGAACGACCCCTAACTTTTGGCTCTCCTAGCCTACATAATATTTCTTCAACATTCAACACTCCAGGATTGAACAGAAGTCTTTCAACAGATTTTGGGGATTGAAAAATTGCAATCCATTTGAAATTTATTGAATAATGTGTGACGTGTACGGAAAAGAATGTCATAGTGAAAAAATGTTTAAAAATGGGCTAAGCATGGGTTTACACTACTAATCAAAAAGACATTCTATGAAGTGGAAATACACTATCTTCCCGATAAAGAAGTGGTCAGTAAAAATGGTCATGTTTACTGTCTTCTGGGACATCTGAGGGGGCCTCTCACTATTGATTTTATTGAATGAAACTAGAGTTGTAAACTGTAATTCATATTGCATGCTACTTAGTCAAATGTCAACATAATTATCGAATGAACCTTATATACACACACACACACACAGAGAGAGAGAGAGAGAGAGAATGAGAGGGACAGACAGAGACAGAGACAGAGAGACACACACGCATACACACACACACACACACACACACACACACACACACATATATATATATATATATATATATATATATATATATATGTGTTGTGTGTGTGTATATAATGATAAGTCATCCACAGACCGTGTTTCGACGCTTCACGTTTCATCTGTGTGGGTAGACACAGCAACTACCTCCGAATCCTATTCTGTACCACCTCGGCCATAGAAAGCTGTCATTAAGGAGCGGTGTTTTAACTGTTAAATACATGCATCTGTGTATATTTTTTGCGATCACATCTGTAAACAACGGGATATCATTGCTTTATGCTGGTAGTTAAAGTCAATTAAAATCGCTCCTAGAGAGCTCTACCTTTTTTGGTTTCTTGGATATAACACTAAAGTGCATGTGATGGTGAGGCTCCAATTCTAGTGATCTCGGAAACGTAAAGTACCCCTTCTTTGCCATTACTACCAAGCCTATTCTGATCCAGAGTGTTAGAATCTGTTTATATCCCATTTATTGCTTAAAGAGATCAGTATTAAAGTTATGAGCACAAGGAATGACATATGAATGCCAATTATTTCTGTTAAGAATAGATATGGGAAGCTAAGAATCTTTACTAGGAAGTATTATTAGTTACTTGAAACCATATAACTATGTGCAAACAACGTATAATTATTAAATAGCAATAATTACTGGAAACCATATAATCTATACATATATAAAGGGCAGTTGTGTGTATGTGTATGTCCGGAGGAAACGTCGAAAGTAAGAAAAATTAACGACAAAGTAAATATATATACACATCAAATATCACAAGAACAATAAAGAGTTGATTTATATTTGTGAAAAGGATTAAAAAATAAAATTTTTAATGATAACAGAATGGAATATGTTTTTGCATTTAATATTTTGAATAGTAGACATTAACATTTATTTTCAGAGTGGCTGGATCAATGCAAGATCTTTTTTTACATGGGGATTTTAATGGGGCATCCGACGAGAACCCATCTCACGATTGAGTAATAATGGATCCGCGAGACTAACTTTCAAAAATCCCCCCTCTACCCTGGCGATGCCGGCTGGCCGCTTTTAGTTATTAAAATAAGATAAGAACAATGGAAATCACACAACTGTGTGCAAAGTGTTTGTATTAGTTAGGATTACTTGATATCGTGTAGGTATGTGCAAAAAAGTTCCAAGAAATAAGTATACAAAATGTAAATATACATACAATAAAAGCTATTCCAAACTAATAGACATTAAAATGACTCTAGATGTTAAAATGAATCAATCAAATCTATATACTAATAATCGTGTTCCTTAATTGTACGACCGTTATCATCTTGCAACACCCTCTGGTAAAAAAAGACCGTGCAAATCCGCCAAGATGGAATGCAACAATGTAAATCCTGATTATCAAGTGTTGCTTATCTGACGAATTCTTATTTCTTATGAGTGTCGTCACCTCAGCTCAATAATGGATTATTCCGTTTTTGTTATAAACAAAAAAAAGGAAAAAGTACATGTTACATATTAAAAATATAGAAAGAAAGAAAGAAAGAAAGAAAGAAAACGAGAAGAGGAAAGATAAAGAGAGTATCACCTACTCGCTTTGTCTTTCAGAAACGATAACGCTAATCTGTTTCAATCGAACATAATGAAAAGATGAAAAGAAGGAAAGAAAGGAAAGAGCGTGAAAAAGAGAGTTAAATCAAGATTATTAAACCTTTTCCATGTTGAACTATTTAGCAATAGGTCTTAAGTAAACATATCAAATGTTGCAATAATTAGATCATCATACTATAGTATATCCACAGATCCTGCTAGTATACGTTAACATTATTTATGGTCTAATTACAAAACCGTCTACGGGTCTTGTATGATATACTATCTGTAATATACTTTTGGACGTGTTGTAAATATTTCGGTGCTTATTTATCAACACGTTCTTATAATACAGTAGACACAAAAAATCATGAGTCATATTAATATGGTTATATATCTAAACTTGTATCCTATAGAAAAAAGATGAAGAGTCATTTAAGGACAGTCAAGATTCATATCGCTGCTACCCGACCAAATGAATCATTTAAAGAACATTTATACGAAGAAGAGAAATATATATATGAAAGCAGATCCGACATAATAATCCCACTAGATCGCTTTGCATCTTGTAAATTCAATAACTGTTGCACTGATGATAGAGTCGATATTGTAGGGTACCAGACAGTGCAAATGTGCTGATTATATATTATTTGCAGGTTATATATTATTTAACAGGCGATATATATATATATATATATATATATATATATATATATATATATATATATATATCCATCAGACACGTGTTTCCAAGTTTACTTCTCATCAGTGCGGCTCGACTTTTTAACAGCTACCTCTAACCGGGATATAAACCTGACAGAATTTTCGTCTGCCAAGTTCCTTACCTTTATATATATATATATATATATATATATATATATATATATATATATATATATTGGGGATAATATTTTTAAGCAGGTAGTGCTCGATGTTATTGAGAGAGCATTTATAATTGAGTTAAGGTAGCGGGAACATGGAGTCAACTCCTGTTTGCTGATAATTTTTCGCCTATGCTATCGTCAGATCCGATTTGGTATGAAGATCCTATAGGCGAGAAACTATCAGTAACCAGGTGTTAACTCAATGTCCACGCTACCTTAACACAAATATCTATCTATATATCTTTCTCCTTAGTATTTTACTGATAACACGTCTCATCAGTGTGGCTAGACACAGCAACTAACCCCGACCAGGAGCGAATCCCGACTGTCTTTTCATCAGGTGTTTAACTTTGAAACAATTTAAGTAGAATGAAAAATTGAATAACAAGTCTGTCTTTCACTCTCTCTCTCTCTATTTCTTTCTCTTTCTCTCTTTCTCTCTCTCTCTCTCTCTCTCTATATATATATATATATATATTATATATATATAGAGAGAGAGAGAGAGAGAGATAGAGAGGGAGGGGGAAGTGTGTATATGTGTGCGTCCGTTTAATTATACATAAAATTAGTTGAACACATTGGAACCCTTCAATCGATGAACATATCACCTGTATGAAAGCTTACATTTTAAAGGATCTCGCTGGACACATACAGCGGAATAATATATATATATATATATATATATATATATATATATATATATATATATATATGTCTGTGTGTCTGTGTGTGTATGTATATGTGTGTTTTTGTGTATGTGTACGTTTCATACTCATTCTGTAAGCCTCTATCTCTCTCTATTTCTGTCTTTCTCTCTCGATCTCCCTCTCACTATATATATATATATATATATATATATATATGTGTGTGTGTGTGTGTGTGTGTGTGTGTATGTCCGTCAGATTTGGCCCTTTTCGTATGTAATTTATGACCGTCCATTAGTGCACGAGATTATGAGAAAGAAGGGAGTGTGTTTCGTGATAAAATGTTTAAAGTAACATGCTTTACACTTTACTTATTCTAGAATTGCTTACGTGTGATATACTGGTGAATTACTTGCAAAGTCTTTCATCTCTTTATTTAGAATAAACGTGCAAACGAAGCCAACATTAAGTATCAATTACCAATATATTGCCCTGCTGGCACGTGCACAGAGTGAAAAGGTAAAAGTGAAGTAGACAAGTTCAATTTCATTGAAAGCAGTCGGCTCCCCCCCCCCTTTTTTATCTAATATTTATTTTTAGAAAATTTCAGTTTTCGTGATGTGTGATGAATTAAAAAAAACATAAAAGGAGAACCGAAAAGAATATGATTGTTATAAAATGTTGCATCAATAGAATTGTAGTAGGCACGTGCTTATTAACTTAATTTTTATCTGAAGCATTCTCTGTATAAGGCTACATTTATACGGTTGAATTTCAACACTAATGTTAATTGGCAAGAGAAATATTATGACGAATACACGCTTCTTATGTTTCATAAATTATAATCGTAATATTAGGGTACAAATTTATTGCTGCACACACACACACACACACACATACACACACACACACACACATAATCTCTCTCTCTTTCTCTCTCTTTCTCTCTCTCCACTCTCTCTCTCTCTCTCTCTCTCTCTCTCTCTCATACACACTCACACATAAAATGTCTGTGTATGTGTTTGTGTATGGAAAATCAAATATTCAGAGTATTTATCTATTTATAAATGATAATATGGCATCGTTTAACGTATTGGCTTTTTTATAAAACCATCTTCAGGGCGATGATAGAATGCAATGTTTAATCGGAAAATTATTTTGAAAGCATTATAGCATCGCATTCAAATATGCTCTGAAAGGTTAAATGTTGGCATATTATCATATATGAATAAATACACATTCTGAATATTTTGTTTTTTCATATCGTTTGATTTATTTTCATTTTTTTCATATGTATACATCCATATATATATAGATATGTGTGTGCGTGTGCGTATAAATATATATATATATATATATATATATATATATATATATATATGTGTGTATTGGTTTGTTGGTTGTTTTTGAAGGCTGTCACAATGCGAGTGTAAAGAAAAAAGAAGGTAACTATGATGTTTTTTTTTAACCTGTCATTTTATTTCTTAATATTTCGGGACGAAAATTCCCATCATCAGAAGAATACTGGAACTGAAGTTGTCTTAGCGGCTGCTAGATTTGTTCTGTCTTGGGTCTTCCAAATTCTGTGTGTGTATGTGTATGGTTGAGGTGCTTGCTTATGTGTGTTTGTGTGTGTAAGTGTGTGTGTGTAAACGTGCTTGTGTGTGTAAATATAAGTGTATGTGTGTGTGCGTGGTGCTTATGTCTGTGTGTCTGATCATTTCATTTTCTTTATATATATATATATATATATATATATATATATATATATATATATATATGTATGTATATATGGAGTTAAACATGTAGTTTGCTACATTAATTAATAAAGAGTGCTCAATATGTATGATAGACCATATATCTATATATAATGGAGATAGATTGCATTTCTGTCTGATCCCGAAACTACGTCACTGCTTACGTCACAGATTCCAAAATAATCTTAAGCATTTATTAATGAGAACCTAATTTATAATCAATATAGTTTATACATAACATTTAAAGAAGAACATTAGTTTATATACACTATGAGATGGTCGTTTTAATATCCGATGGTCTAGGCGATTTTTAACGCATCTTTCAATAAATGCATCTTTAGTTATATACATTTTACATAGTTATTTTTATTTGTATTTATAATTATCTAATGTATAAATTTCTGCAAGAAATTCATATATAAATAAGATATAGCCACTTATTTATATCTTACGTTAAATTCGTACCAATGATATTTTGCCCGTGACTGTTATTTTTTTACGGTAACGAAAACATTGTTAAAATTTTAAGATAATAGAGTTATTGAGTTAAAAGATAATAAAAATTTGTTTTTTTATCTATTCATTCAATTAAAATACAATTTGTAGAATTGTGAAAAATATTTATTTTAAAATCTTTTTTCTTCACGTCGGTTTGTTCAAACAAAAGCGGTGATAAACAAAAAATGTCCACTATACAATAAACATGGTACAAACATCGGATTTTACCAATTAGGCTTATGAACATTTTTATAGATAAAATAAACATTTATTTTTACTTTTTCTTTTTCGTATGAAGTTTCATTTGTTAACGCTGCACCTTCACAAATATAACAGGTATTTTTTTATTTCAAATTTTATAAATCCTAATAGGATTTTTTAAAAAATGTTTACATTTATTTCTAATTCAAATTCTGTGTACGGTTATTTCATATTACTAATGTTATTTTTCATCAGCAATATATTTATTTAAATTAATTGTAGCGAGAAATTAATAGTATTTTGGTTTGTTTTGTTTTACGGCATATCGAACTCAGTGGGTCATTTAATGCCGATAAAGTTTTGAAATAAATCATTTCTTAATGGATAATACAATTTTTTTATAAATACATTTTTCTATTTAACCCATAGATGGGACCCTAACAGGTACTACCACTCCTGGTCAGAGTGGACTAGGGAGCAATGGTGATGAAGGAGTGCTCCACATTCCCCAAACCTCCAAAACTGGAACCTCACCATCAGATAGAGTTTAACGTCATTCCCAGGACATGTAGACCCTCAGTCACCGCCTTCTAGCACCCATATGATAAAAAGGGGTTGGGGCTTGCCATAAGGGCAATAGGGTTGGGAAAATTATATATGTACTAGGGCTTGATGTGACCAGCCGATTGATCGGAGGGGGCCGCTCAGACCGCCCGTCTAGCCCAAGATAGGGCCAAAGTGGAGTATTGCATGTCATGAACTGCTCATCCACCTGGGCTCTATCCATAAGAATCACGGATCGCCACCCACGGCCAACAGGTGGCCCCATTGGGGGAGTCTTACCCCTCTGCAGAGGTGCAGTCGGTGCATTCTAACGCCCCACCGACAGGGTGGTAAGAGTATTTTGTTCAATGTTTAAACAATACACATTCATCAATAAGAGGAATACAATTCTGTATTAGATGATTGAAAATAGCATTTTAATTCTAATTTATATAAATTTTGTTTTGTTTTTAAAAATTAAATAAATAAAATTATGCAATTTAATGCTTACTTTAATGGATATAAAATTTATAAAATGTATTAAATCTCTAAGAAAATGAATTAAGAATATAACAACATATATTATATTCATTAATTTATTGTACAAACATTTTTACATAAACTAGCAAAAAACGCCATCTAGGTAGTTGTAAAAAATTAATTTTTGAAAGATATTGGCTGAGTTAAAATTTCCATATAAGAGGGTTTGTATTATCGGTAAAATCATCAAATTTATTAAAGGAGTAAAGAAAAAATGAAACCATTTGAAATGGAAACTTACTTCTGTCCCCCTCAAATCAAAATGTTGCATGCATTTATTGATTATTAATTAAATAATATTTTATCAATGACAGTATTGTGATGTAAACAGTGACATAGTTTTTATCACAGACACATTGAAACTGAATCTATTATCAAAACATTTTATTTATTGAAGAGATTTTTTATAAAATTTGTATTTTTACATAAGTGTGCCAAATAAAATTTAGTTGAAAATAAATCTATTAATCAGATATTTTTATTTCCCCCGATTAAAAAAATTAATATTAGGTATTATTTAGCATTTAAATATTGATTTAAGCATCATTACTCTATTTTATTTTATATAATATTCATTTACACTAAAACTAAATGTTTGTCGAATGTAAAATAAATAAGGTGAATGTTTATTTTTTTTATATCAACATTTTTAGAAATAATCAAAACAATAAAAAATCATTTTGTATAAGTTAATTGTTTTATTCTTTGATAAACTGAATTTAATTTTATTATTAAATATTATTTCAGGAAAAAAATTGGTGTAGAAAAGTTAACTTTTCTAATTTTTATTTCAAATTGTTTATTTTTTACTCCTTTAATGAATATGATAATTCTAATTACTAAAATCATTAAATGTTGAACGTCTTTTTAAAGTTTTTTGCATATTTTGGCATTGTTGTTTTTTATTACTTTAATTAATTTATTAATTTTACTTGGATACTACCCCTCTGACATTAAATTTTAACTCCCACTCCCCTCAGGTTATATCTTTCAAAAGTTTATTTTTACAACGCCCGAAGGGCGGTTTTGTTATGCTAGTATCTAATAATATAGAGCATATGTATCGAGTGGACAAATATTCAACGGTGCTTTCAGTTTTTAGTCGATGTGATCATCAGACGAACGAATTGGTGATTATATATATACATACATACATACATACACACACATATATATATATATATATATATATATGTGTGTGTGTGTGTGTGTGTGTGTGTGTGTGTGTGTGTGTATTTGGGCAGCATTTTTTCATTTATACATGTAAAATTAAACAAAAGACACAACTCCTGTTTAAAATTTTTTTTTTGTCTTTTCGAGTTTTCTGGCGAACTTTTTAATATTTAGGTGGAATTCGTGGATAAGTACACCAAAGTACAGGTCCCGAGTACTTTCGGCACTTCGAAGTGCCATCATCAGGGGTGATGTGTTCCAATTTTGTTTTTGTTTTTTGTATCGAAAGTACTCGGGACCTGAACTTTGGTGCACTTATCCACGAATTCCACCCAAATATTAAAAAGTTGGTCAGAAACCTTGAAAAGATCAAAAATAAAATTGTTAAACAGGAGATGTGTCTTTTGTTTCATTCTATATATATATATATATATATATATATATATATATATATATATATATGTGTGTGTGTGTGTGTGTGTGTGTTGTGTGTGTGTGTGTGTGTGTCCGTCTGTCCGTCCCGTTTATGACGATGTATCATTATTGAATGTCGCAGAGATCGAAACTTTCCATGTATCTTTCGACGTTAGTAAATGTATATAGACGTTAGTAAATGTCATAATGAATTTAATTATAGTGAATCCTGCTTCTGTGCAATTGCTCTATGTGACACATGTCAGTTGGTCACTTGATTGTAAATCAAATTTATAATTTAAATCCAAAAGATGATTTCCCTGAACTTGACAAGGTTTTTGATCACAAGTGGTTTCCTTCGCTTATTCCAGGTTGGTGGATTGGGGATTATATATTCTTGATAACGATCTGTTTACTCCGAGGTTTAACAAAGAAATAAACGTTTTGTTCTCTGATTGAAAAACCGTAGACCTTATGCATACTTCATGATTATCCGTTTTACTCCGAGTTCTTCTAACGAAATATATGAAATTATTATATATATATATATATATAATATATATATATATATATATATATAGTCTGGGATAGTCACCGCTTCAGCTTTCACTGGAATGGTGCACCAAGTTGCAGTCGTATTAGGAGAGTGCCGATATAAAGAATAGAGCTATAATATAATATAATAAAATGAATATATAAAGGTATTACATATCTATGTATTTGATGGCATTAGAACAGTCACAACCTTAGGTTTCATACATGCAAAATCGCATGCATTCATCAGGTGACGTTGATCCGAATACAAGGAAAATCGAAAATATCGAAAAATCCAAAAGGTTTTTACGGGCATAAGATATTTATGATTGGATGAAGTGATATGCGTATGTATTTAGTGTATTAGGGGATGCATATGTGTGTTTATGGACAGTGCAAAGTATGTGTATACAAATCGGTGGGTTCCACACACATTCACATTGATTTACTAGTGTGCAACAACTGAACAATACTGAAGTGTGAGCGTTTGTATTCGCATGCACATGTGTGTTTGTGTATTTTGTTGGACGGATGTTGACATGTAAAAATGGGTACTGTCAACGGTTTGGATGGGGTGTGGGGGTGTGGGGCGATACAATCAAGGATGTTAAATAATTCTAATATTAAGGTTTCAAATATTTTGTATACTGTGGGTGGGTTGGGGTATGGGTTGTGGAAGTTGCTCAGGTGTTAAGCAAATCGGGGATGGTAAAATGTTCCAAGTATGTACGCAAATACGCACGCACGCTCGTAGTTTCACTTATACATGCGTACACGTGCACACGCATACATACATAGATTGATGCGCGCGCGCATGCTCATCCATCCATTCTTACGTATACACTCATACATAACAGTACTCGTACACTCATACATAATGGTACTAACACATATCAAATAAATCCGCATCCATTGCATATGTACCATATATATACACATACATATATATGCATATACATATATATATGCACATATCCATACACATACATCCATACAAATACATATATCAACGTCACCTGATGAATGCATGCGATTTTGCATGTAGGAAACCTAAGGTTGTGACTGTTCTATTGCCATCAAATAAATAGATATGTAATACCTTTATATATATATATATATATATATATGTGTGTGTGTGTGTGTACATATGTGTGTGTGTGTGTGTGTACATATGTGTGTGTGTGTGTGTGTGTATTCATATTTTTAATTGGATTTTTATAAATAAAAAGTAGTTGTTTTTGTATCTTGCTAAAATCCTGTGATGACTTAATGAAAGAGATTGAAAATTTTGTTGGATTTACCAAATATGTTTCTTCTGTTTCTGTGACAGCATTCACCCTGGGTCGGTTTAGCCGGCTCCATTCACCGAGTTCATGGAAGGAGTAACAAGGGAATAATAAATCCACACGCGGTCATCAATCCTCGCATGCATATCCTAGTCAGGAGAATGAGATGCCTTTATTTTACGCAGATTTTCCACAGACGCAGTGACAAGTACGGCAAAAGCTGTTGATTCATGACGACGATGGAAACGCCCTTTTGCCAGATTTACTTTGACCGGATTGTGACCCGAATATCACTGAATTCCAGACCTGTCTGCCTTGGCTGACCCTACCAGGAACTTGAATTCTCGATGGCATTGCTCTGACATTACCAAGTTTACACTGCACTGCCGCCATGAGGAGGGGTTGTACTTAAAAAATAATGTGCTAGATGGCCGTTGAGCAAAGAGCTTTCTCCACCCTTTTACAGGTCTTGTTTTTCGTTCTGATGCATGTCTAGACACCCTCCTCACCAGATAAAATCTGTAGGGTTACCTGTTTAGTCTCCGATGATCCGACTATGAAACAGGTAGTACTGGGTTACATAGTAACACATTGTATAACACACAGTCATGTATAACATGCGCAGCGAACTTTCGACTACGGAGTTCTGGAAGACATAGTATCGTGTATAATACGCATTGGTTTTGTAGCAGCAAAACTGAATTAAAATATAATTTTTGTTCTGCTTTTATCGGCTTACACTGACTAAAAGTAAGAATTTATATTGTTTAAATTATGTTTTAATTATGGTAGGATGGTAATAAAGTTTTTTTAAATGGTCGAATATCTTACGTGCGAATCAACTAATAAATAAAGAAATAGACGAGACAGACAGAATATAAAGTATAAGTTGATTTAAGTAGGCGGGATGCACCGAAAGTGATGCCTACTATCTACCACGGAGATTATGTTGATTTAAGTAGGCGAGGTGCTCCGAAAATAATGCTTCCTATCTACCACGGAAATTAAATTGGTTTAAGTAGGCGGAGTGCTCCGAAATAAATGATTCATATTTACCACGGAAATTTAGTTGATTTAAGTAGACGGGGTAATACCATATATCTATTTACTAAGGAAATTGAGTTTGAGTTAGCAGAGTGCTCCGAAAGTAATGCCTCCTATTCATTCCCACGAACAAATACAGGAAAGACAATAAAGTATCCTTTGTTACATTTGAAGGATGATTAAATCAGATAAGAGGATGGCGAACATGCTGTTCATATTATTTTTTTCTCCAATGTATTAAATGAATGGTTTTATATCGAAACCAATTAAAATATAATTGTGTAAGTTTTTATATACGTTCTTATTTAATTCGGTTATTCTTTCTAATTTGATATACTTTATTACATTAAAACTGAAATACTTACACCCGAAGGGTGCATATTTTTTCTAGATTGTGTGTTTGTCTGTCTTTAAACGAAACTATATCACTAATCAAGTCACAATTCCCTTAGTTATTTATGTTACATTCTTCATGATTATTACTTTTGTTTAAACCTCAATTATTAATAGAATTGTATTAGATAATTAATACTTTTGGCCATATCTCCATACTAATAACATACAATTGTATTTATATATTCAACAAACTAGCGGTTTACAGTGTGAACTGGAAGGCTAATTTGCTATAAAAAATTGATTTTAAGAAATATGAGATTACTATTATTGATTTCTAATTAGTTGGTTTTATCTTAATGAATATGGGCAAAAATCTCGGGGATAAATCTTTTAGACAAACAAAATTTCCGGTAAAAGGTATTAGAACAATGCGTGAAAAATGCGTAGGTGTTTCGACCGGAAGATGGCGTGGTTATGTAAGCGGAGGCGTTCTCACAGAAAGAGGCATGACCACGCGAAAGATGTGGGTGTCCGGAATGCCATATAACCAGTCTTGATTTTAAGATAACATGTTTGGGAGTTCGTTTAAGTAGTTGGGGCATGAGTCAATTAAAGTACTTCAGTTGAGGCGAATTGCCTGTTCGGGCGGATGCGTTTTCACACAGTATTTAGAGAAAACCTTTAGATATATTAACATTTAAATGCACTAACTTGCGTCGAAAATATTTTTACATTAAGAGAAAACAACTTTATAAACTAACAGCGTAAACCACATCAGTGTGGACTATAGATATAAAGTACTTTTGGTTATCACGTTTTAAATATTAGGAATCATGTGGCCGTGAAAAGGTTAATTATATAGTTTTTATTTATTATACGCATCCCAAACATTAGCTCTAAGAATATGAAGAAATAGTGCATCTTTTAAAAGAGTGCACCTTTCTAAACACGCACTTTTCCCATATAGTAGTGTAATATTATTATAATTTTCATTCCTTTTGAGTTTTTCACACCAGCGTCAGCTGATAGTATCTCACTGGAGTCTGAGTCTCAACAAGTCTCCAGGTCTCTAAAATTCGTCTGAGTATTCTAGCCGATTGCAACAATGCAGTAGTCTGGATGGTCTCAATTCCTCCTCTGATTTGCAGATCCTCCAGTCTTTTTTTCCAAGCTTTTTGGGGCCGTTCCAAGTGCACCAACTACTTTTTTTCTTTTCAAATATATTCTTCAAGAATTATGTTGCGATATTTCGATACGTTTATGAATATTTCGGAAACATCAAATAATATTTGAACCGTTCTTTTAGATCAAGGGCATAGAAAAGAAAAACAAGCACAACAAAAAATGTTAGGAATCTAAAAGCATTATTCGATTCTTGTTCAGGTAGGAAGAATAAAGCAAAATTAATTGTATCCACTCAGATAAGGACGTAAAAGTAAACACTGAATGTTCCATGATCTTTAACCCTTTCGAAGGCAAACAATTTGTTTTTAAATTCTTGTAGAGTGGTCGAAATATTTGCAAAAATAGAAAAAATTAAAATTATATATATATATATGATAAAGAAAAAAGATTAAAAATTGGTCATATTAACAGTTATAAATCTATTTCTACCCATATGTATATATATACACGTATGATTTTCTTAAATCCGCAAAAATTTTACGGTCGAGTGAAAATCGGATATGCATATATATATATATATATGTGTGTGTGTGTGTGTGTGTGTGTGTGTGTGTGTGTGAGTAAAAATAAAATGATAAAATATAGTGGTCTGATGAAACTTAGGAATATACATATAATTAGAAATAGATTTATAACTGCTAATTTTTAACCCTTTTCCTTTAACTTTACTATTGCTCTGTACAAAATCATTGAACATTAAGCTGTCAACTTAGACCAGACCAACTTTACATTCCGTTGTTTTAAATGGCCCACCTTATAATCACCCTAACACCAACTTACCTGGTCATTTACATACTGACACACACACACACACACACACACACACACACACACACACACACACTTATTTATATATATATTGTCATCCACAGAATGAGTTTCGACGTATCACGTATCCTCAGTGCGGCTAGACTTTGCAAGCGATATATATATATATATATATATATATATATATATATATATATATATAAAGGTAACATGCTAATTTGATCCACAATTGTATGTCATTAAGCAGTAGTACGAAAACAGTAAACCACACATGGTTAATTATATTTTGCGAAAGAACCCTTGTACCAACCAACACCACAGTAGGCTCTCCTTGCGATGTTACTATACATTAACATTGAATTGGTTAACAGCTCTTTTTCTTTAAGAAAATGCTTTACATTGAGCTAACGTAAAATAAAATATTCTTCTGTGTCTATGCCGTTGGCGGTAAAAAATGTTGCTCAACTTAACATGGTTAATAGCGTTCTTATCCGTTCCCAATGAATGGTGTTGATGTTATATTTGCTTATTCCTGTTGACATGGTGACCACTGTTAATAATGCCTTAATAGAATGTATTTCAGCTTAACCTCAAACATACAGCCTTTTTTTTAGACCACGATGTCTCGAAAAACATTCAGTTGTTTATGGGACAGCAAATGTACCTAGATTATTTTTTTTAGAAAATAAAGAGTTTTTCGCCTTTTGATATAAAATATTGTTGGCATGCTTCCGTTTACAAAAGACGATGGTGTAGTGTTCAATATTTTTATCTGCATCTGTGCGAGTGGCTGAGCCGGCCAATTTTTGAATGACAGGCTCTGGTACACTGACTGCATAAAAAAATATGCTTGCTGTTGCTGCTATTATCTCTCCTTCCTTCTGGATCTCTTTGCAGTAGAGGCTACTATCCTCTCTGTTCATTACTTTTCGTGCCTTCTTTAACATTGAGGCGCCAGGCCTCTCGGTTTTCTGTACAAATATGTTATTTTTATCAATGTCGTTGAAACATTCATTTTTTTGGTTAGATGAGTTTCATTTTTTGTCCCTTTCGAAGCGCTAATTCTTTTTTTTTTTTGGGGGGGGGGTAAGGCTCTTTTCCTACTTTCGCCCAAAATTTCAATTATATATACATTTTACTTTAGTAAGACAAGTATCGTATTTTTAGTTGCATAACACGCACTCGCATGCGTATTCCTTTAGTATAACCCTGTCTATTTAATTGAGGTAATTACCTGAGGAAAACCACAGTGTTTAAGTGACTTGTACTTGAGCAATGATTTCTAGATGATAACACGGAAATGGCAATCGATGAACACATATAAGGTATATTTGGATAACGGCACACAGCCACAGTTATACATATAGCTACATACATAGATACAGACAAACTTACACACAAGCACACACATACATATTTAAGTGACTGAGTATGTGCCTGTGTATGTTTATTTGCATGTGTGTCTGTGTTCGTGGGTATCCGTATATGCTATTCATATTTGTCTGTATCCATGTGTTCGTTAAATATGGAATGAAATCTGACAGACTGAGATAAGAAAAACAATTTGGATTTTTTTAAATTTGTCACGTTTTGCTGTCTTACATAGAATAATATTTCTGAGGAAAATGTATTTAAAAGAAAAATCAAACGTGCCATCGTTTAAATCCCGTTTAAACCTTGTGCATGTCGCTGATTTTTATCGTCATCTATCTACTTTTTTATTTTATCCGTTTTTACATTCCAAGAATGTTTAAAATGTCTTACTTTTTTCTAGTTTCTTTAATATGTATTACCTTTATCCTTTTTCTTTGTAAAACATTTCGTAAAACATTTTTATTTCTATATTGTAATTTATTCTATGATTTCCTTTGCATTTGCAGCTCTGAACAAATCTTGAAAGTAGCACTCCACATGAAATAAGCTGTACGACCACCTGCAACCTATCACTCACTCCATCAGAATTTGACGAACAAGACATGCTGGACACTGCTGGAGATGCATGGATGAAATCATTAGTGAAGTTCTCTGATTAACACCTACACAAAGATGCACCCATATAGGCTAACCAGTAAAAAAAATACATCAATCTTGCTCTATGCAAATTTTTGATGTTGCACGGAGAACCTCCCAGGAGCGATGACCTATAGGGACGGTTGAACTGAGAGAGATTCATGGATATCCGTACTGCCAGCAATGATGATGATGATGATGATGATGATATAAAAGCCAATATTATGACTGTTGCTTTTGTGATAATCCGTTCAAACACAGGGAAATTAGATCGACAATACGCAATCTGAAAAATAATAAGACTGATCATGATGGCAGTTCGAAATAATTTCCATTGTGTTTGTCGGCTTCTTTCAAACAAGAGAGAAATAGTGGCAGCAACGAAAAGAGCCTGCACCTTTAGGAGTAGCTATTAATTCGATGAACTGTGCCGACTCCTCCTCGTGTTTTAGTGAAATGAAGAAGAGTTTTACCATCGGGTAGTTTGACTAAATACAGATCTGCTATAGCACTGTCGACTGGGACTTTCAAATACACGGACTGCACTTCTGCAGAGGGGTAAAACCACCCTACCAGGTGAGCCGCCTGATGATTGTGGGTGCCTACCCATGATGCTTAAGGTTGGAACCCAGGTGGATTAGCAGTCCATGAGATGCAACAAACCAGTTTGGCTTTTACTTATATGAGATGGCCTGTCGGAGAGGCTATGTGGTTGTCCCTGTCCTATTGCCCTTATGGTAACCCGGAACCATTTTTATCCTATAAGTGTCAGAAGGCGGTGGCTGAATGTTTTGTTCTGGGTATGACATTAAACTCTGACGGTAAAAACTGACGGTAAGGTTTAGGGAAAAGTGAAGTACCCCTACATCAACCCGCAAGGGTCCCATCTTTGGGTTAGATATAACAAAATGAGTACTAAATAAATGTGTTTAAAAGTGAGTTTTTTTTTTAAATTGAGTACCCGCCAAGAGTGAATAAAACTAAACGTCTTCGGTATCCTCTAAAGTTCATTCATTCAGACAGAGCGACTTCCGCGTTATACAAATAAACATACAAATTACAACTCCACAAACGAACACGTATATATATATATATATATATATATATACATTTCTTACTGTGCACTAATATTTATATCTGCGTACGGAGGGAATTTTCCCGGCTCCTGTGCGATGACCGATAGGGAGAGTTGAAGAAGGAGAGAAAGAGAGAATAATATATGTCCGTATATCCAGCACTGATGATGATGATGATGATGATGATGATGATAGCGTCAAAAATATGAGTACCCATCAAGAATGAATAATACGAAACGTCTTTTTTTCCGGCTCTTGTGCGATGAGCGATAGGGACATTTGATGAAGGAGAGCAAGAGAGAGTCATGTATGTCCGTACATACAGCACTGATGATGACGATGATGATGATGATGATCCGTGCTGGCTTTGATGAAAAGAAGTAGTGCTTCCCCATTAGGCTGTTTGAGTAAATCCAGTTCTAACCTTGTCTTTTTTTTTTTTTCGCGCTCATGCCAGACTTATGCTAAGCTCCGTAAATATCAAATTTGACCAATCTAATTCTACTGCGTATATCCGCTGGAGTTGATCCATTGACAGAATGACACTGTTTTCTGACCACTTCCGCCTGACTCTTGATGTTTCTGTTCTCTTTTACTTCTTTCTTGTCTTTTTTTCTTGTGTTTTTTTTTTTATATTTCTTTTCATTGCGCATGCAATCATCGCTGTTTTATACGCACCTCTTAATATCCGGTCAGTGATAAAAAGTGGACATGATTAAACCTTCATTGTGAATGGTGGAAAAAGGGGAAAGAAAACGTCCTGAAGTGGCGGGAAAAACACAAAGCAATTGGACATTGCATTCATTTGTCTCTAAAATGGCGTCCGTCTGGGTTTTTTGCTTTGAATATCTCCCGGTGGAACACAAGAAACACTGTAAAATATTCATTGGCTTAAATCTAAGCCGCACAGGAACCTGAAAGAGTCCCTCGATACGCAGATATATGCATCAGTGCACATGACGCAAGAGTACACATACACACACACACACACACACACACAGAGAAAAAAACCCACACACACATGAACACACGAACACAGATACACACACACACACACACACACACACACACACATATATATATATATATATATATATATATATCCAATACTTGTGTTCCCTAGTAGACAATGCAACTCTCCCCTATCTCTCTCTCTCTCTCTCATCTCTCTCACTCTCTCTCTCTCTGGCCTTCTTACTCTCTTCTTCCATACACATACGAAGCACACCTCCACAAAAACGTCTCTCTCTCTCTCTCTCTCTCTCTCTCTATATATATATATATATATATATATATATATATATATATATATATATATCGTATGTGTATGAGAAGAGAGTCAGAGAGACAGAGACAGAGCCACAAAAGGAGAGAGAGAGAGAGGGGGAGAGATGGGGAAGAGTTGCATTGTCTAAAAGGGAACACAAGTATTGGATTAATCGTCTTCTGGAGATCGCTTATAGAACAACAAATCTAGACAATTGTAAAAGTTTTATTATTATGGGATGCCGGTCGCGAGTAAGGATTGGTTGGCCTTCAAGCTAGTTTTCTGGTCGAGAAAAGACCTGTTAACCCGGAATTCTGACCCCCAAGTAGAACGTCTAATCCCAATTATAATCCTAATTAGAATGTATGACCCCAATTATTTCTTCAAGTGGAATGTCTGACTCCAATTCTAACACCAAACACGTCCATCACCATGTTTTCCATTCTCGCGTCTCGTCCGCCTTCTTCTCCCGGTCAGTGGGACCGACAGCAAAAGGCCAATCGCATGAACTTTTTTTTTGGGGGGTGAGGTCTGGTCAGACTCGAGAACATGACGATTTTAAGAGTCAGGTACTAGGACAGCGTCAAGTCATGACCTTGATTCAGAGGCGAAGCTAAACCCTCATCATCTGAGTGGGTGAGTGGGGGATGATGCATAAATTACTTATGTTCCTCCATGGACCTAAAACCAATACGCATTTTTATTACCCCTCCTACTTGTTTGATGGAAATAACAAAAGAAATAACCGTGAGTGGGATTTTTGGCAACCACGTGTCTGTCTTTTCCGTTCCTGATAGTAAGAGACCCAAAATACAAATATTTCAATGCTAATTTGTCAATACTCGTGAAACTATTCTTTAAATATAGTAAAGTAAAGTTGGCGGTGTGGCCTATTGTCGGTATTAACCGGACAGCGAGAGAGTATATTTCCTTTTCACTACCGCTAGACCAGGGAGATTTTTTTGCTGAGACCAGGCGCCATACCTGCTATCAGCTCCCCGCTTTAGTGCACAGATCAGATTACCCAATTTCTAGAACTCATGCGCTGAGTTGGCGGGAACCGGTATCGAACCAAGAACCTTGCGATTACCTAGGTAGGTCCTCTACCGATTGAGCTAAGCCAACTGACTAGTAGTTGCTGTATGTCAAATAACTTAAACGTAAGATATAAGGAAGAAATATCACTTAAATTATGAAGTTTAATCTTATTTAATAATTTTCTTTGGGCGTATTTTCTTGATTGCCTCTTTCTAAGTTATCATTTGAAAAAAGAAATCAAACATTAAGTATATATCTCAGAATAGACTCAGAGGAGTAGTGTTAGATAATTGATATGTAGTCTATTAATTATGTACGGTAAGTGTAGCGTAGATTCAAAAGAACGGTTTAGTGAGTTGGTGAACACAGGAGAGATAGTTGACTCTTTTTAACCCTGTGCTGACCTAATCTTCCGGTTCGCCAGTGCAAGCCGTGTGAAATGTAGCTTGGAAAATCAGATTCGGCTGAGTGCTGGCACGAGTAACGCGGCCCTGGCGTCTCTCGTCCAAATATTCGCACATTTGTTTGTTGCTCTGGGATTCGAAAAAGACAAAATATGACCTCAAAACTAAAAAAAAAAAAAAAGTCTTGTTTCGTGAATTAAAGAACAAAATAATAACACAAGACGTCCCAGTATCAGTCAGGGTAGATAGAAGATTAAGAAATCCAGCCACCAACCGAGACCAACCCAGAAATAGACAAGATGGAAAATGAAATAACAGAGCTACCCAGAACTATCGGAGAAATATAAGATAAGTGCACATTTCTCTGAATGTTTGAGATGAGCCTTGAAGATTAGTATTATTAGTGTTATTAGGCAGTTGGGTTAAAATACAGTTCTAAGTGAAAGTTATCTCTGGTTCCCGCGTTCAATCATGAGTGAAAGCAGTGAGAAAAATAATTAATTAGCACAACTCCTACCCCAGCTATGGTTAGCGGAATGAGAACAGGATACCCGCGTGGAATAAATAAAGGGTTAGGTTCAAAGTTCAGTGATGGCTCCCGAATACGACAAGAAAGTTCCAAAGTTCGAAAAGAAGGTTCCCGAGTCCGAGAAGGTTCCCGAGTCCGACAAGAAATACCTGAAGAAGGCCGGAGGGTATATCGGCCGAAACGTTGTACAAATAACAATGAAGATGGGGACATTAGTCCGAATAACACTCATAATACTAAGTGCACATTTATTTTAGAATGACTATTCAACAGTAGAGAATGAGGAGCTTTTAAAGTAGTTTGCTTACGGGAAGAGGGCCCGTTATTTTGAATTTAGTTTTCCTTCTGCTTGACCAAGACTAACGGGCCAATTCTGCCATACTATTGACATATTTATCCCATTTACATATTAATGAGAAAGGGAATTGACGCAATGTAAAATGCTAGCTGTCGCTTCCGGGATATGAACTCGAGTTGTCGTGTAAATTTCCTTTAACCGTTATACAACAGGCGCTTCCCTGAAAAGAAATAAGAATTTTGATGAAGAATAGTTAGTATATTCCCTACACAGGCGTTTCTCAGAAAATTATATTTACCAAAATTTCAGCACGAGTAGGATGTAACACAAGGTCAATTTCTGAACCGGATTCTAACAGATTTTAACAGGATTCCTTATCCTAGACCGGTTGCCTAACCAAGGTTAAAGAGCCCAAACCGATCTAATATTTTCTATAGATGGAGGGAGCATTTATTGGATTCATACTTTTTTTCAAGTGTATTGCACTATGTGAAATGCAAACCGGTTAGTCCAGGATTTGAACCCTTTCCAACTATTATAACCCATTTCAGTTAGAAAATATTTGTCGAAAAAATATATTTAATGCAAGATACATGTGAAATTGCAAAACCGCTTCGGACAGTATTTGAAACCTGGTCACTGCGTCCATTTCTTACGATGATAACCCATTTTAGTTAGAAATATATATATATATATATATATATATTATATATATATTATATATATATATATATTATATATTTATAAAGAAAACATATTATTGTCTGAAGATACTAAAAAAAACACTTAATAATCATAATTCTTTAGGTTTTACATGCAAATATTTAGCAACAAAGAACATCAGCTTTAAGGATGAAATGGATAGAAAATAGATGACCCGATTTTGGTGTTCTTGAAATCAAACAATCTGAGTAGACCATTTCCCTCTAAGTAGTCAGATTGATCCACACTAAATGTCTTATTTTGGTGACACATCGCCAAAACTACTCACGCTTTTTTTGTGGAGTATCGGACTCGCAGGATGCCAACATAAAACGGGTGATGGAGAATGAGGCTATTTTGGACTTTTCTCCATGCATCACCCCACCCACTCGTTAAACTGACAATATGTCCTATTGCAGCCAAGAGAGGGTCGTTAAATAAAGATTGAAGATACTAAGAAACTTTACATAGAGTTAGGAAAATTTACCCCACAAAAGTAAAATATCTTGACAATGGATAATTATTTTGAAGTGTTTTAAGGAAAAAAGTTCCAGTTTAAATTCGCTTGAAGAAACATTAAGAAGCGTTAATTAAAACTGTTATGATTCATATATATATTATATATATTATATATATATATATATATAAATATATATATATTTATAATGCATGTGTGTCGGTTGCCAACTCGTGCACGAGCAAGATCATGTCCTGTTTTTCTTTCTTGTTTCTTTCTCTTTTTTTATCATCGCAAGCACGCGATATATATATATATATATATATATATATAATATAGGGAGCTTCACAAACACACTAGCAAGAATATTGGCCGAATTGAGATGCATCATTAAACTTGGCACTCACCGGAACGGCCTGAATAAAGATACAGCAACTTTAAACCCGTACACATATTTCTATAAGACCACCACACCTCCAACTCCGTGACCCCCATCACACGACCACACACAGAGTACTAGTTCATTAATCACCCACGAACCAAACAGAAACCAGGCTCCACAGTCCAGCTTAAAACACGCGGCAGCCGCCACAAGATCACCACCACGAGTCACGGTCAGTCGAAGGGATATAGCAGTCCAGAAAATTTACCCGGCTAAATAAATGAAACTCAAAACAAACCACAGTCTTCAGATATTTATTTCTCAACTAACATATTACGCTAACAATAATAGCATAATAAGTACGTTAATGCTTTACTCCTAAGCCCACCTAATAAATATCGTACTAATTGTAATAGCAAATATATTAACACTTAAAGACATACAAATAATAATATACAGCTCATTAATAAATATATATATTATATAATATTTATTATATAGGATATAAATCTCTAAAAATATGTTGATGATTATAGAGTAACTTATCATCTCAAATTCAGAATCGACCCAAGAAAACGGATGTTATCTACTCAGGATAGGATTGTGGCTCCTTCACTTTCCTAGCAATCTATGACTATATGTTGAAAGGTGTCACACACATCACCTTCAATTTTATTAGGTAGTTGTTCACATCACCTATATATATATTTATATATATATTTATAATTTATATTACTAAAACTGATAGTTTTCAACTTTGATCTCCAAAAGCTTTTTTTTGCTGGTGACCTAACTGAACAAATTTATACTCTATTATAACTTAGTTTTAGTATTTACTAAATCTTTGAAAAAAAAATCCAATTTAATGGATTATAATTAGTCGTAATTTGCAATTAAGTCAACAACTGACCTATCCCTGTCTGACATTATACATAACTCTCTTTTTCCCCGCTATAAACCAGTGAAGGGGAATAAAACAGATCGCAACTAAAAAAAATAAGTAGTCAGGCCCCTCCACCACCATGTAACTCGAGTCTAACTAGAGTCGCCCCTTCCCTTTCTCCAGGCTACAGATAATAACTTTTGTTTTATTTTAATAAAACAAAACAAAAGTTTTCTTTACGCTCAACTAAAATTGAAAGCATGCTTTAATTAGATTTTTTTAATTACTTTAATTATCAATTTATAGAGTCAAGTTCGGAATACATGTCTGATTTAACATGATTATTAAACTTACTTAAAAAATATTTCATATTGGGTAAAAAAAGTAATTACATACTTAAACATTATGGAATTCAAATGAGCAAACATTGACTTCCCCCACTGTTTAAGTGAAAGTTTTCTTCAGGCTTTTAACTAAAACAAACTAGGCTGACTTCTGATTTAGGTCGGAAAATTAAAACGGAAAGTTTTTTGCTGGTACCCAATGACAGTTTAACTGCAGTCTATGAATTAACATTTTGTGAATTGGGTTGCGGTTTAGGGGATTAAGGTTGTTTTGAATTACGTATTGCTTAAAAAGATAAACAACAAAAAAGACAAATTACTATACATTTGATGTTGAAAAATAGTTTTTTAAACTAAGTTTAATAGAAATTATACATTGCAATACTAACACAAACAACTGTCTCAATAATAATTTCAATAATTAATTTCAATGGTGAAGTATTGCAATGTATAATTTCATTGAATGTATAGTAATTTGTGTTTTTTGTTGTTTATTTGTTTAAGCAATACGTAATTAAAAACAACCTTAATCCCCTAAAACCGTAACCCAATTCGCAAAATGTTAATTCATAGACTGTAGTTAAACTGTCATTGGCTACCACCAAAAAAAACCTCCCGTTTTAATTTCCCCACCTAAACTAGAAGTCAGCCTATTTATACTTATATTTTGTGAAGGATAAAGATAGCATAAATTCTTTTAAATGAAAAATATCAGGCACTGGCAAATTTGCCTTAAGATCCATATTTAGCAAAATAAATTTACCCCCACCCCGCGCTGATTGAAAAAAATTGCCAACAATCAGGGATTTATCTGATTTTAATGAAATTTTCAATGTTGATTTATCAATGAATGAATTTTATAATGCATCATTTATTTCATTTCAAAACTTTCTGATTTTTTTCAGGTCACTTAACTTTGACCCCCCTCCCCATGGTTTTTTTTGGTGGGGGCGCAAAATATCGGTGGGGGGTATGTAAAGTTGAAACTAATTACAGTATAAGTAAAAAGACAAAATACTGAAGGTGTAAATAGAAGGGGAACAATTAAGGGAGCCATCCTTGTAGAAAATACATACCGAAAAGCGAAAAATAAAATGTAAAATAAAAACTAAAAAAAAAAATCAATTTTGTAGATTTTTTTAAATAACTTTTTTGGATTTAATTGACTATTATCTTATAAAAGAAATACGTATACATCGATATTTGTTCTGTTTAAAAGGAGGGGGGCCTAAATTTTCAATATAGTGTTTCTAAAAAAATTATTAGATAACAATAAACTAAAGTAGTTATTAAATAGATATTTGTTTTTAGAATCTAAAAATAGGAAATTTGAAACTTAAAATTAGGCGTTTCATATTATAAATGAATTCTAAATATTAATTTACCATAGCAAAAATATCTACCGATATTTTGCGCCCCCACCAAAAAAACCATGGGAGGGGTCAAAGTTAAGTGACCTGAAAAAAATCAGAAAGTTTTGAAATGAAATAACTGATGCATTATAAAATTCATTTATTGATAAATCAACACTGAACATTTCATTAAAATTGGAAAATTCCCTGATTTTTGGTAATTGTTTTCAATCGGGGGGGGGGGTAAATTTATTTTGTAAAGTACAGATTTTACGTCATCTTAGACAGCGTTGACGGTCATGTTTACGATGAATTTGCGCAAAATTGACCGAAAAATAATTTAAAATGTAACAAAAATAAATTACATTATTTTTTAACAAAATAACCCGAGCTCAATGGGTAACCCAACGGATCACCTCATTTTTAGTATATATATATATATATATATATATATTATATGTGTGTGTGTGTGTGTGTGTGTGTGTGGTGTGTGTGTGTGTGTGTTATTATAGGAACCCCAATGATATGTATATGTAAAACATTTTTTAAATCAATGAGCCCAGTTGAAAAAAAAGACTTTCCACAAAAATATATTTTATTATTTTACATATCAGGGCAAAAATATCTTTATATTAGGGACATTTGACATACGCGTGATCAATATCTGTATGATATATGCAAATATATGTGTATAATTTAAGACGATCCTCCATCAGCGGAAACATTTCGTTATTATAAAAGTAAACAGTAAAAGTCGGCGGAGCGTTCTGAGATCAAAGGGGTCTATCGCTTTTTTGCTCGCGTTAGACCAGATATATTGTTTGTGCGTCTGATATGGAGTGCCTCACTTAACATTAGATCTCACATTTACCGCACAGATCGAAGATGTGCCACACATGCACTGAGTTGGCGAGGGTTGGTATCGAAACCAGAAATGTAATTCCTAAAGGGCGGGGCTATCGATTGAGGAATTATAATTTTAATGTAAGCATGCAGGAAGTAGAATAAAAATGTATTTATTAATGGATATCATTTGATAATGAAAATATTTTTCAACTGTGTTTACTTTATTTTAGTTAAATTATAATTTATATATTCATACTCGTGTTCCTCTGGTTAAAAGAAAAACCGTCAGAATCGTCAAAGATGAAATGCAAACATGTAAATCCTGATTATCTGCTGTTACTTCTCCGCCGAATTCTTATTTCTTACGAATGACGTCACTTCAGCTAAATAATGGACCATTCCGTTTTTATCATAGAGAAAGAAAGGGCAAAAAAGGACATATACACAAGAAAATATAATAAGAAAGAACGAAAGAAAGAGAGAAAGGGGCAAATATATAGATAGGGGGTATGCGCGTGGAAGCGATAAAGCTAATCTGTTTCAATCAAACACAAATGAAAAAATGAAAAGAAGGAAATAAAAAATGAGAGATAGTTAAATCAAGATTATTATACTTTTTACATATTGAAATATTCCGCAATATTTCTTAAGTAATCATATCAAACATCGTAATAATTAAATTATCATACTGTGGTATATCCACAGGTCCTGCTAGTACTTAAATGATTACTTTTCCTGTGGCACTGCATCCATCGAGTGTTAGAGTAAAACTTTTAAACTATTTGATCAGCGTTGGGATTTTAACGTCAATGTATATTTGAATCAAATATTTAGAAATGTTTCAGTTTCTTTAAACATGTGTACTGAATTCACCTCTAATATAACAATTATTTTTCTAAGAATCAAACTATTTCTGGTTGCATAGAATACGTATGATTATTAAAGAAAAAGCTATGCATATATCTTACTTAAAATTTACTGCAGTATTTCTTGCACCCAACATGTATCAAGGCAATTTTTTTCCTAGAAATTCATGCACGTTTGAAGGGAATCACGCATGCTTAAAACATTTTGAAAAATGCCAAAGGAAATTTGTTTTCGGTGGGTTTTTTTTTCACAATGTAAGCACAGTTTTTTTTCCTATATCTCATAATGGCTGTATACAAGGAAGTAAACAAAAATAACTCGATTCATGGACCAAAATCGGGAAAATGGAATGGGGGTCTCTTCGGCCAAAATTTTGGGCACACATTCAAATGAATGCCAAGTTGGCAGAGCTTAGAATACACGGATTTCATCTCTTACAGAGAGATATAAAGTTCCTGAAAAGTGATGTTTGTAATAAACTACATTTGATGGGGAGCCTCTAGTTCTGGTGTTCTGGGAAGTCTTGAGTACCCCTTCTTTGATATAAATCCCATACCCACTCTGACCGTGAGAGGTAGTACCTGTTAGGACTAACAAATCATTTCTATTAGATAAGAGTAATTGATGTCACTTAATCGTCTGCCAAAAAAAACCATAAAAAAGTAGATAAAATACAGCAATAAAAGTACACAATTTCCTATACTCTAGGCATAAAATAACCCAAGATAAGTTGCCCTGAAATTTCGACACAAACTTAGCCCTGTCGGCTGGGGCTGTAGAATTCACTGACTGCACGTCTGCAGAGGGGTTAGACGCCCCCAATGGGGCCATTTGTTGATGCTTAAGGATAGAACCCAGGGGGCTGAGCAGGCGATGATTCCACTTTTGATCTTATTTAGGATAGGCAATCGGCCAGAGCGACCCCCTTAGATCAATCCGCTGATCACATCAAACCCTAATATGAGTCTCAACCCTATTACCCTTATGGCAAGTTCCAACCCTTATTATCATACATGTGCTAGAAGGCTGTGGATGATGGTCTTATTGCCTTGGGTAGGACGTTAAACTCTATCTGATGTTGAGGTTCTAATTCTAGGAAAAAAATATCTGAGAAATGTGGAGTATCCCTTTATCACCATTACTCCAAGTTCTACTCTGCCCCAGATTGTTAGTACCTGTTAGGGTCCCATTTATGGGTTAGAACAAAACAAGTTCTAAAAATATGTTAAAAAATTGAGTTAAAAAAAATGAGTACCCATAAAATAAAACGTCTTCGGCATAAAATGACCCAATGGGTTGACATGCCGTAAAATCCAACCAAACAACCAACCAAACAATTTACACGAACTTTATGGAAACATTTCTTTTTGAATAGGTTAACGTTCTCTGTTGTTAATAGCAAGATAAACGTTGTCACCTAACCGGTTCATCTCTGCTTAACTTTGGTTATCTAGTGGGAATCGGTTCTTTCAGCGTGACTTGACCGTAATACACGAATCTGCGTCATCAATTGTCTGATTACAAGCTTAATTGTTTCCATGAATGCATTTTAAACATTTGCCTCGTTTCTGTTAGTAGAATGTCACGCATGTTTTAGTAAGTCTTCAACACACATTTCTCCATGATTGAAACGGGAATGTCATCCGTCCAGTTGTGATTTGCCGAAACATAACAACTGTTCTTGCTACTCTCCGTCACTTAATATAGTGTGGTGGTTAGCGGTCAATATTAGCAGACTATTGATAGTGAATTCGATTTTTGCTGTGAGGCTACAATTGTCTAGCATTGGGATAAACTAACCTAAGCTTTGTAAGTGACCAGAGTTTTAGCTCATTACACTGGTTTACAACATTTTTTTTTCTGAGGCAAGAATGTGAATAGGTGTTTTTTACTAATTTGGGTGTGCTGAATTCAAATTTATAAACAGTTTTGCTCTATCACCTCTAGTTTTCTGTCTTTTAAATAGTCTCATTTTAGTATATGCAGAGTATATACGTGCTTATTTCAACAGTTGCAGCAGCTTATTACAGATAAAACAGGATAGATAAAGAACATTGACGGAATAAATGACACGGTCGGACTTGAGTAAGCTTTAATGTACTTTGAATACATCTGCAGTTTTCTTGGGAGTTTATATAGTTTTACAAAACTTTAAATTTACATAAAGGGGAGCTGACTCAATTACTTATTACACACTCACACACACACACACACATATATATATATATATATATATATATATATATATATATATATATATATATATATATACATACAGTCAAATTTGGAATAAAAATACCAAAAAAAGAATACTTGATTTATAAACTAAGGTTTATACAAAAAAAAATAAAAAACAGAAACACTAATCAAAATAATAGCGGCCCAAATCAGACTGCTTTCAGCCGGGTTAGTATACATAAAATATAGGTTCTCTGAAGAATGTGTAACTTTAATAGCGAAACCTTTTGTTTTGTACTGGAATTAAAATTTTACCTTCATTTAATTCTATTTCAATAAACATCAGTGAAAATTATTATTAAATTTGTAAATATTCTGCTATTTCCTCTATATATATATATATATATATATATATCTTAACTAATATCTATTATTATATTAAACTATTGTATTATAATACTTATTATTTATTAAAAATTTTAATTTAGAAATCCTTAACCCTTTCATTAAGAATAGTTATTTAAAGTTATACACAAACGACATAAATGCTTTCAAATTATCGGTTAGATAGGAACACTTGAAACCAAAAATTGGACATACTAATTAGGAATAGTTGCTTTAAACCATATATTTGTGTATGAATTGGTGATACCACATCGACTGAAAAACCACTCGACTGTTTAAACCAGGCATTAGGCGGAAAGTAATGGATAAAGAAAAATCCCAGGGATTTGTTCCAATTATAAATTGTTCAATAAAATGAAAAAGAAAAGAATCAGAGAAACAAAACAAGAAACAAAGAAAGGAAATTTATAACGAAAAGAAATCCTGAAAAATTGATGTGCATCGAGACAACGAGAAAATCATGTCAATTAAGTTTATTTTGCGTAACAAGAGATCCACTGGATTCATTTTAATGTCGAAAACTAATTTTATGTACGAGAAACTTGAACATCTACAGGGTGTCCCAAAATAATGTATACACTCTTTGAATCGTTCTAACTTTTTCAATTTATGTATTTTGACTTGTAAATAAGATTGATACAAGCTATTGATACTATTATTATTTAAAGAGTGTATACATTATTTTGGGACACCC
>CM042139.1:50089839-50104839 GCA_023376005.1 Doryteuthis pealeii
GGATGACACATTAATTGCATCTTGTTCTGGAGATCAAGGGAAATTTTTTATGAAGGTCCTAACGGACTAACTCCTTTTCTGTAGGTAATTGATAACACCAGGATGTAAAGTTTTGTCCAGTTTTTAAAATATTCTCGTTACTTTAAAGTTTTATTTGAACAGTGTCAGTTTACCCGGGAAATAAGAAAAGTTGAAAATAATGTTTGGAGGATTTCACAGTTCTAGCTTTAACCCTTCATTGTCAGCTATGAATTTTTCTGCGCATCTTAGATTACATATATTACTGTTAGAAAACCATATATGTGTAACAGAAACTCGTCGCAAATTATTTGTATTTAATTAAAATACTTGTAAACTGATAGCAGTTGAAAAATCTATGAAGAAGCAACTACACAAAAATGTATGCACACACACACACACACACACACACACACACATATATATATATATATATATATATATATATATATATATATATATACCAACCCCTCCGCACGAGCACGATGTGAAACAAGGTGAATTTAATAAGTGGAGTCTAACAGGTTTGCATTCAGAGTTTTCCTTTTCCTAAAACAGTTGTCTAACCAAGGTTAAAGAGCCCAGTCTAACCTAATATGTAGGGAGAGTAGTTGGATTCATACCTTTCCCAAGGGTATTAGTGCCATGCGAAAAAAGCAAACTGCCTCGTATAGGATTTGAACTCGGGTCGACAAGTCCATTTACTTATACGCTAACCATTAAACTAAACACCTTTTAAAAATGTTAATATAAGCGTACAATGTACTCATTTCCACAACATATAAGTATAAAATAAACCCAGATGGGTTGTCACGACGTTAAAATCAATAAATCACCCATTAGTTTAATTATATTGAAAACAACTATCTGATGTACTATATAGCACCGTAAGTCCTTTCAGTACCTCCCCATAAAAGGTCACACGCAATTCCATGCAATACTTTTACTTCAAAATAACAATAGCAGTTTTATTTACAGGGTTACTATTCAGTTAATTGATCAATTTCTCCTTAATGTCGTCTGTAGTCTTAAATTCCGTCACATCAAATAGGACCGTGACAGTTACTAGTATTTCAGCTCCATGACAACTAGTAAAGAAAGAGTGACTCCATAATCACAACATGCAGGTTAGTATTATACCCAATACATCCCTGTTTTAGTTGGGTCATACAGTCTGGATATTATAATTCCCTGTCGACATTGCACTACATAATGTTCCCAATGTAATTAGCAATGTAATTGAACTCGGATCGCCGAGTCCATTTACTATACGATAACTATTTTACCACAAGCATGCCCACATATGTACGTACGTACATATATATATATATATATATATATATATACGTCTGCCCCTCTCTCTCTCTCTCTCTCTCTCTCTCTCTCTCTCTCTCTCTCTCTCTCTCACTCTCTCTCCCAATGTGTATATGTGCGTATTCATTCATGTTCGTAATTCGCCAGCTTGAATATTCTGTGCGTGGAGTCAAGCGAATATCGAATATTTATTGATATTTCTGTACATTATTTTAACACAGGCACATACTTGGCATTGAATAATCTAACCCAAAGCAATGATTGGTAACTGCAGCAAATTATGAACCTTTTCTATAGATTATACATCTATATTTTTGCCCGAAGTTATGAAAGAAATATTTGAGATAATATGACTTCATATATATCTATCTTAACGTGTATACACTTGTGCTTGTTTCACTGTAACTAGCCATCTGAGTAGACAGCAGTAGATTGGGCTAGATCAGAATATATATATATATATATATATAAATATATATATAAATATATATATATAAATATATATATATATATAATATATATATATATATATATATATATATATATACATATATATATATATATAGAGAGAGAGAGAGAGAAAGATACCTAAAGACATACGTATGAACAAAATCATATATATACATATACATATAACACCCACAAAAGCATATAGATATATATAGATAGATATGTATATGGATATGGATAGAAGGATCTAGATTGAAAATATATGAACAGAATAAAATAGATAGATAAAAATTAGCAAACTGAAAGAGATACATATGAACAGCTTAATATCTATCTATTATGTATTTCTCTCTCTCTCTCTCTCTCTCTCTCTCTCTCTCTCTCTATATATATATATATATATATATATATATATATATATATATATATATTTATCCATCTATATATCTATCTATCTATCAACCTATATATATATATATATATATATATATATATATATATATATATATATATATATATATATATGGGAAGATATTGATAGATTGATAGATATAAACAGTATGAGGTAGATAGACACAGAGATAGAGACATATGAAATACTCATATATATATATATATATATATATATATACATATATATATATATATATATATGATACACACACAGATGGGTAGATATGAATTGAATCTAAGAGATCAATAAATATGAACAGACTGAAATAGATAGATAGATAGATAGATAGATAGATTGATAGATAGATATAAAACGACATAATATGCCTCTCTATCACGAATTGGATTATGCACATATATTTATATTCGCATGCCAAAATGAAAGAACTTTTTACTGCTCGAAATTTCCACAATTGATAGGGATGAAATGTAACGATCAATACAACAGTTCAACATAAAAAGACACGAATCGGGAATCATTTTCAATATGGTATATTGGTTAAGGCAACACTGCTCCCCCATCAACCATTGTACGCAGCGCACCGCTGACACCTCGCTTACAAGTGTGGCATTGTCAGTTTGCCTTTCTACGAGCCCACGTAATCATCTAATTGCTTCTCTCGGGCCAATATGACACGCATCAAATCAAATCGTGATCGTTCTTATGCAAAACGGATAAGAGAAATATCAGCCGTCAAATCCCTTTGCACCCAACTACAATATTACTGACAAGCGATGAGCACGACAAGTGTGCACTGTTTCGTTTATATTCAGCTGCAAAAGTATTAGTAAACCTTAGTAGATTTCGTTATTCAAAATACTGGCAAATCAGAGTGTTTCAATTCTTGAACAGCGGCCTGTCATCAAATGTTTGGTGACTGAGAAGTACAAACCGTGTGAAATTTACAGAGGAATGATTTAGTGGTTGGTTTGGATAGACACACACACATAAACACACACACACACACACACACACATATATATATATATATATATATATATATATATATATATATATATATACTTACACGCAGAGAATTTGAAGGAAGATATCACCAGACATTCAACAGAATGGACAAGGCAACAAACCTAGCAACAAGGTAACAGCTCCAGAACTTAGCTTTCAGAAATCTTCTGACGACGGGATCTTTATTTCGAAATATTAACAATAAATGAAAGTTAAACGAACAAAATCATAGTTACCTCATTTTTATTGATTGTAATAATCTTTAAAATCAACAACCAAACCAATATAAACGCACTACTTCAAGGAAATTATAAAACTCGTTTACAGAAGAATATTTTATTAAAAAAAAACAAATGGGCTAAACATGGGTTTGTCACTATGAACCTGACTTGAAAAATGTGTAATGATGTTGATACACACTGAGTACTGAATTATGTTGCCTTGCTTCAGACTAAGCCCAGCTGAGGAAAAGAAACAAAAATTCGGTGGATAAGCAACACCAGATAATTAAGACTTAAATTTTCGCATTTTATTTTGAAGGATTTGGACGGTCTTATTTTTAACCGGAAGGTGCTGCAAGATGATAACGGTCGTACAATTATGGAACACGAGTTTTAATATATATATATATTTATGTACTGATGTATTATATTGACTGCCACGTACATGAAAAGTAGGACCGGGTTAGCTCAGTCGGTAGAGCGTTCGGCTAGAAACCATGAGGTTCCTAGTTCGATACCGGCCCTCACCAACTCAGCGTATGAGTAGCACAGGGATATGTGCTGTAAAGTAAGGAGCTGACAGTAGGTGTGACGCTACACTTCAGACGCATAAAACAATCTCCTTGATCTAGCGCTAGTGAAAAGGGGATAAACTCCCTCGCCCCGACGACTTTTTACTTTTACATGAAAATGAGTCAATATTCTACTCAGCCAACCAATTACGTTTAAATGTGTTGGTTGGTCTTCAAAGATATGGTTAACGAGCCGTGTCTCTCAGTTCATCTCTGGTACAGCAAATGTTTCGGTTTGTATTATAGATCATGCCAAATGTCGATATGCGAAATCAAAACGGATAAAGGAACTCATATATATTTTGAGGCTTCTATTTAGTCTACACAATAATCAAATATTTTCTAATGAATACTTTGGGATATTTTTCTTAGTGTATATTTCAACCGAACTCAAAGAGTTATATTATTCTTAAGAAGACTTCGATAATACTGATTTCTAACTTGAAGACTTATCAATGACTTCGCTTTGAAACGTCCTTTAAATGAAAATTGGTGCATATGAGGTAATTATCAAACCGACATAGGAAGTACATATTTGTGTCTGATTAGATAAGTATGAAACTAATATAAAGCAAAAGGTTCACGAATCTTATTATGATGGAGATTCGGTGTTTGCCGATCTGTAACCAAAACTACGTCACTGCTTACGGCATATTACCCTCGGGAATTGCGTACTTTTATCAATGAGTATTTAATTCATATTATTATAGTCAAAATCATTAATACATAAAATAAATCTCATTCATTGACGATGTCTCTATGAAGAAAATCTGAGTTAGATTTGCCTTAAAACAATGTGTCTTATATATCCCTAAGAAATAAAGGTTTACATATATGATGAGTTTAATTTGAAAACTGGTTTTAACAAAACCGGGTTTAATAAGTAATTATTTGGTGTTATTGCTCTCTAATATTATATTTTTATTCTCCAACGTATAAAATCAAGCCTATGAACCATTTTATATCGAAAAAAAATAAAGATATAATTAAAATAAGAATACTCTTTTTATATGCGTTCTTATTTAATTTCGATAATCTTTCTAATTCAATATATTTCATTACATTAAACCTTAAATGCTTACGCCCAGAAGGCACATATTCTTGCTAGTATAACTAACAACTGGTGTAACATATGAAAGCAACATATCTAAGATTATGCAAACTATAATATCAAAAGGTTGGAAAATAAATCATTTGAAAAATACTGTTAAAGTAAAAGTAACACGTTTACCGTAACAATTACCGTCAGAGTAAATGCAACTGACGCCACTTTTTCGAACGCTAAACGAGGGTTTTTTGTATTTCCCTTTGCATTACCCTCCATGGGAAATACATAAATCCATCTCTTTTCCAACGCTAAATATGAGTAAATGCTACACAATAAAAATGCATAGCCAATCATTTTTATTGTATAGTCTAGAATTTAAATTTAACCATGAACTGGAAAATTACCAACAGTTTAAGTTGACAGATTATAACGCCAGTGTAATCCGAAGCGGGTCTCTTTCATTGTCCTATGAAGTCACGTGATCAGGTGACTCTGGGAGTGTCAGATTTATAGTTGACTTAGATCCCTTCGGAGTCTGACGTATCTGTCGCTGTGTGCTGAAACTGATTCTCCACAGTACGGGTTAAGATGATTTGGGGGAAGTGAATAAAAGTGTAAAATAGAAAATATGTATCGGTGTCCCTGTTCTTTTTAATTATGAAATCATAATTAAAAAGAACAGGAAATGTTTTCGAGAACCAGGGACCCGAGGAAGAAGGACACCCGAGCCGAAGGGGAGACTAATACGTCCAAGCCGAAGATAGAAGCTTTTAGAAGAATAGAAGGCGTTAGAATGTAATTAAAAGTATGCAACAGCAAATAATCGGACAGACTGAGTTCTCGAGTCGAGGATAAGAAAAATTATGAATTCAAACCAGCAGTGCCCCGCTTAAAACTAAGCTTGTATTGCATCCTGTCGGAGGCATTATCACTCTGAATAAAGTATTAAAAGTAACATATTTTGTCGAACTTCATTGTGTCATATTTAATGAGTTTTACGATCCTTTCTATTATTTCAATTAACAGTTATTTTGCTGTAGTCATCTTTCCATTTAGTTAGGCATGCTCCACCACTTTTGGGTATGAGCATGGACAATCTTTTATTCATAGACAGACTCGCATATCTAGTCTTCTGTTGGTATTTGTTTTAGGAATGAAAATTTTTAAAAAATTCCATATTATTCCTCAAAATAATATTATTCTCTGCATGTCTTGGAAAATTGTAGGTATGTTAGGTTATTTTATGCCGAAGACGTTTTGTTTTATTCATTCAAGATGATTATTCAAGTTTTTACATCATTTTTCTAATAAATATTTAAAATAATTTCTTCTATTTAACCCATAGATGGGACCCTAACAGGTTCTACCACTCCGCATCAGATTCAACCTGGGATTAATAGGATGATGGGGTACTCACATTTTCCAGAGCTTCAGATCTGGAACCTGACCATCAGAAAAAGTTTAACGACATACCCAGGAAATTAAGCACAATTCTAGCACATATATGATAAAAAAGGTTTGGGGCTTGCCAAAAGGACAATAGGGTTGGGACTATCATATAGTTTGACGTGACCAGCTGATTGATCGGAAGGGGTCATCTAGCCTAAGTAAGGGCCAAAGTTGAGTTGCATGTAATGGACTACTCAGGCACCAGGGTTATATCCTTAAGCATCACGGGACGCCACGCACGGCCAACTGGTGGCCCCATTGGGGGTAGTTTACATCTCTGCAGAGGTTCAGCCAGCGTATTCTACAGCTCCAGCCGACTGGGTAGAAAATGATAGGAGTACAATATCTTAATAATATTAACACAGCACAATCTTATTCAATGGCGAGAGTATTTATTGTAAAGTGCGTAATATTGAATTTGAACTTTTTGTGTCAAAGCTAAAAATGAAAATCAAAGAGAGCAAGAGGAATTATTAAGTAATTAACTGAGAAATCGTATGGAAGTTACTTTTTTTTTTTTTTTTTTTTTGTATAGAATAAAATCTGCTCGCTCATTTTTGTTAATATATCTTTTCTACAGATTATCGTAGATTGACTCGCTAAGAAAGTGTAGATTTTTCTGAAAGATTAATAAAGGTTGAGTTTAACATGCAGGAGACATTTAACATTTGAAAACCAATTGACATGACGATAAGACCAAACAGTTTATCTCTGAACTAATTAGCAACATACAGGATTCCTTCTTGCGTGTATAACATAAGATTTATTCTATATCATCATCAATAGAATTTGTATAAAAACAAAACAAAATAAAAAAAAACTTTTAAAAAGAAAAAAAAAATATTTTGTTGGCTACGAAGAATTCCGGCTGTTTATACTAATTGATACAACGTGGTTAACAATGAAAAACTGTGCGAGATGTTCTTTGATTGTAAAATCAGATTATTTTATTATTGAATTTCTTATTTTACAAGAAATTGCTTTAGATGATTTAATCAATGGGAAAGTTATGCTAGCTAGAAATCGAAATCATTTCTTGTTTAATTTGTTACCAGCTGAAAGCCACTGTGCCGGCATAGACCGGTATTTTATTTTCAGTTCAGCGAAATAATTTGATTCGATCACTGAATTTGATATGATTTATTCATTTCATTTTAGCCAATTCTACCCAACGTTCTTTTTATACGAACGATACGAGACAATATTGTGGCCCATAAAATAGGATATATTTATGTGACTGGATTATGACTATTTGTGCAGAATGTAAATCTGATTTAAACATCTATTTCCCTAAAATATATATCCTAATTACTACAAAGCTCAAAAATTATGTTCTAATACATTTTCGTATTGCTTAGGCCAAAACGGATGAGATTGTATTATTTCAATAATTTGATGTAGACACTGCTCATTGCTTTCGTGATTCAGAGTCACTGTGATTCTAATTAGTATATTATGTCGGGTTTTATGCTTTCCCTCTATCTCAAATCAGTCGCTTGTCGTATATCTGGAGTCACACCGCTAGTCAAAATAATAATTTTATGTAATTTAGATCCTTCGTGTAATTTTGTTATACATGGTGTCCACAAAGCTCTTGTGCACTTTAAGGTTATAAATTCTTTAAAGAACACACGGACGACACGCTGTATTTAATCAATGGTTTTATTATATTCAGTTATAAGTTATAACCTGGGGAAGGTCAGATTAAGAAAGCCCTCATACCGTAAGGGCTAACGTACTGGACTGTCACATCATATTAAGAGAGTTCGAATTCTATTCATGCTATTAGGTTCATTTTCGAACTAATGTTCTTGGAAAAGGTATGAACCCTTCATTCCGCAGCTATAAGTTAAACTAGCAGTACCTGTGGATATACCACAATATGATAATTTAATTATTACAACATTTGATATGTTTACTTAATGTAAATAGTATAAAAATCTTGATTTAACTCATTTTTTCATAATGTTCTATTGAAATAGATTACCGTTAACGCTTCCGCGCGCGCATCCCTATCTATCTATATTTCCCCTACTCGCTTTCTTTCTTTCTTTCTTTCTTTCTTTCTTATTTATTTTTCGAATGAAACAGATTATCAAATTAAAACGCTTTTCTATCCTTTTCATTAGTTTTCCGGTTCGTTCCATAATGTTCGGTGCCTTTGATTAACGTATTCCTCCATTGAACAAGCATTACCAACATTATCCTTACATTCATGACAAATATTTTTTATTTCCAAAAATACATTCAGCTCATTGAATTCTGCCCGAAATGCAATTATATAACGTTAGGTAAATCAAATATCGCTCTTATATGTATGATTACATAGTTTCGTTGAAAGTTTCAAACCAAAAGCAAGCTTACATTTACTAGCAGGACCTATGGATATATCGCAGTGTGATAATTGAATTATTACTTTTGATTTGTTAACTGAAGAGCTATTACAAAAAGGACAATATATAAAAGTATGTTAATATTGCTTTTCTTTCGTTCTTTTAAACTTTCGAATGATGTTCGAATGAAACAGATTAGCGTTATCGCTTCCACGCTCTCACCTGTTATCTCTGTCTTTCCCCAACTCTCTTTCTTTCTTTCCTTCTTCTTATTATATTTTTCCTGTGTAAAATGTCATTTTTCTTCCCTTTCTTTCTTTATAATAAATACGATATGGTCCATTATGCATATGAGGTGACAACACTCATAAGAAATGCGAATTCGGCGAATAATCAACACCAGATAATCAGGATTTGCATTTCTGCATTGCATCTTAGACGATTTGGACCGTCTCATTTTTTTACCAGAGGGTGTTGCAAAATGATAATGGACGTTGAATTAAGCAGCACGAGTATTATTATGTGAGTACTCACTGTGATTTAAAGTGCAAACATTAAGAAATAGTAGAGATTCCGCGCTCCAATGTTTCTTTTCTCATAGGAAGTTGGTTTTCATTCGCTGAAATACTGAGTAATTTCATGCATTTTCACTTGGCAAATTTTCATGTATTTCTGTTGACCTAGGCAACGAGATTTATTCAATTGGATAAATATAATGAAATTTTCTAAGCAAAATTTGCAATGGATTTGGCAAGATATCGTGTAAAAGCAAGTCACCTTAAGGATTTTCCTTTTTGTACTTTCCCAGTTGCCTAACTTCAATTACATTTACGCACCTACAAACCATTTTCTGAAAAAATATATCTGTTATGAATACCTACGTTAGATTTCTATTTTTCAGAATTGTTCCCATATATATCAATCAGAATCATGCTTAGTGGCTACGATGAACGTAGATCAGGCTAAGGTATGTATTTATCCAACCCCTTCGCTATGAGCAGGATGTGACAAAATGTCATTTTTCTCAGTCAGTAGATCACCCGCCTCAGAATCGCAACTAAGCGTATAAGAAACACAGATTCGTTAATCTGACCTGTGCGGTAAAGTAGGCGGCTGGCAATAGTTGTGACATCCCTGCTCAGCATAGAAATACAATCTCTCTGGTCTAGCACTAGCGAAAAGGGGAAAGATTCCCTTGCTGTTCGACTGATACCGACAATAGGCCACTTCACCAACTTTACTTTAATTAGGCGGAGTAAAGCTGATTTGAATTCAGCGTTTTCCTACTGGATTTGTTAGTGTCCAATGGAAAAGAACAGAGTATTATCTCCTATTAATTGGGTGGGGAAAAGATGAGTTCATGCCTTTCCAAAGGGCATTTTTGCAAATCGGATTTGAAATAGTCACTGATTTTATTTTCTATGAATATAACTGTTACGCAAACGTGACTCCTAAATATATAATTAATTTGGCTAATGCTATGTTAGATTTTCTTCAAGAAATCAATACAAGCAGCTAAATTAATATTGAAGGGCCAAAACTGTTGATAATTAGCTTGGCATATTTATTGAATTTTGGTCTGAAATCTTCACTTTTTAATGATCAATAATATATATATATATATATATATATATATATATATATATATATATACCAACCCATCCACACGAGCTGGATGTGAGACAGGGCCAAATTCTTAAGCAGAATTTAGCAGGTTTTAATTCAGAGTTTTCATTCCCCTAGACTGGTCACAGTCAAAGCGCCAGGTCTAGCCTATTTACCCATAACTGGACGCAGAATAGTTGGATGCATACATTTCTTAAGGGTATTAGCGCTAAGTGAAATGCAATCTCTCGGGTCTAGCGCTAGCGAAAAGGGGAAAGGAGAAAGATTCCCTCGCTGTTCGACTGATACCGACAATAGTCCACTTCGCCAACTTTACTTTAATTAGGCGGAGTAAAGCTGATTTGAATTCAGCGTTTCCCTTCTAGATTTGTTATATATTATTATGCCTCGTCCAGGAATAAAATTCGGGTCGGCTAGTCCATTTTCTACGATTCTTACGATTATACCACGCGCCTCCAATATATGTTGTACAGAGAGACATTAGGATAAATGCTTTGTTAATGAAGGAAATTGTACTGAAAAATACACACTTTTGTAAAGTAAATGTTTTATATAATCATTAGGCAGCGTGTTTGCCGTTTTTCGATATTGGCATTTTATTCAACGCTGATGTACTCGAGTATATTAGGTATCGGTTTATGAAATAATTCCTGGGGCAAATGATTAAAAAGTATGGATTTCCTTAAAGAATTATGATAAATGTCTGATTAGGTTCCTTCACTTCGAAGATGAAATGTGTCTGTCGTAATTGATGGAAGAAAGCAGATCTCATATATTTATCATCGAGAATGCAAAAATTCATTATCGAGAAAGCAGGAATTCGAGTATTACCAAAAAAGTCCAAGTACATCATGACGAGTAGTTTGTTTAATAATTAATATGATGTTCTTTTCTAGAAAATAAGATGTACTGTATTTAACTTTCTCGACTGAAGGAGTTTTTTTTTAAATAATGATTAGAATTACGGCTGGCTACAATTGAACATATGTATGCCCCAGTTTCCAGATCTTTGTGTTCCAGCCCAGGTAAAAGTATGAGGTTTTTGGATACATATTTTAATAACAGAACGATTTTAAATGAAAAAGGACCGGTTTAGCTCAGTCGGTAGAGCACCCGCCTAGGAATCGCAATGTTCTTGGTTCGATACCGCTCCATGCTAACTCAGCCCATGAGTAGCACAGATTAGGTAATCTGATCCGTGCGGTTGAGTGGGAGCTGACGGTAGATGTAGCGCTCCACATCAGCAATAACAATCTGTGCTAGCGAAAAGGGGGAAGTCTCCCCCGACAATAGACCATTCCACCAACTTTATTTTTACATTTACCATAATTTCACTCCTACCTGATAGACTCTTTGATATTTTGCAGATATCTCTTTATAAAAGATTGTTACCAATGCCAATATATCTATAAATGTTGGCCTTGGGTCATAGTTTCACCCTACAAAGTTGCAAATACAGAAATTAAGAATTAATAATGAAACTGAAAACACCTCAGTGATTCTTTCATATACTTTTTATTGCAAAGGAGAGACGAGAGCTGATGTAAGTAGTAATATTTTATAGTACCAATCTCCTAAATAAGACCCTACCATCCTATTTGATTCTTGACTCGAATGTAGTCTACCAATATCAGTTGGTGATACCCAAATATCTTCGCTACGTGTCAAGTTAAAACGTAAGCATGTACTCAGTTAATATTACACAATCTACAAAGAAATGTGTGGTACACACACAGTGATAACGAAAATAAATACACAGTCTCAATACACTGAATTTGTAGCTGTCTGCAAATACTCAAAAACAAAACGATATATACGTTGTGACTGAATTTACCAAATAAAACATTAAAATCCGGAAAAATACTGATTAATTTTTGTACAGGAATATTCTCCAACAGTATGACTAGCTACTTGATTAGTAGTGACTCATCTACCAATAATACTACATATCTCGACAACGAATAACGTCACGTATTCATATATTTATATGTGTTCTGTTGGACGAGTACAAATACCTTCTCTTACAACACTTTCTTTTATATAAAATATAAAGAGGACATTTAAACTAACATAAGCGATTTATTATTATAAATGGGTCAATATCTAAGATTGATTGTTTAATTGTAGAGGCATATCAACTTGTCTCGGGTTATCTTACGTCTAAAGGTTAAAGAACTGGGCTCATTATTCGTGTATATATACATTTGTGTGTGTTTTAAGAGGCTTTTCTTACATAATTATATCAGGTATTATTATTCAATGCAAATAACTTGACAACAGATCAATTTTACTCATTGAGGATTACAAATAATACGATCTTCTTGGATGATTTGGATGGTCTCATTTTTAACCAGAGGGTGTGTCAAGTTGATAACGGACAGAAGATTAAGGAACACCAGTATCAATATATAGATATATATTATATATAATTTATAAATCGAAATAGTTCTAGTACATATGTTGTATAGATGACACTTGACCGACTACACAGTTGATGAGTTCAAGTGTTCACCAGCTTCATTAGGTGGAGAATGTTTCCACCGTCCATTGAATCAACCAATCTACCATACAGCCATGTGTAAATTATTTGTAATAAACAGGAATACCTGAACCAGTGAAGTTGTAAGCAAACAAAGGATTCTTATTGAATACGAATAGTTAGTTGAAATCATATAATTGCTTGCAACAAAAGGACGACAACATTGAATTAATTAGCCATAGCTGGCGTGGCATAAAACAAACCAACCAACCAGTCAGCCAGCCAGCTAGAGCATATTGTATGTATTTACTAAGCCATCACCACGAGGATTGAATTAATTAGCCATAGCTGGCGTGGCATAAAACAAACCAACCAGCCAGTTAGAGCTTATTGTATGTATTTACTATCCCATCCCCACGAGCAGGATTCGACACGAGGTCAAATCTTTCTGAATTTAACAGGTTGGAATTCAGAGTTTTCCTTCTCCTAACCCAGTTGCCATACCAAGTTTTCAGTCTTCCCAGAAAGTATCAGCAATTGTTTAGTCAGTTTCATTTGGGAAATCTTAATTCCTAAATATTCTTGGCGTTCTTGAAGACCGACTTCAATCGACAATCAAGTCATCGCTTAACCATAATTAAAGAAAATTGTAAGATGACAGCGCGTGAAATTACACAATAGTTCAAAACATTCCTTGGAACAATCAATACCTTAACTTTAGGAAACATTTCAAAACTTGGCCAAATAATGCCATATAATTGGCCGCTTCTCAAAATAATAATAGTCAACATTGGATATAACACAAGATACATTATGAAACCATTTTTGAAAAGAATCATCAAAAGTGTCGAAAAAGTAGTTTCTTTTATAGTCATATTCAGTGACAGGGGGGTTCGTATGTAACGGTTATCTTCATAGTAAATGGACACAGCGACCAGAGGTACTTGTTCCTCCAGTTCTTTTTGGGACAATTTCTGTTTTGGAAGGTGGATATAATCCTCTTTCTAGTGATTTGTCAATTCATTCATTCAGGGTAATCTTCCTGTTATTGTTTATCGGAATCTATACAGTTATCTTTCTGGGAAATGGACACAGGGACCAATATCCTTAGCAAAGTTATACATCCAGCTAATCTCTATCTGGATACGAGTAAATAATAGAACAGACTGTCCTTTTTAATCTGAGAATACAGACCGTTCTATGAGAAGGAATATTATAAATTTAAACTTGTTAAATTCCGCTTAAGAAATTTTGCCCGTGGTGGAATGGTTGGGTATATACATATTCATTCAGAGAGAATATATATATATATATATATATATATATATATATATATATATATAGGCGAGAAACTGTTAGTTACTAAGTGACGTTGACTTCATATATTCGCCAAACTAATTTAGATCTACATGCTCTAACAATGATATTGAGCACTCTTTACTTATAAATATAGCAAACTATATTATCAGTATTAATTTATATATATATATATATATATATATATATATATATATATATATGCGTGTGTATGTGTGTGCATTTTTGTCAGTTAATTATATTCATTAGATGTCTTTCATGTTACATGCTCTTTACACCAACTCCCGGAAGAAAGAAAGCAAAATGTGCATCTTAAATCACGAAAGAGAGAATTCAAAGACAAAGTTCTTTTTAATAAATGCACCTCATGCCCGGCTGTTTTTGCCATAATGAAATATACTGTAGAGTTAATTGAATTGAAACTGATTTGGTTCTTTCCATGAAATGCGATAACATTATTCACAGCAATGTCAAGCTGTGATTAATATTAAAATATCTTTAATCCCCTTGTGCAACAGTGCAAAGATTTCATTATTCATTTTAGCCTAAAAGGATATTTAATAAAAGGAGCATTTTTACGGCAAAAAGTCACCGAAGGCAAATACAACGAGATTGCAGATTTGCCCTTGTTAGATGTAGAAAAATTCTGGATCATAGCTTCCAGCATATTGGTAGCTTTTCATAATTGAAGAGGGAATAATTCTGTTCAGCTTAATAATGATATCAGGGGAAAAGTTTAATTATTCTGAAATT
>CM042139.1:50109839-50159839 GCA_023376005.1 Doryteuthis pealeii
GGGACGTTTTCACGCATGAAGAAACGATCCCACCATATACAAGAACGAGATGGCCCATATCGTTACATTAGGTTCATTCTGAACCGGAGTTGTAGTACCTGCTAGGGTCCCATCTATGAGACAAATAGATGTTTGCAAATTGTGTGTACTGGATAGGAATATTTGATATCATATAATCGTGTGTAAAAACTTAAGAAACTCCACAAAAATATAAATATAAACGTACAATGTATGTAATTTCATAATCTCTACGCGGCTTGAGATGCTGCCAAAATTAATCAATTGATGATCGGGTGGTGATGCTCAAGTTTTAAAGCTTGGGGTGTGTGAAATACCCGTTCATTGCTTTTACTCGCAGGTTCACCTTAAAGGTAATCAGTTTGCAAATTTTGTGTATTGGATAGGAATATTTGATATAATGTTTCTACTCTTTCTATTACGGTATTCACCCAGCAGCGGTTGAGCCAACTCCATCCAACTAATCAACCTGTGGGGAATTCATGGAAGTAGTAAAAAGGGAATACGAAATTCCTAAGTGCTCCCCAAACTTCATATGCATGTGCCCGTCAGGGGAAGGAGATGCGCTTGTTTACTGCAGATTTTCTACAGATGCAGTGACAAGTACGCCAAAATCCGTTTACTACTGACGATGACGGTAACGCCCTTTGGATCTTCACCAGACCCCCTTTGAGAAGGTGGTGGCCCTAATACCACTAGGTACCAAACCTGTCTCCCTGGGTGACCATATCAGGAACAAGTTCTAACACTACTAAGTGCCACGATGAGGAGGGTGGGAATTTCGACGACCGTTGAGCAAAGAGCTTCCTCCTCTCTTTTACAAGTATTGTTTTTTTTTTCTTCATTTTAGCAGGGTGTCTAGAAACTCTCCTCACCAGACAATATCAGTGGGGTTACCGGTTTAATAATCCGACTATGAAAACGTATAATATATTGATATAATGTGTAAAAAACTTAGGGAACTACACAAAATATTTGAATATAAACCAACATTATAAGCAATTTCCTATTTTATAGATGGATTGACATATTGGTAAAATCTATCAATCAATTCAATCAATCAATTCAATCATGCGTCTTTGATAAATGTTACTATTTTTGTAGATTTTAATTACTAGCCTCTATTGTATACTTTTCAACCGATATAATTAAATGGAGAGGAATTGGGTTACATCCATTGATTAGTGAGTTCCATCTGCCCTACTATTTTTCCCTTTGATCTCAAGAGAATTAGTGCAACGGAAATATAAATAGCCTCAACCGATCCAATTTTCTGAGTCAATCAACTTTACCAACCAGGCATTCCAAGTTTGGAAACTTACAGAGATAACAGGCCTGAATTATTAACATCTATATATATTAATACTCATGTTCCTTAAAAATTCGACCGTTTTCATCTTTCAACATCCAGTTTAAAATGGAGACCTTCAAAATCGTCCAAGATGAAATTAAAAAATTGTCAATCCTGATTATATGGTGTTGCTTATCCGCTGGATTTTTATTTTTATGAGAGTCGGCACCTCCCCTAAATAATGGACTATTCTGTATTTATTATAAAGACAGAAAAGTAAGAAAAATGGCATGCAGCACGGAAAAATATAATAGGAAAGAAAGAAAGAAAGAGAATAGAGGAAAATGGAGAAAGAGGACAGCGCGCGGTAACAATACCATTAATCTGTTTCAATCGAACATAATGAAAAGTTGAATATAAGAAAAAAAGTGAGTGAGAGAGAGTTACAAAAAGATTAATATACCTTTTACATATTGAATTATGTTAGCAATAGCTCTTAAGTAAACATATCAACATTGTAATAATCAAAGAATTATTGTGTGGTATATACACAGGTCCTGCTAGTATTGATTAACGTAGGAACTAGTTGTACATGCATGTTTGTCTATTTATTCAGCACCGTAATCAATTTGCAGGCTTTCGTCTGCTTAACGTTTCTTCGTCATCCTTTTCTTGAAGTAAACTTTCGATGACAGAAAGACATTAAAATAATTTTGAAATGTTTGTTAAAATCCTAAATTTTACCTTCTCTTCCAGTTTGCCAGTGTGAACCTGAGAAAGACTTTATGAACGCCAGATTTTAGTTGGGCGCCGAAGAGGGCGGTCATAATGGTGATATGGCCGTTGAAAATAAATTATCACACGCGTGTATGCTGATCTGGATCTTAAAAATAATAAAGAGATCTAAAAAAAAAAAGTTTTATGTTCGTTTACTTAAAACATTAAGAAAACGTACAAAACAGAGAAGTATTTCCGGAATAACATCTAGCAGACCAGATCCAGAGATAGGCCCATCTAAGAATAACATCTAGCAGCCCAGAGCAGCCCAGATAGAAAGATAGAAGATAACAGATAGACGAAGTCATCTACTCATTACTATAAAAGAAGATACACATGATAAATTTAAAAGAAGTTAAGTATATCTGTATACAACTACGGGTATGCTGGTATACTCTACGACATACGTAGATCCGTCCAATATAATCTTGAACCGCTGCTAAAACTATAAACCAACTGGATCAGATGTCGAGTAGTCATTTTTACTTTATGGAGACATGAATTGTCTTTCTTTCTTTAACACATAGCTTTTTCCTCGTACATAATATTACAGCAGTCACAAAAGCGCCCTTCTTAATAATGATAAATGGAATAGTGAATTGCACTCGATCTCGATGTAGAATTATATAAATTTGATGACGCTAATTGAACCGGATTTCCTTATTTTTCACTTGAGTGGCCAACACTCTAATTATGATCAATTTTATGCTCAAGAAATCAACTGAAATACTAACGCCAATAGTTGGCATCTTGTAATGTGTCCCAAATATTTCCTTTTATGCGCCTGATCGTTGGGCCTTGGGCTCTGAAACCATCGTTATCTCTTTTACTTGTCGATTGATGTCTCAATTTCACAGCCAGTGCGGGAAATGAAGCTCGCCTTCTACGTTTATTCGGTTTATCTAACTGCATTTGATAAATCAATAAATTCGCTTAGAGCAAACATTTTATGAAGCGTTCTCCAGCAAAATATTTCTTAATGCGTCAAGAATTGATGCGAATATATTACTTTATTAGTAATAGGAAAGTAATCTAATGTTAGTCATAATAAAAGACAAGACTTCCGCTGAGTAAAAGTCTGTTTACGGCTACTTTCCTTTATGAATGCGACAGTATTGTATAAGACAGTATGTAGATGTAACTGAACGGTTGCTTTAAGTGATATAAGTAATAAATAGATCCCGACCATTCGTCTGCTTTTACGTAATTCAATAGCACTTGAACTTTTTTCCCTTGCTTTTTACAACATGCTATAAAGACGCTCTTTGGAATTCGCTTTCAGATATATTTAAAGTCTTGCTTAAGAATTATTTAAAACTAGAAGCGGCTACACTGCGTCGACTGGGTAGATGGAGGGATAAATATGGCGTATTGATTTGTTTAATTTTGAGATTTATAAATGCTGGACATTTTTAAGTAGAATTTCAATTTGCTATTTGTATGTACATTTTAATTTTAGAATATATTTCAATATAAACCAAATTTTCATAATTTTTGCACAAAATCAAGAACTGGTGATATTTATTGTATATATATATATATATCTTTTTTTATTGCCGTTAATTGTTTTATTTTAGTCGTTTCATTCGGACATACATACATACATACATACATACACACCAACTGCCCTTTTTATAGGTACAGATATTCTGACGCAAAATGATTTGCAGCAGGGAAAAACGTCGCCGATTGCAGTAGGCACCTACCTAACTCGTTCGCTACGATTAGGATGTGACGATTACATTATCGATTGAAATTATGAGCATAGAATTTGTGTTCTGTTGATATTTTGAAACCAGTATATCTATAGTTCTTTATATATTAAATCCCAGGGAAGCGTGTGGTGTAATGGTTAAAGTCGTACGAAATTGACTCGTCGCCCCGAGTTCAAATCCTGTATGAGATTGTTTGCATTTCCCATTGCGCTAATACCCTTTAGAAAGGTTTGCATCCAAATACTTCGCCCTCCAGCTATGGGTAAATAGTAGGGCAGAATAGTCTCTTTAACCTTGGTTAGGTAACCAGTCTAGAATAAGGAAAACTCTGAAACCTGTTAAGGAATTAAGAAATTGACTTTGTGTCATACAATTCTGCTCGTGCAGAGGTGTTGGTATATATATATATATATATATATATATATATATATATATATATATATATATATATGTGTGTGTGCGTGTGCGTGTGGGTGTGCGCGTGCGCGTGTGCGTGTGCGTGTGTGTGTGAAATCTTAATAGGGAAATTATGTATTTGCATAAAAAAAGAGCCATCAATATATGAGGTATTATTCTATACAGAGCAGTAGACTGAAAACAATACTTTACAGGTGTAAAAAGACAAAATATATCCCGGAAACTGCTTTGGTCGAGGGGTGCTACTTATGTAACCTGTCTTGGGCAGGAATAGCAGGACGGAGCCCCTCTCTCTGCAAGTCTGCAACTAGTTCACAGTGTTTCTACTGCTAGATCGCTTGCTAAACTAAGTTTAAAACCTACTATTTACCGACAGCTGGAGGGATAATAGTTAGATGCATACCTTTCCAAAAGATATCAGAACTATGTGAAAAGCAAACGTCTTCGTTCAGGATTTGAAGATGTACTTTACAGATGTACTTGGTAGCTTATGTCATGATATATTTCATTTAATAAGTTCATATGCAGATAGAGCTACAACTTGATAACCCACTTTATACCCTCATATATAAGTAAAGTAAACGGAGCGGCCTCTTGCCGGTATTAGCAGGACAGCGAGGATGTCTATCGCCTTTCATCTAGCGCAAGACCAGGGATACGTTTTTCCTTTGAGGTGGAGCACCACACCTACCATCAGCTCTTTACTTTGCCGCGCTGATTCAAGCCATCCTACTTATGTGCTGAGTTAGTTAGGGTTGTCATTGAACCTGGCACCATATGTTTCCGAGCCGAATGCTCTATCGACTGACCATATATATATATATATATATATATATATATATATAAAAGTTGGTATGTACCTGTCGACTTACAACTGCGAAATGATACGTCACTCAGATTTGAAATCTTGGCTCGACCATAATAAGCTTATAACTAAGAAACCCACAAAACTTGGTTGATGATTTTTACTAAGTAAGCGATATAATTCAATAACTACAAAGTAAATTAAAAAATATCGTATACATGCCCCTCTGATCCCGCCCTACCCACTCCTGTCGACGTGAGTTGAGTTTTGAACGTCCAATACTGCCCTGCCAGCCACTTACTCTCTGAAATAAATATGAATGTTTTATTTCTAAGAAACAAAAGCTACCGCTAATGGAACTTTTCACCCATACTTCCCGTCAGCACAAATCGAGCTTTGAACTGGCTGTAGATAGTCGATCACGTTCCTTACAGTAATAAATTAAAAAAAGACGAGTTCTAAAATTTAAAAAAACACTATCGTTAACAGACCGCCTCCCCCCCCCACACACACACACTTTCGTTTGCACATGTTCTGAACTTACGTTAAGGACAGAGCTAACCACCCCATATTATTTCTAAAATAATTGTATTCTAAGGATATGGCGGTACGAAGTCAAATGATTTCTTTTACTAATATGTAAGGTATTCAAGCGCCAATTTTCACTTTAAAAACAATCGAAAATAATTAAATCGGTTATGAAATGTAAACTTTTTGTTTAACTCGAAAATTAGTAATACAATGAAAATCAATAAAAAAGCAAAGTAATATAACATTTTAAATGTTGATACATTTTAAACATAAAATTCTGCAAACAGATTGACGCAAACGGGCGCTTGGTGTGAAGTAAATAAATAAAAAAACACGTTATTAAGATTTTTAAAACACTTATCACAGTTTCTTCTTGGAAATGAATAACAAAACACATTAATACCGTAATTAGTTTTATTTGTATATGACCCCACCGATATTTTGCACCCCCAAAATAATTTAAGGGACTTGAAAAAAATCAGAAATTGTTTAAATAAAATAACTCCAGCATTATAAAATTTATTCATTGATAATTCAACACTGAAAATTTAATTAAGATCGGATAATTCCCTAATTTTGTAATTAGATGTCCCTTTGAACATTTTATGTATAATGGACTATTCCTAAAATAAACGAATATTATAATACACGAATTCTTACATTTATTTAATAAAAATTAAATACTTAATAAACGAAGAATTTTCATTCGAATAAATACAAAATGTTCCTCCTTAAAATAAAGACGTATTCGTTGGTTGGTTGGATTTTACAGCATGTCAACCCATGGGTTAATTTATGTCGAAGTCATGTTTGTTTTATTCATTATGACTGAGTATTCAAATTATTTCTAATTCCTTTTTTTAACATATTTCAAAGTACTTTTTATCTACTTAACCCATAGATGGGGCTTGGAGTGGTATTACTTTGTATCCCTACCAAGTACTACCACTCTGAGTCAAAGGCGGTCTGCGAGTAATGGCAATGAAGGGGTAATCCACACTTCCCAGAGCTCCAGAATTCGAACCTCAGCACTAGATGCAGTTTAACGTCATACCTATGACACCTAGACCCTCACTACCTTTTAGCACATATATGATAAAAAATGGATGGAGGTTTTACCATGAACAATACGGTAGGGACAATCATATAGGTGGTAGGGCTTGTCATGACCAACCGATTTACTGGAGGGACCTCTCTGACCGCCCGTCTAGCCTAAGTCCAAAAACAACACGGGTTGCCACCTACGAACAAAAAGGTCGACCAATTGGAAGGAGGTTTTTTCTCAGCAGAGGTGCTGTTGACGTATTTTACAGCCTCAACCGATAGAGCTGAATAAATAAGGACACGTTTAATACTTCGCTCCTTTTAATTGCTACTTTAAAAAAAAAATGAAATAAATTAGTTTAATATTTTTTATCACTTTAATGCAACAAGAAATTAAGAACTGAATGTGAGTTTTGGTCACATGTACTAAACAGTTTTTAGAAAAATAGAATTATGTTTCAAAACACTCAAAATGTAAGGATTGCATTTTTGTATCCATTAAATTATTTTCCTCTTATTCTCTCTCTTACCCACTCACTCCCTGGTGTTCTTAAACAAAAGTTTAAGTCCGGTCATGGACCGGGTACTTTTGCTAATATATATCTTATTATAATGGAGATTGTGTGTTTTTCTGTCTGTAACCGAAACTATATTACTAATCGAGTCGTAATTAACATAGTTATTTACATCACATTCTCCATGATTTTATTTATATTTAAACCTGAATTATTAATAAAATTGGTCGTTACGTTTCTTCACTTAGCGAACATTTGCAAAGAATGAAAAGGGTGTTACAATCTGTTGGGCCATCCTATAGGCCTTAAGCCCGAGCGCTTGTCCAGTGGAATTGGATCCTTGGTAAATCCCTTGGTAAAGAGCCCTGAGTATTAGTAATCGTCTAAGTATTGTAAGTCCCTCCTCAATGAGTCAAATTAGAATTATGGCCAGTGTGGGGGCTTAAGTAGTGTATCAGTCACGCAGTATGGCTAAAGATTGGCCGGAGGAATGAACTACGTGACCTTGGCTAGTCTATAAATCCAGGTGGGAAATTGGAACACACCTTATATACTGAAATATTCCAACAAAGGGTTATATTATTCTTTAAAAACAGCCATGCCTGTAACGAGTCTTTACACACTATATTCACAAATACACGTCTTTCCTTCTATCTATCTATCTATCTATCCATTTCCCTTTTTCTTTGCCAAGAGGAAGACAGAGAAACGGGAAGACAGACAAAGACTTCCAATAAGATAATCATAGAGGTACTTTTCAGTTTTAAATTGCTGGGGAAATCGTAGCTCGCATGATTTTCAATCCTATTAACATTAAACTGGTGAATTCCCTGAAATTCAATGTGACGTGTTAGGGTAGTGGGTATGTTCTTCCCTTGTCAATTACTGTAGAAAGTCAGGAAAATAAGGGAATTAATGTGCTTTTGCTGAATTAATTAATTCTTTTGATTGGTTTTGGAAAGAGTCAATCTTTCCCATAATCACTATGAGGGATATTAGCTCAATCTTAATGTCCTGAAACGATATTAAATGTAATATTTCTTCATTAAGATATTGTTCGATTAAATGAATAATCATCTGATGAGTCCGATGTTAAAAATAGCAGAAAGCAAAGTTATGTTCTTTCGTCGATGGTTTTTACTCAAAGAGGGAGGTGTCAAAGTTTAGGTACTGGACACATATGCTAAAAAGTGAGGTATCCATAAAGAAAAATGGTGATATTGAAAAGCGTATCTGGTATTTCTAAAGGGGGCGGCTTCATTCCTATAATGAAGTAACTAAGCGAGTATCTCGTACTTTTAGCATTTTTCTTATAATCTAACCATTGTAGTTCTTTTTATCAAACCAAAACGAAAATGATTATTCTAATTAATTAATATTCTGATAACTCCATTACATTCTATTAGATTTCCATATGCCACAATTGAATGAGTTGTATATATTTATTAAATTATAAAATGACTTTATTTAAGTTAAAATGACAGGGGAACATGTATTCAAAGAAATGGAAATGATTTACTATAAATTATTTTAATTCGTTATTTCGACATATACGTAAATTATTTATATTATTATAATTATATTTGCATCTGGATAAATGTTAAGTAATAGGTACCAGGTACCTTTTTACAGTATCACAATTTTCTTTAAGGGAACCCCCCTTTTCGGCATACATGTCAAGGTCCTAAACTTTCACCGCTCCCTGTTTTGCTATATATTTTCATTGAATGTGGTATATATCACTCAACTGAAATACCTCCAGACATCGGAAATCCAATTGTGGAGTACCACAGCCAACAATGCTTTTAAGGTAAGTAGATTATTCAGCTCTTGCTGGTCACTCTTTTCAGATATTCAAGCCATATTAATCAGCTTTGCTTTTGCAACCGGAGCTTTTGGCCTCACCATTAGTACTCAAAAACCGACCTTATCTTTCAACTTAGACCAAAACACCAATCTTTAACAAATCTTTATCAAATCCAACCGTAGAGGTTCAGAGCAACTGGAACTTATTAACACTTCACGTAACTTGGTTTGACTATTATCAGCAATAAAAAGATGAATCGACATGTCAGTCGTACCTCAAATACACTGACCACATCTCTGGCAGAAAGGTAAGACACCAAGTGGGGATGACACTAAACTGCTTCTGATGGCAGGACTACAATTCTGGGGATACGGGGGTGTAGAGTCATCGCCATTTCTCCCAGGTCTACTCTGACTGATAATGATTGTACCTGTTAGGGTTCCATCTAAAGGTCCAATAGATCTGGTTGAACATTATTAGTATTTAATAACAATACTTAGTACAATATAACTGTAAATTATTTTTTATTAAGAATGGTTACATGAAGCTCTAATTGTTTACTATGAATTATTATCAGGTATTTGAAACCATATAACTGTACAAAGGTCGGTTGGTGATTCCACGGCATGCCAACCCTTGTTGGGTTATTTTAGGCCAAATAAGTTTTGTTTTATTCATTCTTGATGAGCATTCAATATTTATTTCAAATTCAATTTTATTCAAACAATTCTTTAAAACTCAATTTTTTAAAACACATTGTTTAAACTCCTTTTTCTATTCAACCCATAGATTGGACCCTAACAGGTACTACCAATCCGGGTTTGAATGGACCTGTGGGTAATGATGATGAAGGGGTACTCTACATTCCCCAGAGCTCCAGAATCAGATAGAGTTTAACGGCATACCCAGGACATAAAATCACTGCCTTCTAGCACATATTGAGACAATTATAGAGGTGCTAGTGATTGAGGTTGACCAGCTGATTGATCTTAGGGGGTCTCTCCGACCGCCCATCTAGCCTAAGTAAGATGCAAAGTTGAGTGTTTCATGTCATGGACTGCTCAGCCATCAGTGTTCCATCCTTAAGCACCACTGGTTGCCATTAGGTGGGGTCCCACCTCTCTTCGGAGGTGCAGTCGGTGTATTCTGACGCCCCAGCCGACAGAGCGGTGTTTTATTAGGAACTAAGAATTACATCTAAAGATCTTTCGGAATTACTACACTCTTAGGATTTTAGGCAAAGTATATTAATACTGTTTATACAACTTATTGTCTTATGATCTTTGCTAATGTAAGTATACAATGTTCGGCAACATTCATCGGCGCTGCTTAATGGAACTGTGCAATTTATGTTATAAGAAAACAGTAACGCAGTTGTTGTTTAGAAGTTGCATCATATTTTGTGTCCAATCGTCTTATTTAAAGCAGGTAATATGGTATAGTCCTATTACTCGAGTGGAAAACGATCGTATCTGAAAGTAGGTCCTCTGGGCTCAAATGTTAAAAAACCTCACGTGTTAACTCAAATTAAAAGAAAAACTTAAACGCATATGGTATTTTTACAGGGGTGTATTGACGGCATAAGAAATTGATTTTGTATCACATTAAGCTTGTGTGTAGGTGATGTTAAAACACACACACACACACACACACACATATATATATATATATATATATATATATATATATATATGTTATAAGAAAACAGTAACGCAGTTGTTGTTTAGAAGTTGCATCATATTTTGTGTCCAATCGTCTTTTTTAAAGCAGGTAATATGGTATAGTCCTATTGCTCGAGTGGAAAACGATCGTATCTGAAAGTAGGAATGGAGCACTATGTGACGGCGTTTACACACAAAGAGGTGTGTGTATTAAAACAGTTAAAAATCCCCTTCCCATTCTGTAAGTGAAGACAGCCTAATGGATACGGTGCCGGACTGACACCCAACCGATCAGATTTCAATTCTGGCTGTAGGGAGCTTACAAAATGTTCTAGCCACTCTGAAGAGACTTGATAAGTCGAAACACGTGTCTGTGGATGACCCTATATATATTTATATATATATATATATATAAGGTAATCCAAATGACTCGTTGTATGGGATGATTCTATTTTGAATCTTTGAAATCTCACTCTATGACCATAATGTATGCTCTTGTAGATGCAAGCATATACTCATACATTTTGTAAAACCCGTCTGATGAAGCTAGAGCTCAAAAGAATTTAAAAAAATGTTTTTGAGTTTCTAGTTCAAAGAAACTATAACAGGATGACACGGTTTGTTAAGTTTTTCTTTCCTTGAAAGTTATATATATATATATATATATATATATATTCGCATTCGTGTATGGTTGTGAGCCTCTTTTGTTTGTGACCATGTGTGTGCGCTTGCGTGTATGAGTTTACATATGCATTCAGCTGCACATTTACAGTACAGTTGTATACAAACAGAGAATAATGCACAGACACTTAAAATGTTCACCCGAGCCACAAACGTCGTTATAAATTTTTCGACATCAATCGAACTTTGGCAAAAAGCTTTCTTTAAGTTTTACGATCTCCAATTCGATCATTGAGTGATGTTACTTAATCCCGAAATAATTAGAAAACAAATTTCAATCTAAATAACATTTTTATCTTTTACAATAGCAATGGCTTCGTTCAATTTAGCGTTTTAATGCCTGAATGGATGGTGGCGATAAATTCTTTATTTTTATGCCTTTACTGTTTTCGGCAAAAATTCTATTGCAACAGAATTCTAATCAACGATGTAAAATCAACTCAAGTGAAACGAGATCAGTTTATGTCGCTAGATTGAAATAGATAGCTGAATTGCCTTTCCCGAACTTTATAATGAGCCTTTTTTTGTTTTATTCTTTATTTTACCTCTTCGTTTCCCGCGTTGACCAGATTCTTCTTCTTCTTTTCTTTATTTTGTTATTACAAAAATACTTTCTAGACTGACAGTAAGAGACGTAAAAAACGAAAGGAATTTATTTATTTTGCTATAACATGAAAGAGAAATACGCAAATGATTTCGATAATCAAACTTCTGGGAAGATTGTCTTATGATTTTTGCTAGAGTAAGTTACATAATTAGTATTATGGATTTAACGTTAATGTCCTTCAATAAACAGAATTTTATGAAGAACTAGAAGCGGCTACCCAGCATCGCCTGTGTAGAGGGTGAACAAAAAACTGTGGTGTATTGGATTATAATGAGACTTTTAGTTTTGTTCTTTATTTTACATCTTCATTGTCCGCATTAAGGAGATACTTCTTTTTTCTTTTTTCTTTCTAAAAGACAGAGACGTAAAAAGCGAGAGAAATTTATTTATTTTACTAAGACATGAAGGAGAAATACGCAAATGAATTCAAATTATTTCGATACTAAAACTTCCTGAAAGATTATCATATGATCTTTGGTGGTATAGGTTACAGAATTAGTATTATGGATTTAACACTAATTTCTTTTAATAAACATAATTTTATGAAGAATGTAAAAACCAACACAACCAATCAGACTACTTTTTTGCAGTACTTCGTTTTTTTTCCTTCTGATATTAAGATTCAGAGCCTAAGTGATATTTTATTTTCCTGGTTGAGGAATAAAGAATATGGAAATTCGTTTTTACTGAAATAGTTTATAGTAAAGAGAGAAAAAATACAAACACAAGCTCATACACGCACAGACACATACCCAAACAGACACAGACAGACAGAATTTCAAACACACACACACACACACACACACACACACACACACATATATATATATATATATATGTATATATATATATATATATATATATATTATATATATATATATATATATATATATATATAAGGAGATATTTATGCACCATATATATTCATAATATGCCAAGACTACGTACTTCGAACATCATTAGATCATATAAAATAAAAAAGGCCTCACACGATAAATGAAGCAAGGTCGAACTCAAAATAGATGTCCTTCTGTGGAAACAAGCACATGGGTATGCCAGTTCGGGCCGTCCTACATATACCTATATTGACTAACTCTATGCGAATGATGGATGCTGCGCAGAGGACCTTGAATGATAAGAACGGTTGCCGATATATTTCATGGATATCCGTGCTACTAGCGTAGCAGGATGATGTTGACTTCTGTTGCATATTATCAATCGGTGTGGAAACAATAAAAATATATGTCTCAAAGTCCAAGCAAAATACAGTAAGTCACAGTTCATTATATTTATTATCATTTGTTAAGTGGCCATGTGATCTATGAACACGTCATACTTATATAGTAAAAAATCAAACGCTTTTATCACGTAATAAAATCTTTGTTACTCAGTGTCATTATCACATCACTATGCACAGAAGATTAATAATATATATATATATATATATATATATATATATATATATATATATATAGAGAGAGAGAGAGAGAGAGAGAGAGAGTAATTAAAATATCATTTTATTTGAAATAGATATTATCTGTCTCCCATTAACTTAATCTTAGAAAGATACACAAAAGAGATCGCAATATGATGATATTTTTCCATTATTGTGTAAACAATGCCTCTTTTATTTCGTTGGCGTATCGAAGGCGAATTTCAATTAAGCATAAAAGATTGAATCAAATAAATGGAGAAGTTTTAAATATGATAATTGCTTATATCAGCAGTTTGCTCACATATAATCATTTAAATATCATTTTTGTGAAATTATGAAGTGAAGTAGTTTCAAATGGATATATGAAGACAAAGAAACAGATAGATTCCTTATTTTTCTTTGTACGTATTTCTTTCTTTCTTGCTTTCTTTCTTTCTTTCTTATTTTTTTATTTCTCTGCATAACTTTTCTTTCTATCTATTTTTCTTTCTCTCTATAACTTTTTTTCTTTCTTCTTTTCATCTGTGTATCTTTATTTATTTATCTATTTATTTAACTGCATAGCTGTTCTTTCTACCTCTCTTTCTTTCTTATTTTTCTGTATACAACTTTCTTTCTTTATTCATTTATTTTTTTTTTCATATGATTTACTTCTGCGCTAAATACTTAAATAAATATTTTGTAAAGACGAGGCGCGTGAATCAAAACAAGGAGTAATGAAATGAAAAAAAAACAAATACTAAAAGAAACATTGTCATCAAGTGATTAAACTAAAATTTCAAAACTAATAATCCCAATAATAATGTTTTCCACCTTTTGGGCTTTTCATGTTATTATATAGACAAATATATTTTAGAATTATATAAAGATTTTTTCTAATTGTCTGTGTTGTGGTTAAATCATTAACTACCCGGATTAAAATCTATTTCAAAGATGCTATTTACTGAAGTCCTACATTTTGCAGACCAAGCATTAAACAATTATTCTATGCGTTGATTTATTGTATTCACACAATTTTTATGGCAGACATAAAATCAGGAATTTCACTCCTGTCAAGTGAATAGCACAAATCAAACACAGAGAATAAACACCAACTTTATCTTATTCTAAGAATGGATTCCGGTCGGCGGTAGCCTGCTAAGTCTAGCCAAATTAATGGCACTTGATACGACGATACACGGTGTCTGGATATATGCTCCCAACACCTTGTTAAATTAGAAAGTAAAGAATAAAATGACACATGATAACATAATAAATAATACATGATACATAATAAAATTATATGTAATAAATAATTACAAAATAAATTAGGACGTAAAGAATAAAATTACAGTTATTTCTTCTCATTAATGGATTTCTTTAAGAATTTATCTCTGAGATTGTTATACATATTCATCAAAATATAACCAAACAATTAGAAGTCAGCAATACCTAGCATATATTTATTAAAATCAAATTTTTAAGATTAAGATTATGAAAATTGGCCTTCCCGTTGACACTTTAAACCACTATAGATAAGGAAAACAGTATTATTAATGTAAAATAATTTCATTAATAATAATTGAGGTTTAAACAATAATAAAATAATTTCATTAATAATAATTGAGGTTTAAACAATAATAAAATCATGGATCTGCTTTCCCCAGTTCTCCAGAAATGGTGATCATAATCATATGCTTCTTCTAAAACTATCTTCTTGAGATAGTTGAATTTTTTAAAGAGGCTTTTCTTTAATAAAAGGATTCTTTCAGAAGTTACCCTGGAAGGGTGTTTGTTGAAAATCATTTGATTTGTAGAAATAGAAGGTAATGAGCATTTTAAATATTGGTCGTCCAGTTGGTGACACGTCAAATAAACAGGGGATTCTTTTTGAAAGAGTTGCCTTCCATAAAACGAGCTATGTACACTCGTACGTTAAAAGTACGACCGCTAACATCTCGCAACACCCCCTGGTTAAATATTTCTTCTATCTTTACCCTACTTTCTTTTTTCTTTCTGTCTTTCGTCTATATAGTATGTTTTAAATTAAATTATCATACTGTGGTATATCCTACTAGTATTTTATATTTATGGAATAAGATAGAATCAGGATGTGTTCTATCCAATTCAATCAGGATTCGATTTTTTTCTTCTTTTTCGGTGCGAAAAGAGTTTTCAACGATTCAGGTAGAAGGTTACAAAATTAATGCAATCTTTTTCAGTTTGTTAAATTGTAATTTTTCTGATTCTCATTTTGCAGAAAACTTCGACTAAAGTAGAATCATTTACAAAAAGGTATAGTCACTATTCTTGGTGTAAAAGGAAATCACGTCCTCGTGGAAGTTCTTCGAGATGTTCTTTATTTTTTGTGTATAAAATTAGAAATGTTTTTATTGATATTTTAATTTTGATTCGGTCAAGCCCTTTATTTTAGTTCTTATAAAAACTGACCTGCGGATTAAGGCACAAACTTACAAGTATTCTTAATACAAATAAGTTGGCTTCAGTTATATGGTTTCAAGTAATTAATAATAACAATACTTAGAAAAATATTATAGGTTCAAGTAACTATACTTAATACAAATAATTTCCACACACTTATATGGTTTCAAGAAACTAATAAGGATATTTCCTAGTAAATAAGTATAGATTTAGGTAACTATTTTTAATACAAATAATTTGACCACAGAAAGATGGTTTCAAGTATTTCTACCGAACATTAATAATTCTATGTGATAATGATCATTTGTTTACACATAGGTATATGGTTCCATGTATGTCTATCCAAAACTAATGGTTTCCAGACATATATTTGACCCATATATGGGACTTTACCTGGGTCAGATTGGCACTGGCAGTTATGGCAATGAAGGTATACTCTGCTTTCCCCAGGTCTCCAGAAATGGTAATCATAATCAAATGCAGTCGCCATTCCTAGGACATAGCATTTCTGGATGATCTTAACCCCACTGCAGGGGTGTATTTCGTCGAGCAGCACTTCTGCAACTGTTCCAAAATGCAACACCAAAGAGAGATTTAAATCTACTCTGTTTAACCGAACCAGCCGAAACCTCTTATTGTCCAATCGAAAGCGCAGTATGATATCGAACAGGTGTCCCGGTGTAGATATTAGGGTAGATGATAATATATTGTTAGAAATAAATCACAGCGTTACTGGTGAATTATGGACCTACGCCTCATATCACACAAACCATCCGATTAAGTCGAAAACAAAACGTTGGGCACTGCTGGAGAAGCAAGGACGAACTCATAAGTCATATTCTCCTGTGGAAGTCACAACTAGGGCACACCAGTGTGGGCCATCCACAAAAACATGCATTGACCATATCTCCAGGGAGCGATGAACGATAGGGATGGTTGCTGAGAGATTGTGATGGATATCCGTGTTACTTGTGCGACATGAGGATGATGATGATGATGATGATGATGATGATGATGATGATGATGATGATATATACTTCAGCATCTAAAACTGATGATTACATGGAAGTATGGGTTTATGGTACAAGTTCTATACCAGCAAAACATGTATTCTAAATGAGAAGCCGTATTGTTAAATTGTGACAAATATCCAACAAAGTCATTTATTGTTGAGAGAAATCCCAACGGCAAACTGGGTGATATTTAAGCAGTGGTATCTTGCATGGCCTCTGTGTCATCAGCTGACAATCATTTCCTTCACACCACTGCTGGTACTTTCTCAGTGACATTTACAATATATGTGTTCGACTAATTTAATATTATCCATATATGAATACTCGGGTTCCTTAAAAGTACGACCGTTTTCATATTGCTGTAAAGGGAGCAGCTGATCATAGGTGGGGCGCTCCACCTAAGACACTGAAAAATCTCCTTGGTCTACCACAAGTGAAAAGCGGATAGACTCCATGTCTGTCTGGCTGATACCGACTTTAGGCCACCCCGACGACTTTACTTTTTACTTTACTGTATACACCGTATTGCTATTTATTGCTAATAAATATGATATTATTTTAAATTCTCTTAACCCAACCAACCCACGTAGTGCCATCTGTTGGCTGGGGATGGCCACCCATGATACTTAAAGATGGGATTTTGGTGCTGAGCAGTCCATGACATGCAAAACTCCACGTCGGCCCTTATTTGTGCTAAATAGTCGGTCGGAGAGGCCGCCTCCTATCATCGGCTAGTAATATCAATCCCTAGCAGCTACATGATTTTTCCAACCCTAATGCCCTTATGGCTAGCCCCAGCCCTCTTTATCATATATGTGCGGGAAGACGGTGGCTGAGTTTCTTATTGTCCTGGGTGTGACGTTAAACTCTATCTGATGGTGAAGTTCCAATTCTTGAACTCTGGAGAATGTACCCCTCCGTCACCATTACACACAGGTCAATTCTGACCCAGAGGATCCAATTTATGAGTTAAATAGAAAAATGAGTTTAAAAATAATGTGATTAAAACTTGAGTTCAAAAAAGTGTTCAGTACCCATCAAGAATGAATAAAACAAAGCATTTTCGGTATAAAATAACCCAACAAGAGTTTACATGCCGTAATCCAACCAACTCAACGCAACCAAAACTTATGATTACTTTAAATAGATATTTATTCTCGATACACCTTTCTCTGGTGATTGATGTTGAGTACCATATTCCATACAATTATTAAACAAACAACACTAGCAAAAGCACCCACTTCCAAAAATTAAGACTGGGAATGTAAACAAGCCTCAAACACCCTAAAACCATGTATGCGTGGGCCGAAGTCAAAATAATAAACATAGAACATTTTTGAATAATACTCAGGTAAAAAGAATTTGCAAACATTATATACTTATATAGAATATATGAGGCGCGTGGTGTAATGGTTAGAGTCGTAGGAAATGGACACGACGAACCGAGTTCAAATCCTTGACGAGGCTGTTTAAATTTCACATAGTACTATTGCCCTTGGGAAATGTATCAATCCAACTATTCTCCCTCCAGCTATGAGTAACTAGTAGGACAGACTGGACTCTTTAATCTTGGTTAGGCAACTAGTCTAGGAAAATGAAAACTAAATTTAAACGTGTGTCACATCCCACTCGTGAGGAGGGGTTGATAAATATATATATTGAATATATGTCTGAATTGTTGTAAAGATAAATATGATAAAATTCGTCTGTAACAATTGCGTGTAATGATTATGTGGTCACCAGTTAACTTCCTGTATTTCTCTCACTTATCTAAATCATATATTAAAAAAAATTAGCAAACAGTAATATTTGCATAACCGATAGAGTAGGTTGTTAAATATACTGCAGTTACGTATGCGCCTTGGATATATAAGTTGTAACAATTCACACCGTTCATTAAGACAAGTGAAACCACACAGGCTGACTTTCACTTATTTTGGTGAGTGAAGCAACATTTCACTTTCACTCATTTGGTTTACTTAACGCATTATTGTGCATGAACTCGCAGATCGCTTTTGCTACGCTGTGTTGTAAGGACACCTTGCTGATCTTTCCCATTACAAGAAGTAAATATATGTTTTGAATTTAACGGATATTAAATAAACTGCAAATCCACACTTATGTGTGTGTGTGGTAGATATATTTATGTTTCGGTTGAGCCGGCACCATCCAACGAATTCCACTGTGGTGAATTCATGGAGCGGTCCCCAAACCCAACATGCATATCCAGGTCAGGGGGAGTAGATGCAAAATACCGTTGATTCATGAAGATGATAGTGACACCCTTTGGATTTTCACCAGAGCCCATTTGGCCCAGTTGTGGCCCTAATACCACTGGGTGCCAGACCTGTCCGCCTTGGGTGACTCTACTAGGAACTTAAATTCCCGACGACATGTCTCTAAGACTACCAAGTTTACACGACCCAGCCGCAATGAGTGGACATTGGACTTTAGAAATAAAGGCCGTTGAGCAAATAGCTTCCTTCGCTCTTTTACAGGTTTTGTTTTTTTTGGTTTTGTAGAGTGACTAGCCACCCACCTTTCTAGACAAAAACTATGGGGTTACCGGTTTATTCGCAAATAATCCAACTATGAAACAGGTAGTACTCGGTTAAATAGCACCAGCAGCTCATTGAGCGACCTGACATGATTGGATTTATAAGTAGTAACTTTAAAATTCATACCGTTCATTTCGATGTGTGAAACTGCACAGGCTAACTTTTGATTACTTGGGTGAGCGAAGCAACCCATTAGACTAACTGAAGTTGCCGGTTCACTTAACCTATCAACGTGTCTCAACTCACAGCTCAGTTTTCCCCCTCGTTTAGCGAAGTCAACATGCTTACTTTTGCCCACACGACAGGTAAATCCACACGTCTTGAATTATTTTCACTCATGTATTCAATCCATAAAACTACCTTGTGATTTTCTAGCTTGTTAATTTTTGTTTTCACCAAACGTATACATATTTTTATATATTTGATGTGAAAAATAATTGTATTTTTTGATGTATGTTTAATCTCTTTAATTTATTTCTGTCATTCAATTGTATGGTTAGCTGAATATTTGTGTTAAATTTATATGTTACCAGTTACCACACTATCTTTTTACCCTAATAGATATAAACACCAAATACATCCCAACATCTCTCATTATGTGTGGACAAGATAAAATAGCAATTAACACAAGCTACAGTTTAGCATAAGTACACTACTCCTTAAAACTTACGCCATTCTGATCACTTCAAAGAGCGCCTACGTATTTCTAATAAAAATTACTACTTCAAAGCTAGACAAACTACACAATAGATCTAATATAAATGCAAAGGGGAAAATAACACATTTCCTTCAATCAAATTATATAAATATAGATACAGTTTTAAACAAGTTTTCTATTTATTTTACGTATATTTTAAGTATATTCATTTATCTAATATTTGTCTAATAACAGCGACACGCTACTTCTTAGTCTCGATCTACTCAAGGGAATATCTAGAGTCTATTTGACCCAAATATCTGATTTTGCACAATTTAAACAAATACAGATGTCTGTAATAAAGACGAACATTTATTGGCGCTTATTTGCATTACTATTCAACATGTCTTAACAAATTAAAAACAACTCTTGGCGTTTACATAATTCAGTATTTTGCGCATAGCATTAAAATTATCAACATACAATATAGTTATTTGATAGGAATTGAAACAAGAAAAAAAAACAGAAAAAAAATATAGAAAGAATTCAAGCCGAGAACGTCGTCGCCAAATATGATAACAAATAATCATTTAATACAGAAATGAAATATAAAAACAAACTAATGTTTGTGTTTTATTTGCCACACTTATTCGCTTACGATATTTTCTTTAACTTTCTCAACAAACTTAATTACATGGCTTATATTGAAGCGAAATACTCATTTCGCACTGTTTTTCTTTTTTCTTTTGTTATTGTTGTTATTATTACACTAATTATTTTATGTCTGTACTTTTTTTATGAACTTACTGCATCATTTAATGAGTTTCAGCACGCATTCCTGCTGATGTAATATGTCTGCACAAATAAATGCACTAAAAACAAAACAAAGTGAAAACAAAAATCGACGTTTTTATTCATTATTGTTCTCATCGCAGAAAATTGTTAAAGTTTTATGTATCAAACGCAAAATCTCGAAAATATATTATATTCGTTTTACAAACCAACTCTTTAATGGAGTGTAAAGTAAAGCCAAGTTAACGGAGTGACTTATTGCCGGTATCAGTCGGTCAACGATGGAGTTTATCCCCGTTCCGCTAGCGGTAGACATAGGAGATTATGCTGAGGATGAGCGACACACCCACTGTCAACTCCTCATCTTTGCGCACAGATCAGATTACCTAATATGTGCTACTCATGCCCTGAGTTGGCAGGCACTTTGCGATTCATGGGCAGGTGTTCTACCTACTAAGCTAAACCGGTTTCTAATAGAGTGTAAAAAGTAAAAGTAAAGTCGTCGGGGCGGCCTAAAGTCGGTATCAGCCAGTCAGCGAGGGAGTCTATCCCCTTTTCCATAGCACTAGACCAAGAAGATTGTTTTGGCGTCTGAGGTGGAGCGCCACACCTACCATCAGCTCCTTTCTTTACCGCACAGATCCATGTGCTACTCATACGCTGAGTTGGCGAGGGCCGGTATCGAACTAGGAACCTTGTGGTTTCTAGCCGGAGGTGTTATAAATTATATCGTTTTTCTTTCATTTCATATAGATAAAAAATTCCGAGGCGTTCAATCACGGTGTAATGGTTAGCAATCTAGTCTCGCAGATCTATTAATACTGAATTAACAGATCGATTCTTGCTGGGTACCCAATACTGGTGTAGCGATTTCCTCGGAAGGTAATGCTACAGAGGTTGGTGTTCTCATTAACAATGAAGTAGAAGATAAATCAATCCGAAACCAAAAAACGGCAACTGACAGACGGTAAGAAAATAAGAGAGAACACCTTGGTTCGGTTTTCGGTACCATGTTCTACTACTGCAAGATCACTGTTGTTCTATAAGCACAATAAACGTGTTGTAGGCAGAATGGTAATAAAACCAGGGTAATCTGCATCAAAACAATATCCTCTATTATAGAGCAAGGTGTGACATACTGACTCGTGACCTTTAATGCAAATAAACCGGTAATACATATGACCAAACACAAGGTAGGCGCTACTCAATCCTCACTCATCCTGCCCGAAGCCACTGGAATTAAGTACCCATACTTTTTTCTGACACTAGAAACCTTGTGTCACATCCAACCCGTGGTGAACGGGGTGGGTATATAACTACATAAAATATTTCAGTTGATACTTCTTTTTATTTAACCTATCGACAAGGCTTAGAATATGACTGTAGCCATTGCAGAGGAGTACACCTCTTCAAAAAGTCCTGATTATACACTGAGCTCTAGAGAGGCTCCAGTTCTGGACATCCACGGGGTGTCGAGTACTACTTTATTGCCATTACTTCCAGGTAATAGAGTTCCATCAATGGGTAAATAGATATGTTTATAAAATATTGTGTATTCGATAGGACTTTGTGCAAAAACACCACTCGAGGACTGCACAAAATGTGTATATGAACATACGTTTCACTAACCTCTAGAAATAAAAAAAATCACTGGACGGGTTGACATGCCGTTAAAATCAATCAGTCACTCAATAAATTCTCTTTTGACAATTATATGATTACATGCACACATGCAGCACAATATATAGCATCAGAAAGAAATATACTTCTGTTATGATAATTCATTACGGGACTGCAGTAATAAAGAATATGTACATGAAGGATGTATATAGGCGACTAATTCGTTGTGTTTTAGTAAATAATCCATAAGGGTGTAGCGTTGCGGGTCTATTAAAAAGGATTGACATAGAATAATCCTAGACGGGTTTACATGCCGTTAACATCAATCCATAAAACAAGAACACCTTATAAAATACTAATGGGGAGCTGTGCATTTACCACAACATGATAATTTAATTATTACAACGTTTGATATGTTTAATTCAGAGCTATTGCTATTTACTTCAATAAATAAAGTATAATAATCTTGATTTACCTCTCTCTCTCTCTCTCTCTCTCTCTCTCACACACACACACACACACTCTGTCTGTCTGTCTGTCTGTCTGTCTGTCTCTCTCTTTCTCTCTCCTCTCCTCTCTCTCTCTCTCTCTCTCTCTCTCTTTCTTGCTTTCCTTCTTTTCGTCTTTCATTGTGTTCGATTGAAACAGATTAGCGTTATCGCTTCCGATCACTCACCTTCTCTTTCTATCCTCCCCCTAATCTCTTTTCTTTTTTCTTTTTTCTTTTTTCTTTCTCTGTGGCATGTCTTTTTCTCCCGTTTCTTTCTTTATAATAAAAACGGGATGGTCCATTATTTAGCTTAGGTGATGACACTCATAAGAAATAAGAATTCGGCGGATAAGTAACACCAGGTAATCAGGATTTACATTTTTGCATTTTATCTCGGACCATTTGGACGGTCTCATCATTAACCAGAGGTTGTTACAAGATGATAATGGTCGTATTTTGTAGGAACACCAGTATTCTTATATAGATTCCTGCGTTATCACTAATCACAACGATGCCCAAAATAGCAAGACGTATTCAAAAGAATTGACAAGTTTTAAGCCGAGCAGATTTTATCCAGGTGATTAGTGAACAGAGGAGTTCATATCAAGTACAAGTAAACAGAAGAACTGCAGTGTCAGAAATTGTTGATATGTTCAATCAAAGTAAAGAAAGAAACCTGTCAGTGCGCATAGCATCAACACGTGTTACCTATGAGATTGCATCGACACAGATCAATAAATGTTTTTCTCAATAGTGTCAATCGTTGAAAGATTCTACTAAACACGTAGCATTATAGCTTAACTGTGTATCAATGGATGAAGGTCACTAAGTCTAATGTGTTTTAATTAATTCCAAATTAGAGGACAAAGAGGGTACGTGTACTTTCTCATACTGAAAAAGTAATGATACTCTAACCAGTGGGATAAATAAAATCTAGTGAACGCAATGTGTTATCTTAGGAAACATTCTGCTAGGAAATAGTGTCTAATCGTATATATACTTACCGACCCATCCTCACAAGCAGGATATGACACAAGGTCAATTTCTTAAGCGTAGTTACACAGGTTTGAATTCGGAGTTTTTTTCTCCTAGACTGGCAACTGATCTAAGATTAAAGAGCCCAGATTACCCTACTATTTATCGACAGCTGGGAGGAGAGTAGTTGGATGCATATCTTTACCAAGGGTATTAGCACTATGTTAAATGCAAACAGACTCGTTCAGGATTTGAACTCGAGTCAACTAGTCTATTTCCTAGGATTATAACCATTACACCAAACATTACACACATCGTATCGTATATGTAGGAGGTGTGCTTAGCGTAAGCGTTATCGTCGTTGGAAATTAAATCGGCGACCAGAGTTCAATCCTTGGACGAGGGTGTTTGTTTTCACTTCATGCTAATTCTGTTGGGAAAGGCAATAATACATCTCTTTTCCTACAAACCTGGGAAAAATGATTGACCAGTATATAAACAGGTTATGCTAGTACAATCATAATGTTTGTAAATATGAAAAAGGAAATATGAATGTTTCACACTTTCAGAGCTATGTAACATATTTCATATTTGATTATCAACAAATAAATCGATAGAATTGGATGAATATAATATCAATTCACAGGCAGGAACTGTGTATATACCACAGTATGATAATTTAATTATTACAAAGTTTGATATTTTTACTTATGATAATGTTTATTTGCTATTCCAAAATAGTTCAATATATAAAAAGTATAATAATCTTCATTTAACTCTCTTTCGGACTTGCCTCCCTCCCTCCTCTGTTTGTCAGTCGTGTGTCTGTCTGTCTGTCTGTCTGTCTGTCTGTCTGTCTGTCTCTCTCTCTCTCTCTCTCTCTCTCTCTCTCTCTCTCTCTCTCGTTCACTCTTTTTTTCTTTCTTTCCTACTTTTCATCTTTTCATTATGTTTGATTGAAACATATTACTGTTATGGCATATGTACGCTTACTTCCTCTCTATATCTTTTCCCTACTCTCTTTTTTCTTTCTTTCTTTTTTCTTTCTTTCTTATTATATTCTTTCTATATAGCATGTCCTTTTTTCTCTCCTTGCTTTTTTATAATATAAACGGAATTGTCTATTATTTAGCTGGCATGCCTATACTCGTAAGAAATAAGATTTCGGTGGATAAGCAAAACCAAGATAATCAGGATTTACATTTTTGGATTTGATTTTGGAAAATTTGGACGGTCTCTTTTTTAACCAGAGAGTGTTACAAGATGATAATGGCCGTATAAATAAGGAACGCGAGTATTAATATGTTTTATTATCAACAAATAACTCGTAAGCATCGGATTAATAACATAGCAATTAATGAACACTGGAAAATCTTTTTTAAAAACCTGGAAAGTTTCATGGGCCTCCATTTCAAACTTAATGTGTCGTTTTTTCTTCAGATTCTTACGTTATCCCCTCATTTCTGATTGAGAGTGATGATGGGTTGATATAGAAATTAATTGAATACCTATCTCATCTTCTGTGCTACGTTGAGAGGCTTGAATACGTTGGCTGAGCCGATGCTGAGTTGGCTGACAATTCCTTGAAGTCTGGAGTCTGGAAACCAGCTTGGGATGCTGGGGGGCATCATGTGTTGTGCCATTTATAGTTTTTAGTAATAACACAAGGCCATTTCTTTTTCTCAAGAGAATTTTTCCCAAACCAAAACTGCCGATAGCAAGAGACCACATTTCACTCTCTCAGTGCATTGTCCCGGACTCACTCCACACTATCAGCGCTCACTTATCCTCTTTTCAACTTGACCACATCTCAGGTCTTAGCCAATAGAAAATTCCATGTGACCTTATAAGGATAATAGTTCATTCAAATCTACATATAATTCTTATTTTCCTTCTATAAACTTTTCCGAGGTAATTTACACGTCACTGTTACTTTCAGCGCTCTCCCCTCTCTATTATGTTACAAAATTAAGTTTTACGATAATATTTATTATTGTTTACTTTCAATACATTCAATAATATTGTATGTAGTCAAGTCAAGTTATTGCGATGGGGTTGTATTACATTTTTTAAATTTTCATATTATTTTTCTATTCATGAGTCAAACACGTTTTTTTCATAAAAATTATTAATCTAACAATGTCATATCCGTCATTTATTATTTATACCATTAAGCTATCTGTGAGGTGTATATACGTAAATACAACTAGAGTTCATTTGCCCATTGATAATAAAACTGTTATTTTACGCAGCGAATGCCCACTTTTAGCATAAGCTCCTTTCATCTCATCATACATAATTGATTGTGTAGCATTGTAAGCAAATAGTACACGGGAGCGAACAGTTATCAAAAGAGAGATAGGAGGAAAGAAAGAAGAGTTGACAGAGTTCATCATCTCTTCTGTGTGTAAAAAGATATGCCTTATCTAGCACCCGGACACAAGTCACCAGCTGAAAGTATTGAACAAAGAATGGAAGGTGCCACACAACCGAGGTCGTGAGGAACTGTTACTCCCAATATATATATATAACCTTTGGGAATGATGGATTAACCTCGAAATATTGATAAATGAATAAGATTAAAAACACTACATTTTTCATGCTTCTAAAACAACCAAAAATGTCTCCTAATATATATATATATATATATATATATATATATATATATATATATGAAACTAAATTATCCCGACTAAAAATTTCGCAAAACACCGTGTGCGATAGGAGGAACACAGGACAGCTCTTTCGACTTATTGTCAATGTCAAGTGTTCCTCATGTCGCACACGATGTTCCCCGAATTTTGTAGTCGTGGTAATTTAATTTTATTAATTAATATATTCCTTATTCTACACATCCCCCCATATATATATATATATATATATATATATATATATATATATATATATATATATATATATATTTGGCTGTGCTCGAGTAAGACCATTTCCAGTTCTTTTTTTATAGTTGAGTGCCAGTAGCATTTGACACTGTATGCTTGTGTTTTCTCAGATCACTCACCAGGCCAGCCCTGGAGAGACATACTCTGCCATATAAACTGCATGTTGCAACTTCTCCACTTTGAATGTTGCTGGACTGAATATTACATTTTCTAATAGCCCGCTTTAATTTTTGGTTTTTAATTCGGTTGGACGCAAATTCTTACACAGATCGGTAGATGCTGGCTATACAGCCAGGTCTATTACAAGCTAGCTTCTCCCAAGCCTTCACAGCAATAGCAGCATTTTTCAGAGTGTCCTTGAGGCACTCCATAAAACTCAATTTGGGTTTGCACTGACGACGTTTGCTAGTTAGGATTTCCCCGTAAAATAGTTGCTTTGGGATTTGGCAATGATTCATGCGTACTAGATGACCAGACCAGCGAAGACGATATCCAAGGATCAAACTCTCAATACTAGGCAGGTGAAACCTTTCAAGTATTGTGGTGTAAATGACAACAATTCTATCCCTATTATCCTGCGAAGGCAATTCTGATGTTAACTATCAAGTGTCCTAAGATGTCGTCTGTAAACAACCCAGGTCTCACAGGTGTACAAAAGGGCAGTGAGCACACAGAATCGGTATACACCCAGCTTGGTGGAGATGTTAATGCTAAACCCTATTCTCAGGCAACCCAAAGTTATAAACTACTAAAAGTAGAGGAATGATATGTAAATTGGGGAGGTGATATTTTATTATGAAATAAAATATCAAATAAAGGGGATACGAAGGCCTTCTCGACCGGTACTTTTTCAAGTATTTTCACCGGTTGACAATTAAAAGTCAGAATGTAAAGAAATTGATAAGAACAAAGCATTTGACTCAGCGATCGCTGAGCACTTATCTAAAAATGCTTGTTTGACTGACTATACAGATGAGTGCTTCTCCGTCTTGCACAGAGCCAGGTCTAAACAACATCTAGCAGTCCTTGAGGCAGTTAGTATTTCTTTTCTCAGACCTACTCTGTGCAGACAAACACCGAGACACTCCATCTATTCACTGGGAGGTATACACAACCCTGGTTTAACCTCTTTTCCCATTTTTCTGTCCCCCCCCCCACACACACTCTGGTTAACCCATTTGTTCTTATCAATTTCTTTACATTCTGACTTTTAATTGTCAACCGGTGTAAATACGTGAAAAATTATCGGTTGAAAAGGCCTTCGTATTCCCTTTATTTTATATTTTATTTCATAATATATATATATATATATATATATATATATATATAATATATATATATATATATATATATCAAATAATGTATTTATTTATAATTTTTTTATATGCAGTTACATTTTTCTCAATTCTTTAATGTATGTTCCTTAATATATGGCAAATAAATCTGTGTTGTTGGTGCTCCTCTACATTTTGCTATTGTTGTTCGTGAATAGCTGAAGCTCCATTTTCCTGGGAGATAGATAGGTAGGCGTGGTCAGTTTGAGTGTCGACAAGAAACCCTGATTTGACACCTGCGAATTTTTTTCTTTGGAGTTGGTTGAAGGAGTAAGTCTACTCTACGAAACCACTGACTTTGTAAGAACTTGAAGGACAAATACGAAATTTTATATTGCGCTATTCCACAAGAGTTCCTGGGAAGCTCAGTTTATGAGATTCCCGAGCGGTTTGAGAGGCTGGAGACGAATTTTGGTGCCCATATAGAATTTTAAGTAAAACTCTATGTAATGTATAATCTTCGTATATTAATTATTTGTAAAAATAATCATTTAGAAATAAATTATAAGATTTCTAAAATGTGGAAGTGAGCTCCTTTACAAAAATTGACCAATAAACTAAGTGCCAAGTTACAGACCATTTAATCTACCTTTGCTCACAGTATGTATACTTGATTAGCAGTTCCTGTGGAAATACCAGAATATGATAATTCAATTATGTTTACTTAAGAGCTAATTGAGGATAGTTCAATATGTAAAAACTATGATAATCTGCATTTACCTCTCTTATACTCTTTTTTTCTTTTTCTTCTTTTCCTCTTTTCATTATGTTCGATAGAAACAGATTTGAGTTATCACTTCTACGTGCTCAGATCGTCTCTCTCTTTTTTTCTCTCTTTCGTTCTTTCTTTCTTTCTTTCTTATATTTTTCTGTGTGGCATATCCTTTTCCTGGTCTTTCTTTAATTATTATAAAAAAAGAATGGTGCATTATCTAGCTAAGGGGGCGACACTCATAAGAAATGAAAATTCGGCGGATAAGCTCACCAGATAATCAGGGTTTACTTTTTTTGCATTTTATCTTGGACGATTTCGACGGTGTCAGTTTTAAAAAGAGGGAGTAGCAAGTTGATAACGGTCGTATTTTAAGGAACACGTGTATTAATATATAGATAATATGTGTTGTGCCGCTGTTTTTCCTTCTATTCAATAATGTATGCATGTGTGTGGTGTGTGTATGTGTGTGTCTGTCTGTCTTTCTGTGTCTGTGTAAGTGGCATTAGTTGTGGTTGAATCTACATCTGTGTGTACTTCCTGTTGCTGTCACTAAATGACAGTTAAATACGTTGTCTGTACACTTTTCAAATTTGTTTTTAGTCAGTCACTGTTCAAGAATATAAGGTAATGTCACACTGAAAACATCCCGTTTTCGTTAGATCAGGAACATTAAGCAGCTATGTGTCAGTTCACTGCGTTGATGGGTAACCACTTGATAACAGCAGGAACTCTAAACAAACTTAAGCCTGCATATATATATATATATATATATATATATATATATATATATATATATATATATAGAGAGAGAGAGAGAGAGAGAGAGAGAGAGAGAGAGAGAGAGATATGGGGGGAATAGAAATTAGAATTAGTTAAATAGATCACTAATTAGGACGGAGCCTATTCTAGTAGAGACCACTACAAGCGGATTTAACAGATTTGAATTCAGAGTTTTCCTTCTCCTAGACTGGTTGCCTAAGTTTAAAGAGCCCAGTCTGTCCTACTATTTGCCCATAACTGGAAGGAGAGTATTTGGATTCATACCTTTCCCAAGTGTATTAACGCTATGTAAACTATAGCGTCGTGCAGGATTCAAACTCAGGTCAACGAGTTAATTTCCTACGAATCTAACCATTACACCACCCACCTCCAAATATATATATGTGTGTGTGTGTGTCGTTGTGTTTGTCTGTCTGTCTATCTATCTGTCTGTTTATGTCTCTGGGTCTCTGTATGTATGTGTGTGTCATAATGGCTGTATATAAGTGGTTGTGATTGTATCTAAGTCTGTGTGTATTTGTTTTTGCTGTCACTAAATGACAGTTAATTTAAGTTCAATCCAATAGCAAAATGACTATCCATTTATATCTAAGATAAAATATTCTGTTAGCTAAAAATAACTTTACACATAAAAAGATTATACCGTTTTATTTTAGATCTGTTCTATGTTTTCTATGTTATCGGAAGATTTTCCGTTCACCAGGACATAATTATGGTGTTTTATTTATAAGGTTTAGAATAATAGACTTCTATTTCTGTTACTTCACTCCAAGAATCCATTTATATTGAGTAATTCCGAGAAAACGGCATCAAATAGTGATATGCATAAAACACACATAGGTATTCACACGCGCACACACACAGACACACGCGCGGGAGCTCACCCCTTATTCTATATGTAATAATACATACTAGCGGGACCTGTGGATATACCATATTATGATAATTTAATTATTACAACGTTTGATATGTTTTCTTAAGAGCTTTTGCAAAATAGTTCAACATTTAAAAAAGTATAAAAATATTGATTTAACACACTCTCCTTTTTTTTCTTTCTTTCCTTTTTTTTTCTTCTTTTTATTATGTTCGATTGAAATAGATTAACTTTATTGCTACCGCACGCTCATCCCCTGTTTCTATCTTTCGCCTACTCTTTTTTATCCTTCTTTCGTTTTTTATTTATTTCTTATTATATCTTTCTGTGTAACATGTCCTTTTACTTCCCTTTCGTTATGATAAAAACGGAATAGACCATTATTTAGCTGAGGTAACGACACTCATAAGAAATAAGAATTCAGCGGGTAAGCAATACCAGATAACCAGGATTTACATTTTGTATTTCATCTGAGACGATTTGGACGGTATGATTTTAAACAGAGGGTGTTGCACGATGATAATGGTCGTTCAATTAAGGAATACGAGTATTAATATATAGATAACTATGCAAATTGTCTCATGAATATTCAGCGAATAATTATGATATAGCGTCATCATATTAACTTTTCAGCCTACATGAAAAGTTCACAGACTGATACGTCCATAGGCTGATAGGTTCATATGATTATGTCAAATCTGCTAGTGGTGAATTTTATTTTATTTTACCAATGAGCTCCAAGGACTGTAAGATGTAAGAAATTTGTGCACTGCAAGTGGACTATTTTGAAAAATAAAGTATGTGTGTATTGTTAATATATATATATATGTATATATATATATATATATTATATATATATATATATATATATATATATATATATATACTCCTGTCACTTTCAACAGAGCATAAAATCAACAGGTAAGAAACAATATCAAATACAACTAGCCAATTAACTACCTGGTCGGACAGAATGCCACAGTACCCCAACAGTACAGACAAGAGAAAAGGACAGTCAGTCTCTCTTAACCCTTTGAAAAAGTGGGATGGCCCTCGGAATATTGATAAATAAATAAGTTTAAGAACACAATATTCATCACTTTGTTTCTGATCTTCATTGTTTTCAAGGTTCTAAAACAATCAAAACACATTTCCATAATATATATATATATATATATATATATATATATATTATATATATATATATATAGGGATAAATATATGAACTCACCACATATATATATATATATAGTTTAAATTCAGAGTTTTCGTTATTCTAGACTGGTTGCCTAACCAAGGTTAAAGAGCCCAATCTGTCCTACTATGTACCCATAACTGGAGAGAGAGAGAGAGCAGTTGGATTTATACCTTTCCCAAGTGTATTAGCGCTATCTAAACTGTATCTTCGTCTATGATTTGAACTCAGGTCAACTAGCCCATTTCCTACGACTTAAACCATTACAGCACGCCCCTCCATTAACAAACGGAACAATTTATTTCAATTATTTTTATTATGAACACATTTTTACACAAAAAAGGGAAATATATTTTAAAAAATAGTTAATATATATTCTGAAATATGATTGCCTAAGAATTCGTGGTCGAGCAAAGTTCAAAAAGTCCATACGGTTTCAAAGTTGCACAAGCTGAATTTATTCTGTAGGAAGTGAAGCGTCTCTGGAGAATATCGAATAAAAAGAATTAAACCGTTATCTTTTCATGTTAGCTTGTAAGACGAGCTGAGTTTCTGTTATTCCAGACATTTACCATCGCCACAATCATTGTATATATATTTTGGGTACAATTTAAGATAACACGATGGATGTGTAATCTAAAAGAAAATATTTTTTATTTGTTTATTTATTTATTTATTTTTTGTTGAAACAAATTTACAACTGGGAGCAAGCTCAGATTGTCTACAAATCTAGTTTCAATTATTGATTAGTTGGCTGAGGGAAATATTCTTACATGAAAGGGAATAGATCGCGTCAGCCAAGAGAAAAATTAATAATACTATGTAAAAATATTTTCGTTTCTTTAAAAGGAAGCCACAAGTTCATTCATTGAAATTAGAACAATACAAAGAAAATGAAGAAATATACTTTAGAAATATGCGTAAGAAAAACAATCCGTAGAAATGTGTGTCAATATTTTTGCTGTTTTTCTAGTGGGATTATTATAGCTTTTCTCCTCGTATTCCCTGCCCTAGTCATATTGTGTGCATTATCGTTTATTTGTCTTCTGAAGTCTCAATATAGTTGTTTTCCTTTACATTTTGTTGTTTAGTAGTAGTAGTAGTAGGAGGAGGAGTAGTAGTAGTAGTAGTAGTAGTAGTAATTATCTCTCTCTATATATATATATCAATAATCGCGTTCCTTAATTGTACAGTTGTTATCATCTGGCATCACCCTCTGGTTCAAAATAAAAGCGTCCAAATGGTCCAAGATGGAATGCAAAAATGTAAATTCTGATTATGTGTTGTTGCTTATCAACCGAATTCTTATTTCTTATAAGTGTGGTCACATCTGCCAAACAATGGACATTCCGTTTTTATTATAGAGAAAGAAAAAGAAAGAAAAACGATATGCTACACAGAAAAATATTTAAAAGAAAAAGAAAGAAAGAAAGAAAGAAAGTATGGGAAGATAGAGAGTGGAGGTGATAACGCTAATCTGTTTCAATCGAACATAATGGAAAGAAAAAAAGAAAGAAAGGAAAAAAGAGTGAGTGAGAGTTAAATCAAGATTATTATACGTACTATTTGCATTATTCAGACTATTGTCCTCATCTTTATTGTTATCTGCACAAGTTTTGGGTCGATGTACTCTCCGGCCTTCTTCAGGTATTTATTGGCGGATTCAGGAACCTTCACGAACTCGGGAACTTTCTCGTGACAAGAAATACCTGAAGAACGCCGAAGTCTTCATTGATTCAAACGTTGTACAGATATCAATAAAGATGTAGATTATAGTCCGAATAATCCAAATAATACAAATTATCAAGCCTCATCAAAAAATTTCAGAGAAATAAGATAATTATACGTTTAACATATCGAACATATAATGATAATGGTCTTAAGATTAAGGAAATAGTATTAATATATGGACTTTTTTACTATGTATGTTGTAAGAAATACTTTATGTTAATATTTGGAAACTTTCATTATTCACATCGTGCATAAAGTTATGTGAATCCATATGACATGCCTATTTTGATAAGAATATTAATTTCTTAGGTTCTAATCTTAAAATGTATATTTATTGTTTCGTATCTTTTAAAGTTTTTAGTAAGCCCCTTTCCGCTTATAAATAGCTTCATCACACAAAACAATTCTAATTAGATATAAACAAGTGGGTGATTTCTTTCTTTTAATAAAAAGATTACACCTAGAGATTCATAAAGAAAGATTTGGAAAAGTTGGTTGGTTGATTGGATCTTACTGCATTTCAACCTTTGTTCGGTTATTTTATCCCGAAGACGTTTTAAACACATTTTTAAAACTCATTTATTTCTATTTAACCCATAGATGGAACCATAAAGGGTACTACCACTCCGGGTCCGAATGGACCTGGGAGTAATGATGATGAAAGGGTATTCCACTTTCCCGGGAACTCCAGAATTAGAACTTCACCATCAGATAGAATTTAACGACATACCCTAAACAGGACACTAAAACCCTCAGTCACCGCCTTTTAGCACATATATGACAAAATCGGTTGGGCTTGCCATAAAGGCAATAGGGTTGTAACAATGATATAGGCATTGACGTGACCAGCTGATTGATAAAAGGAGGCCTCTTCGACCGACCGTCAAGCCTAAGGGCCAAAGTGGAGCTTTGCATGTCATGGACTGCTTAGCCACCAGAATCCCATCCTTAACCATTACTGGTCACCACTCATTATCAACAGGAGGACCCACAAATAATGTTTGCCTCTCTTCGGCACCATGAAAGTAGATTTGAGAGTCAAACATTATTCCAGTGACGAGGAAGTGAAATCAGTGGTGAAGCAGTGGCTCAAATAATAGTCAACAGAATTTTACGGGGTATGGATACATGTTCTCATTTAAAGGTGGAACATTGCTATTGAAATGTTGAAGATGTGGAGAAGCAGGGACGTGATCCACAGAGGACCAACTTCATTTTGATGTATGATATATGTTCCTGAGTTGGTAATTATACCTGTCCTAAACAAAACTGCATTACTTTTTGAATAACGCTCGTATTTCAGATTATGTCAGCTGAAATAGGAATAACTGTTACGTGCTGTGCTTTTTTGTCTTACTTTTGCATATTATGATGTTAGCATTATTTCCCGTGGTTGAGTTCACAGCGCTGCAAATCAATGAAAGCCGAGAGGTGAGTAAATACGTGGATATTTATTTATGCAAATTGTAACGCCTACATTTTGCTGTTTTGCTGATATTCCTGGTGGGGAATAATGCACAACCTGATACACCTCCATATTATATATATATACACACACACACACCTTGTATATGTATATATATATATATATATATATATATATATATATATATATATATATATATATATATATATATATACAAGGTGTGCAAAAATGTATCAAGAATCTTTGTACATTTCAACACACCTTGTATTTTGAAAAAATTAACGTTCCATTCCTTGCTCATTTCTATCTTTGTAAATACAGCTTCAATATCGATACTTTTATGAGATATCTTATATATTATATATATATATATATATATATATATAAGATGAAATGAAACAAACAGGAATATTTATTTTATGTTGTTTATTTTCCTTAACTAGTTTCGACCTTTGTGGCGAGTCCATCTGTTCAGTGAATATATATATATATATATATATATATATATAATCTAATTTCTTTGATTTCCAGTTACTCTAGTCTGTTTTCTAAATGTGGCTGGGGGGGCGGTTTTAAGTGTCCCAACTACTATTGGTATCACTTTCACTCTCATATTTCACAGTTTTTTTTAAATTCTCTACCAATGTCCAGGTATTTGTCCATATTTTCGTTTTCTTTCATCTTCACCCTGTGATCTGTTTTTTTGTTAATCCCTACTAGGTCTGCTTTCTGGATTGTATGAGGCTTTATCGCAAAGGCCCATGGAATTTTACATGTTTCATTCTCAAGAAAAGATTCTGGTTTATGCTAAAAGCATTTTGTTATATGCTCAAAATTTAGTTTCTTGCACTATTTCCAGTGGATCACCTTTCCAACACAGTGCCTAGCCTTGTATTTCCGTTGTGCTAGTTTGCTGCATTAGATTAATACATGATTCATCATGGTCTCATCTCTGTCACCACACCTATTACATTTGCTGTTTTGCTGTGACTTATCATTTTTTGATTTCATATAATTTGTTCTTATGGCATCATTTTGTGCAGCAATTATTAGTGACTATTTTCATACCATTGATGTAAGTGTACGGACTACAAGTGGACTATGTTGAAAAATAAACTTCATTTGGTCCAGTTACATGAGTGTATCTTGGTAAGACTATGTACATTTCAGTCTGTCGTTTCTTGTAGATATGTTGAGAGAAAAATGTTTGTCGATAATTTCGAATTGATTATTTTCTTCATTTAAAATTTGATGATCATTTGGGAATCCAATTATATCAATGTATTCTTCTAGTCAATAAATGACACCTCTGTTGGTTTTCTTATATTTGATGTTGTTGATTTTATCGGATTCCTATTTGTGTTTTGTTATGATTCTTTTTTTTTCAATTACCTTAGGTAATTAAATGATGTACTGTTTTTCTATTTTTCATTGTTAAATGTTAAACCTTGTTTTGGATTTAGAATGAGAAGCTAAGAGACAATGTCTGTATTACACTAGCGCCACTTGAGGTTCATTTTGTCTCTATAAATGAACTCTCCCACGTGAATCACTTCCCTACCCAAGGATGCCGGCTTTGTAATTCATTTTGTGCCGGTTATTATTTCATTCCTTACGAGTTTTTCACACTGGCGTTAGCTGATGGTCTTTCACTGGAGCCTGAGGGACAAACAATCTCTTCAGATTTCCATTATCTTCTGAGTATGCTAGCCGATTTTAACAATGTTGTTATTTGTAGGGGTTCACTTCTACCTCTGATGTTCAGGTTCTCTAGTGTATTTTCTAAACTTTTTGGGACAGTTCAAAGTGCACCAACTATAATTGGTATAACTTTCACCTTGATATTCTAGAGTTATTATTAAAAAAAACGGGAATAATTATCGTTTGTTTAAAATTACTTTCTTATATTTTCTTTATTCGTAGAGTTTGTTTATTCTCAATGTACAGTTTATGTGGGTAACATATCAGGAAGAAATGTATAACAGTCTCGACGTGCAGACTGGTTTCTTCGTTCTTTTAGGAAACATCAATGCTCGTATGTTTTTTTTTCGTTCTGCATTCTCAGTTCACTTGAACGTTCGTCTCCTAGCCACCAAAACAGATAAATGGACAAATCACGAAATATATCATGTGATATATATATATATATATATATATATATATATATATATATATATATATATATATATATTTAGAGAATTTATCTGTTTACTATTTTCAATAAAAGTTAGCGGTCTGATGAAACTCATGGGTATATTCAGATACATGTGGGCAGAAAGTAAGTTAAGGGAGCGCGGACATGGAGTCAACGGCGCCTATGTGATCTTCAAAACAAGGTCTCGCATTGAATATGTCAGTAACCAGGCGACGTTGATTCCATTTCAATGCTACCTTAATTTAAATATAAATATGATATTAAGTTCTGTTTACTTATAAATAATAATATTTATTTCTCTCTCTCTCTCTCTATATATATATATATATATATATATATATATATATGTGTGTGTGTGTGTGTGTGTGTGTGTGTGTGTGTGGTATTTGTGGAAAAGGTGACTACCGGTGATGCAAGTTTCACAATGAGAAGACAGCGATATAACAAATATAATGCATTTAACATGTGTATCTTTTCGCGATAAACGAATACACACGAGCAATCGACTGCAATTAATCGATATCTTGATTAATCCAGTAGATTTAACCCCGAAGAACCTTATGTTGAAACTCGAGTAGGTTATTACTGTGTACCATTATCATAATATATATATTTATATATGTGTGTGTGTATGTGTGTGTGTGTGTGTGACGGGTGTTATATTACTGGATAGGTGATACTTAGATGGTGACTTCACCAACACCAATCCAGAATGCTAGATTAAGCATAACTTTTAAATCTAGTCCACTGGAAGACACGCAGAAAAGTGTTGAAAGATTTTCTACCTGTATTCCAGTGGGTTTCCTTCTGATGAGGCTCACAGAACACCTGAATCCAACATGCTCACGGGTGCCTAACATCTTTCATTCGCCGTTACCACTAAGACCTTGTGTACAATATTAAGCTTGTATTGTTACACCTAGAAGAGATGCTGAACTCTGCTGGCATTTTTCATAAGTCACATATTCGATCCCCGATACTGTTTGCTTATACTGCTATGCTGATCTTATGCCAAATAATTTTAGTCTTATTATTATTCGATCTGTATATGTTTCTCTAAATTTTGTATTTGCCTCAAGGTATGTTTTTGTTATTTTCGCTTTTTCCCCTTCCTCTGATAAATCTTCTTTTCCGACAACAGATTTCAATATTGATTTTTAAACCCTTCCTGAATCTTATCTAATTTTCCTTCACTCTTCCTTATAACTCCCGCGTTTTCCGCTTTCTTTCTTGCCTCCAACGCCATTCAGTTTCATTCACTTTATTCTTTCGTTCCTTACTCTTTTTAGTTGGAAAACCGCTTCTGCCGCTACAAACAGAATCCATTCAACTCGGACCTGAAGCAATTTTGATCTTTTGTTACAAAGGAAGAAACCCAGCATCATCACCTTCAGTAGTGAAATTCCTGATTTTATCAAGCTATATTATTGGCTTTTTATCTCCACCCTTTGCTTCTGATCAATGAACAATTATGCTACATCGTTAAATCTTACGCTAAATCCGGTCAATTTCATCGATAAACGTGATTTCAAATACGTAAATTTTGCAGAATAATATAAACGTTAGCTCATTCCTTATATATATATATATTATACAAGCTCAGCCCACTCATACATACACACACACACACATACACACACACACACAAACTTATATCAAGAAAGAAATAGATATAAATCCGACATTATAAATGTTTAAAAATGAGAAGAAAGCATGAATTGAGTTGAAAATTGACATTTTAAGTCGACGCTATAGCATTTCGGTTTTACAGAATTTACACATACATATATATGCATTTTGTTGAATAATATAAATATCAGCTCATTCATAACTAAACATGCTCATCACACACATTCACACACACAAACACACACACACATACACTCTCACACACACACACACACACACACACACACATATATATATATATATATATATATATATATATATATATATATATATATGTTGTACCGGTCGTTCCTACAGTGGAGAACATGCACCGGTTCTCACTATAAATAGTGAGACACCGAGTGGAAAGGTACTACTGTTCCCGTTAACGACAAGCTAGTCGTACATGTACCATGATTGTAAATACACTTGTCTTATTTTACCCTATCTCGACTTGACTTCTTTTTACTGTTGGGGCTAACATCACAACAATATATAAGTGAGGGTAGCGTGGACACGTAACTCAATAATGCGATTTTCAAGTCACGAACTTAGATATACATGCTCTATCAACGATATTGAGCATTATTTACTTATAGATATAGCACTCTTTATCATCAATATAAAAATATCAAAATATATCTAAATATGTATGCGCGTGTGCGTGTGAGTGCGAGGGTCATTCAATAAATAAGCGGAATTGTTTAAAAATATAAAACCCCTTTTTTTACAGAATTCTTTTTTTAATTGTTTGAATTTAGTGTATAGCAAAAATTCCAAGTTATGTTGATCTCACAAAAAAGTCGTTTGGTATATACTGATCGAGGCTTAAAGAAATTCTTAATGGTTGAGAAGTGGAAACCATGTGAAATGTGAATATCGATGTGTCATGTGCACGGAGAAATTGTTTTAGACAAAACATGGGTTTGTCTGATTTGAAAAGACAATCCAAAGCCATAAAGAAAGAGCCCAAAAGAAGGTAATATTGATAGACTTTTAAGACAAGAAAGGTCCCATTACTATTTCATTCCTTGAAAATCTGAAACTGTAAACAGTGTTTTCCATGAACAATTTATAAGGCAAAATTCACCTTATTTATTGAATAACCTTCGCACATGTACACACACACACACACACACACACACACACACACGCACACAGTCTATCCCCAGCCGGGATCGTAACCCGTACGATTTGTCAGTCCCTAACCATTGTGTTATCAGCACACCCACTTATAGTTGAGAGAATTATTACTTATAGATAACGCCCAGAGTGCTCAACATGCCAAGGGTGGGGGTATATGTAAGAGAGAGGGATAGAGATAGATAGATAGATAGAGAGAGAGAGAGAGAGAGGAGAGAGAGAGAGAGAGAGAGAGAGAGAGAGAGAGTTTGAATCAGAAAGTCACAGTTAAACAAATACATTTTGATCTGAAAATTCCCTGTATAGTGCATGAGCTATTAATCAATCTTTCTTTGTGAGAAATAAAATTATATCAAAAATTACAAGCACTGTTGGCTTTGGGCTTTAGAATACACTTTCTGTACCTCTTCAGATGGTTAACACTCCACAGTGGGGCCACCTGTTGGACGTGTTGTGGTAAACACTGGTGGCTGAGCAGTCCATGACATGCAACACTCTACCTAGGCTAGACGGACAGTCGAAGATGCCCCTCTGACCAGTCGGCTGATCACATCAAGCGCTAGAACCTATATAATAGTCTCGACCTATTGCCTTTATGGCAAGCCCGAATCCTTTTTTTCATATATTTGCTTGAAGGCGGTGGTTGAGAGTGTTAATGTCCTGTTTATGAGGTTAAACTCTATCTGGTGGTAAAGTTTCAGTTCTGGAGCATGCGTAATGTGGAGAACCTCTTCATCACCAGTACTCCCAGGTCCACTCTGATTCGGAGTAGTTGTGCCTGTTAGGGTTTCCTATATGGGTTAAATAGAAAAACGAGTTAAATATGTTTAAAAATTGAGTTTAAAATATACAATGAGTACATATGAATAATGAATTAAAGAAAAACATGTGCGGCATAAAACGACTCAATGGGTTCACACATAAAACTAACCAACCAATCAACCAACCAAAAATTACATATATGAATATGATCAGCATTATACAAAGTAATTATTAGAAAATAATCCCAGAGGATTTATGCTGAATAAATAACTAGAGAAAAGTGTAAATATAAATGTATAATGTACACAATTCCCTAATCTCTAGGCATAACATAATCCTAGACAGGATGCCATGCCGTTAAATCAATCAATCAATCATTCAGTCTAAGAGGCTGTTGACTTATCGTTAAAATGAAATTGATACTCTTAAGAAACAACTACATACAAATGTAAATGTTCATATAAATGCTCAAGAGTTAGATAATCCTAGACGAGTTGACATGCCATTAAAATCAATCCGTTATTTAGATTAATATTCAATATATTGATTGCCTTGGGCGATGAGATTTGTAAACATAAAAACATTTGCCTTCCTACTAATATTGGCTTAGGAATAGCAATGTTCATGGTTCGATACCGGTTCCTACCGACGCAGAGTATAAGTAGTACAAAATCCGGCTGATAACACCAATATGCCATTTCACCAACACATACGAAGTATGTCAGAAAAGTTCCAGTATGTCAGAAAACTTCGATATGAGGGGCATCGTCCACTGCGAATTCTTGCCACAGGGTCAGTCGATCAACCAGCATGTCTACAAAGGGATACTGCAGCGTTTGCTTCGTTCAGTGTGCGTGAAGAGGCGAAAGAAGTGGCAGGACAACACGTGGGTGCTTCACCATGACAACGCATCTGCCCAAACTACCCCGAGTATCCGAGAGTTCCTGGGCAAGAAGAACATCACTGGGCAGGAGCAACTTCCCTACTCGACCGACCTGGCCCCATCTGATTTTTTCTTCTTCCGCAAGCTCAACAGGGTCATAAAAGGAGCCCGTTTTGAGGATAGGCATGACATCAAAAAGACTATGACGACAAAGCTACGGAAAATTCGGGAAGAATCCTTCCAGAAGTTCGTGCAAGCGTGGCAGAGAAGGATGGGAAAGTGCATTAGACTCCAGGGACGATATTTGAAGGGGATAACTTGCAGTTTGTAATTTGGATTTGAAATCTAAAAAACTGTAACTTTTGAGACATACCTCTTATAAAAACAGAATTCTGTATTGAACTACGAAGCATTACTACCAAAGAAACTCAATGTTTGACAATATTTTGTATAATTTTTCTACATCGAATATTGCACAGATAAAACAAAAAAACTGTGTGTAGTTTCAGATGCGTTGCGGAAGCAACTTTTTAAAAACTGTACCACGAAGTCAGAACACGTTTTATATAATTAGAAAACTAAAAACTGAATTTCTGCAATAAATAAAAAAATGCAGTGTTCTTAGATTTAGCTTACAATTTCTACTTTTAGAAATTGTCAGCTTATATATATATATATATATATATATATATATATATATATATATATAGCGTGTGAATGTATATATGTGTGTATATATATGTTTGAATATATGTGTATATATATATATATATATGTATATATGTAAGTGTGGGTGTATGTATAAGTGTGTGCATGTATTATAATGTTCTTTATGTACATATACATGAATAATCTAAAACTTGTATGTGAAAATATATAATTTGTATGCTGCCATGTATACCTTGTTTTAGTAAGACAAGCAGTCGGTCTTATACGTGCAGATTTGAATTCAGTGATTCAAATTCCATTGTTTTGTTTGATCCTTTTTTTTTCTTTTCTTTTTTTTTTTTCTTTTCTGAAATTTGAATATAAAATTCTTTGTCAGTCTCAAAAGTGTAGGTCACTTTTTATGTTTTTTACAATTATTTTTCTTCAACTTTTTTATGAAACTATTGATAAGACAAATATTGATGCCTTTGTTCCAAAAAGAATGAGAATAAAGAAATGAATATATCGTATTTTCAATAGTTTGATTGATTTTGAAATTAACAGATACTATATAATGATTTTTTTAAACAAAATTCTGGAATAAAATTTGAAAAGAAAGTTTTTATTGTTTGAAACGGGGAAATTTAAAAATCTTTGAAAAATACTAATGTAACGTTGCGGGGTACGGTTTAATGTAGTTAGTAACAATTCTATACTTATATTTTTACGGTTCAACTATTCTCTTGACTGGTATGGTTGGGTTTGTCTGTGTCCGTTGGTGGATCTGTGGTTGGGCTGGATGGTATTCACGATGTCTTCAAGACTGGAGATTACTTTGGAATATTTACACGTTTTTTTTTCTTTATGTATTTTTTTCCAATGGGGCTCAAACACTAACCGCTTAACTGGTTTTTCTTTTAACATAACTATGGCTAATAGTTAGAGTCATATCCATGGGTAAAAATATATATCTAAAACTTATTCATATTTTATAGGAATACTTGATGCCATGCATCTGTATACTATTCGGATTAAAAAGATTTATTTGGATATATAATTGTTTGCTAAGGATTACTCTTACTTGAAAACATATAGATGAGCACAAAAATGACTATTTCTAAATAGAAATAATTTCATTGGTAAGCTGAGTTCAAATTATAACTATGGATGGGCTTTTACAGCATTAATGGCTTTTGTTCCCATTGGTTGTACAAATTAGCCTTAGATCACACACAGTAAAATGGCTTTCACTAGAAAACCGCATCGGCAACCCGTAGTACACACGAAGTAAGAACGGCCATATTTTCATTCAATTTTTTAAGAAAAAAATTAGGACTTCGAACACACCAGTCGAGCCGATGAAAAATGTAGTTGCGCGAATGACTGGTTATGCAAACCAAAGACGGCCAAACGGCTGGTCGAATCAAACCAAGCAGCATTAGTTAGCGTCAGTTCCTATCTTGAACTAGTGTCTGATATTGTTTTTTGTTGCGTTTGTGTTTATTTTCTATTTTACGGCTACTTTAACTCTTATTCATGGATTCTTAGAAAAGCGGCGGTGATACTACCGGAAATGGAAAAAGGAGAGTTGTAAGAGTAACGATAGAATTGAAGAAGGAGATTATCGCCAAGTTTGAGAATGGTGTTCGTGTCACTGATCTTGCAAGCCAATATGACATGGCGAAATAGACGATTTCGAATTTAAAAAAAAATAAAGACGCAGTAAAGGCAGCTGATGCTGCAAATGGGATGTTACAGATGATAGACAAGTCTTCTTTACACTATTTATTATGGGAAATAGTGTTTCAGTTTTCGAACAAATCGGTTCTTTTTAACAGAATTTTGAAGCAAATTATATACGAAAACCTCTGTAAATATATATATATATATATATATATATATATATATATATATATATATATATATATTATATATATATATGTGTGTGTGTGTGTGTGTGTGTGTGTGTGTGTGAGACTGTCATTTTTTTCGTTAAAAGGAAATTGCTGAAAAACATGTAAGGTATACAAATTGAGGGGAAAGTAGTAGAGAAACGGGAGAAAAAATCCATAAGAGAGCATCAAGTAAAGGATGAAAGATCAAATATAGAAATGATATGTTTTCATTCGAAAATAAAATTAGGAAAACAACACAGGTGTATCAAAATACATCTTGCAAAGATGGAGGAAGGAAATATCAATCGGTGGAATGGAAATGGATTAGGTAAAAAAAAAAAACACCTTACAGAATAACATCAATGATATGTCAAGATCTATCTCCAGGTAAAATAGGAATACAGGTAAACGAAAGCGAAATAAAAATATGTTGAATAAAGGAAATGTACTAAGAGCTAAATGTCAACACGAAACGTAACTATAAAAAAAAAAAAAAAACAAAAGAAGAGAAAAATATCGACAAACGTAAAAAAAATATCAATGAAAATTGAAGAGAGATCTAAAAATCGTGACTATACTAGGTCAGAAAAAGATTCGTAGAAAAGAAATAAACGAATTTGGTATAGCGAATATAAAAAGCAATATAAAAACTTATATTAATTATTTCTAATTGATTATTGATTACACACACACACACACACACACACACACACACACACACACATATATATATAATATATATATATATATATATATATATATATATATATATATGTAGTAGAGATATGAGGAACAAGACCGACTTGACCTCTTCTCCCATCAACCCTCCTCTATAAAACACTTGTATGATACCTTTGATAATCAATAAAACGACTGATGATGCCGGGGCCAGAAAATAATGGCATGAAAGTGTACTCCATACTCAACACATCTCCATCAGAGGCAGTTTAGTACCATGCTCAGATCACACTTTCTAAAGGAAGAGAACTTACCCCTGTTCAAAGCATACTGTTATAGTATTTTAATACCCGGTGACAGAGCTTTGTGTATTTCTGACTATTTTTTATTTGAATGTGGAGTCTGTTTTTTGTTTTATATATATATATATATATAATATATATATATATATATATATAGTGTGTGTGTGTGTGTGTGTGCGCGCGCGCGTGCGTGTGTGTGCGTGTATGTATGTGTGTTCTCAGCACATATACAAAAACATTTTATTTTTGAGTTGAATTGTTTCATATGTCAAAAAGTGCATCGTGATGTACAAAAGTTGAACAAAAATACGATGAAAACAAATTCCATCATTATATATATATATATATATATATATATATATATATATATATATATATTATATATACAAAGAGAAGAGGATAGAGTGTGTGTAAGAGAGGGAGTTAGAGAAAGAGAGAGAAAGAGAGAGAAAGAGAGAGACGGGGAAAGAGAAAAATGTTTATTTACTCCAGAGAGAATTATATACTTTGTTATCTACAGATAAAAACGTTGGCAAATTTCGCATCAGTTAACATGTCTGTTTTTCAGAATTTCCGACGACGTCGGAAAAAGCGAAAAAGTCTGTTGAAGAGCTATTAAGAATGATTAGAAAAAATAACATTTCGAATGGCACAAAGAGACTCTCCATTAGCACATTGCCGCTGTTCTTTACATCTTCGCAGCAGCAGAAGGTACCAAACAATTTCATTAGATTTGCTTCGTCTCCATCAGTTGTGTGGCAACGGCTCTCTACATTTTCTGTCAAAGAATTTAATTGATCTGGGGATTTCTCGGTGAAAAGACAAATAACATACGAAGCTCGATTCTGTTTATTTGTCGACTTTAAAACAGAAGCCCATCAATCTACCGAAAAAGCTGTAATCAAAATTACTTTCGAAAAATACATTATTGAAAATTGATATAGAAAACAATGAACGAACTTAAGAATGCTTCATATGAATGCTTGACGAAAAAAAATATCTTCATTTTTTTCTGCAGATAGATTATTATAATCTTATAATAGGCACATTATTTTTTTAAATATTTTTTTTTTTATTAATTCAAATATCTATTTCTGTTGATATCTGAAGACAATATATTAATAGACTATTCATAATATTGCTACAGATTTAAGACAAAGCTGATCACAGAATAATTGTTCTGTCATATATATATATATATATATATATATATATATATGTGTGTGTGTGTGTGTGTGTGTGTGTGTGTGTGTGTGTGTGTGAGCCTGTGTGCGTGCATGTGTGTGCGTATATATATATATATATATATATATATATATATATATATATTTATATATACTAGCAAATTTATGCACCCTCCGGTTGCAAGTTTTTAAGTTTTAATATAATAAAATATCATGTTAAATTAGAAAGGGTAATAACACTAAATAAGAATGCAGATAAATAAATTTGGAACAGAGGGGGTATTATCGAAAAAAAGAACAGCTTTTAAACTAACTCTTCCATCACTTTCCATTACTCCCGTCTTTCATTGGTAAATTTTCCTAATTTAACTCTTTACTTAAAATAGGAAGTAAAGGATCATATTACAGTTATTCTTCTTCTTAATGAATTTCTTTTAAGATTTATCCCAAAGATTTTTGCTCATATTCAATAAGATAAAACCAAACAATTAGAAATCAATAATACTTAGCATATATTTATTAAAATCATTTTTTAAAGATCAATATGCAAATTAGCCTTCCCATTCACACTGTAAACCAGTATTTTGTTGTATATATAAATACAATTGTGTAATATTAGTATGTAGATATGGTCAACAGTCTTAATAATGTAAAAAAATTTTATTATTCATTGAGGTTTAAATAAAAATAAAATCATGGAGAATATGATGTAAATAACTAAGGGAACTGTGAAATGAGTAGTAATATAGTTTCGGTTACAGACAGACAAACACACAATCTCCATTATAATAAGATATATATACATGGATTTATATATTTTAGATATAGATACATATATCAGTTTCAATGAGAAAAGTAGGATATGTAATGAGGCCCTAGAAAAGAGTGAATTGAAGCAGAGGCTAGACTACCAGGAAACACATTAATTTAATAAATATACTAGTAACAACAACAGCAGCAGATGCAGCAATGATAATAAGGATACCAATATAATAATAATAATAATAATAATAATAATAAGAAGAAGAAGAAGAAGAAGAAGAAGAAGAAGAAGAAGAAGAAGAAGAAGAAGAAGAGAAGAAAGAGAAGAAAGAAGAGGAAGAAGAAAACTCATATGGTTTAATCACCCTTTCTTTAAACTATTTGACGTTCATATAGGCAAGTACTTCCTAAAGTTACCAGATAAAAATTTAAATTAAAAGTACCTGTAAAACTTTTTGAACAGAAACACGCTTAAAACTAGTTATTCTTGCACGAACATTTTTTCCAAAATGATGAGTAATCATAACAATATTATAATAGATAAATCACATGTAAATAGTCAGTGCATTAGTAAACCACTATGCATTTGTAGAGGAAAAGAAGAATGCTCTGTAGGAGGAATATGCAATATACTAGGCAACCATTTTCCTGATGGAAAACTGTAAAGAAGAGAAAGTTTATTTTGGAATTTTAGCAAACTGGCAACAGAGATTCTATAATCATAGATAATCTTTTTCCAATCCTTCCCCAGAAAACAACATGACTTCTCAAACTAGTTTTAAATTTTTATATTTTTTGTATGTTGATTGAAAGGAGGGGTAGGTATTGGTGTAATATTACCTGTAGACATGTTTGTGGTATTTTGTGTGGTTGGTAAAATTGGGGAAGAGAATGATTTAGGGGATTTCTTATTTTCAATTGTATCCACTTGGTTATTTTCTTTTCAATTGTATCCACTTTGGACATATTAAACAATTAGAGATACAGAGTGGTTGCTTTCCCAATAGAGTTCGCCTTGGATTTCAAAAATTTGGGAATGGATACTACCACCTCCCTCACCCAACATACAAGAAATATATGAATTCAATTACCGACGACTCAATTAAAGAATTGTCCAATTCGTTATAAGATATCTAGATACCACTAAACTTCATGGATTTAAATCATTAAATCACTTATCAGTTTAGCATTAGTAAATAATTTTCCAAATTACATTCTAATAAAAATCAATTACGTTCAATATATATATATATATATATATATATATATATATATATATATATATATATATGTGTGTGTGTGTGTGTGTGTGTGTATCGCAAATTCAGGTTCGCAAGTCCAAAGGAAAAGAATGAAGTAAAAATCCTGAATCACAATTACAATGCCCACACACACACTCTCTCACACACCACACACACACACACACACACATATATATATATATTATATATAATATATATATATATATGTATGTATATATATATATTTATATATAAGGTGTGTCATAAAAGTATCCAGATTGAGGCTGTATCCACCAAGATAGTACAAAAAATCTCGATACTTTATATATATATATATATGAGTATATATAAAAAGATATGAAAACACCACGAAATGCTGTTAAAATGAAAACATTTTATAACTTAGCTGATATTGAACAATATTTCGATTTCATGAAAATCGTCATCAGAGCTTGTTTATACTCCGTGTTGTTAAGAGCGGAGACAAAAGTCATATGAGTTCAAAACAAAAACCTTGACGTTGCAAAAAAGAAAAAAGTTTGTGGTGTTTTCATATCTTTTTATATATACTCATACCGTCGGATTCATTTCCTTTCTTTTAACTTATATATATATATATATATATATATATATATATATATATATGTGTGTGTGTGTGTGTGTGTGTGTGGTGGAGCTTGTGTGTGTTGATTATCCGTATCAAATGCAGTATGATTGTTTATATGTCACAAATCTCTCATCCTTATAGAAGAAAACTTGAAAATCTCCGTAGTACGCGATATCCTTATTGTAAAGCATTATCTCATTATTAACCCATTCCATTATTTTTGCCAACAACTCATTCCTTGTCAAACTGTGTTCATTGAGTTCTTCATACATATAGACTTTAATTGATAATGTAATCAAACACAGATCAATTTCGGAAATGACAATTTTTGTAATGTCCAACAATAAATCTACAGATAATTACATATTTCTCTCTCCGACTTTTATTCAGCTAAAAAAAGGAGAAATGATTTGTTTATCAATCAAAATTAAGCAGATTTTATCTTCAAGAACGAAGATTATATTGCAAGCAATAATACTTTCCTTTTTTTTTAGAGAAATTATAAATCTCTGCTTCCATAAGCTTGGAATATTTTTTATAAACGCGCGCGTATGCCCACGCTCGTGCACGCGCACACACACACACACACACACACACACACACACATACACACATATATATATATATATATATATATATATATATATATATTATATATATATATATATACAGACACGAATACACATACACGCACACATACATATAATAGTAAACCTAATGATATATTTAATGTTTATTTGCTCAGGGAAGATAACATGTCATCCATATTAATATTCACAAACTGATCCCTCATATTATTTGTATTTGGAATATTTATTTCTGATTGGAGCGAAAATTCCCCACTCTATAAAGAAATGTTTGGCAATGCACGGTGTTTGGCATGTCCTGCACCGTGTTTCGTCCTACTGATTGAGCAGAAAAGAGTGTGTATATCTTGTATGGTCAATGCGTAGCCAAGCCATTATTACTTCTTCTAGGGATGTTCTATATCCCGACTTCCATTTTCTTACTGTTGGTTTTCTTTCTTTAATTGGCAAACTTATTTAATCTTTGTCTTTCGCCAATTTAAGAATTTGAAATGTCAATAAAATAAATAAATTAGTAATATACTCATGTTGCGAAATATATTTAAAAACTCAAAATATAATCGTATTCATGATTACATTTGAATATTAATCGTCAAGCATTAATAATTTTATATACTAGTAGGACTTGTGGATATACCACAGTATGAAAATTTACTTACTACGATGTTTGATATGTCTTATTAAGAGCTATTGAAAATTGTTCAATATGTAAAAAGTATA
>CM042139.1:50162339-50214839 GCA_023376005.1 Doryteuthis pealeii
ATTAGATCATCCCAAATCCTACAAGAACGGCTCCAGAAATTGTAATCTATGTGTGACAGAAAATTTTAGGATACTGAAAAATTTAATTTCGGATAATTACAACAATAATAAGAAAAGTCTAAATAAAAAATCTGAGAAGTTACTCCAGTCCACATAAGAAAACATTCTTCCTAAATGCATGGATAAGCGAAACCCAATATCCAACCTGAAAGATAAAGTTACGGATTATTACAAGACTTTATCATCAGAAAACTTGAATATAAACAGACTTTTAAAATATGATTTCGGATATATTATTCAATAAAAGAATGCATTTTCAATAAGGGAAATTCACCATCCACCCCAAAAAAATTAAATAGAAAAATGTACAGGAATTAACATCAGAAAATTTGAAAAGACATACATATTTTAACATATGAAATTGATTAAAATAATCACAAATAAGAACACTTTTTCAAAGGGTTAAAGGGAGATAACTTTATGAGTTTTTTATAAAATACAGGAATTCAAAAATTCAAAAATATAATCGAATACATAAAGAGCGTCCGCAATAATCAACCGACGTAATTTGCGGTCCATAAACATAGCAGCAAGAAATGTCTTCAAATAAACACCAGAAGATTTATCAGCCTGACGATGGTGAAGTAACCTGAGACCTGGGTAGTTGATTATGAAAAACTTTTATATTTAAAAAAATTCAACAAATAAATAAAGCTCCTACAAATTTGTGGTTGAGCACTGTGATTTCTTTGTTTCCTCCAAAAACAAATTTTAAAATATATATATATATATATATATATATATATATATATATATATATATAGAGAGAGAGAGAGAGAGAGAGAGAAGAGAGAGAGGGGGGGAGAGAGAGAGAGAGATAAAAAAAATAATCTCCGGTTTTTCATAACATCTCACTGTGCATCATTGCCAGTGAAAATTCTCTTTCCAATAACATCCGTTGTAATGGGTATTATAAAACCAATTGCAATTTTAATTTCTAACCCTGTAATATAATGAGGTGAAAAAAAAACACAAGAAATTAAGTTACGCCTAGATAATAGTGAAAAGTAACTAGGATTTTTGGATGACAATTTAAAGGCTACCTGTCGATTTGTGATTGGTCAGTACAGGGTGAGGAAGAAAGTGAGAGAAGGAGAGAGTGATGAGCTGTCAGTTTGAACTGAGCTGTTGGAGAGCTGAAATATAAGTGTCTGTGTCTGTTCTTGCAGGTATTTTAATTGGGATGAAAATAAATGAGCACAGAGAAAACAATTACGCCTTGTGTTTGTTATTAAAAACTATCAACAGCACAGGAAAGTATAACCCAAAAGATTTCAAAGTAATTTCCAGACTCGTAGAACAGCCGAATCAAGACAACCAATCCAGAAACTCTGATCCAGCTCCGAGAAGTAGAACAGGATAATGAGAAGATAAGTTTATTACTATTACCATTAGAACGTCATCACTCCTTTCAATTGATACCAGCAACGTTATAGCCCTATGTATTAAGAGAATAATTCATACTGTTGTTATAGGTATTATAACTAAGCCGATATAACGATTCTTTATCGGAATTGAAACTTTACTTGCTGAATGCATTTTTTGCGTTCTGAAAAATCTACTCCACATTTCCATAGCTATGGCGGGATTAAAACAATATGTTCTACTTGCTCAGTGACACCTAGAGCAAGACCCTCAAGCAGACTGGCCAAAAACTACCTTTCTATGGAAAAAAATATTTCAGTCGATTTCCTTTCAAGATTAAAAGTTAGAAACTAGAGATAATCCAATTTTATATCATATATTTATAATTCCGATTGTGTGTCTGTTTGTTTGTAACCAAAACCACGTCCCCACCAACACCATGACTCCCTTAGTCATTTAATTTATGTTAATTAAATAATAATTATGTAAACTTAATTAGTATTTTATTTATTTTCAACGTCTCTATCAATGTCTAGCTGAGATAGATTTGCCTATAAACAGCACATATTATCAATGTGTTTAAAATCCTGCAATGTGTATTATTATATCATTAAGAAATAAATTGGATTTGTAAACCGTGGAGCTGACAGTCGGAGCATTCATCTCATATGCAAAACCAATTTCTTTGCTCTAGCGCTAGCGAAAATGGGTTAGCAAAAATGTAGTACTATGTTCCGGGCATAGTACCTAATGTAGTCCTATGCTAGTCACGTGACCAAATGTCGTCCTATAAGTGCGTGTTGTGACGAACCTGCTCGTTCGGACGTCCTGTTCACACGTTGTTTTCTTTGACCCACAGGAAGGTTGAAGAAGAGCTGGTTTCGTGCTTTTTTCAATCCGGGCCGTGTCTGGCGATGACCAAATTAACCAATGCAGTCAACGGGTCAACGATCGCAATAACTACGAACGCTTATTAATGATCATATACAAAAATAATGTTATTAATCATACAACGATGAAAATCAAGTACAAAAACAAAGGGGTGTGGATGTTGAAGTTAAAGTCAGAGTTTGTAAGTTGACTGGCGATATACAGCTAAATTCTTATGGCTAAGTGTTCAAGTTCAGGATTGAGTGGCAAGGTAGCGGAGGGCAGCGGCAAAATGGTGATAAGAGCTCTTAGCTGTATCTACGGAGATAGCTTTCGATCTGCTCTGTTCCATCTTCGCGTCTGCTTTTATGGAATCTAGACCCCCGAACGTACGGCTCTGATTGGCCAGTCAATAGAAACGCCGGACCAATGGCCTAACAGCGTAAACATCGGGGAGGAGTAAAAAAGCCCACCCCCCACTTCTCTTTTATTGATGAGCCAATCGATAATATTTATTATTGTATAAATGGCCTTGTGCTAGTCTTAGTTGGAATTTTCTTTTAGTATAATTTTTTGAAATGAAACCCTAAGTGAATTATTGTTTTATCTATTCAAATCAAAATCATTGTTTTTTAGGATTTTGCCTACGTGACACAAATCTTGATTTTTGATAACTGAAATAATCCAGTATAGCTTATTATGTTAAGAAATGTGATTTTTAATATTTTTATTTTTATTTGCGTTTTTCTTGTTTTACACTTCCGTACAAAGGATTAACTTTAACTTTTAATAAATTGTTCTAATTATTCTTCAGTGATTATCGCCAGTCGACTTTATAACACTATTATACTGTTATACCCTCGCTGTACGGTTGATACCGACAATAGGCCGTTTCACCAACTTTAATTATTACTATAATCCTAATAAAAATACAACTACTCTCCCTGCAACTATGGGTAAATATCAAGCCCGACTGGGCTTTTTAACCTTGGCTAGATAAACAGTGTAGGAGAAGGAAAACTCTGAATTCAAACCTGTTAAACTCCGCTCCAGAAATTGTCGCATCCTACTCGTGTGGGTTGGAGGGGTTGGTAAATGTATATATTCGTAATAAAGGCATCGTCAGTCATAGATTGTTTATACTGTTATTGTCATGTGTGTCCTGTTGGTAAAGGATAAATTTGTTTCCATAATGATGGTGGAAGTAACAGCAACGATTCAGTCGAAAGGAAATTGCCAATTCTCATTGGAGCTGACGGAAATCAGTGTTTTCTATACATTAACGCCAGATTGAATTGCTTGCTATTTTATTACTTTTTTGTATTGTTTTGTTTTATTGTATGGGGTGAGTCAGTGTGACCAAGTCGTTTTAGATTTAATATGGAATTCTATCGCCTTCATCCACAGCAAGACATTATTATTTTCGCAGTGCAAATGACTTTTTTATCTTATTTTCGTAACGTCAGTACTATTTCGAAATGTCACATCTTGACACCGTCCTGATTTCATTTCTGTCTGTTAGCAAGATGTTTGGTTCCAAGAATCCTCACCTAGACAATCAAATTTTTTTTTGTTCCTGCTCTGGGATTTCCAGTTTGCTTTCTCAGTGAGAATCGATACGAACAGCGTCTTATTGCTTCAACCAAATATCATCAAATATGCTGGTCTGTCTGATAGAAGAATATGGAAGCGGTAACGCCAAAGGAAATTTGATCAATTCAATACCAAAATGATATTTGCGAAACAAAAATGATGTTGTACTTGCCCTATATTTTCCTACACATGAACAATCATCAGTAAACAAAATATTTTCCAACCTAACTATTATTTCGATTTATTCAGTGGCTATTGAAAAACAAAGCTAACAGTTGCTGTGTACTGGCGAAATATGTTCTCGGAGATCTTAAGAATTTGTGCACTTTCTACAAACATGCGCTTCTCTAACTATTCCTTTGATTATTAGTATTGCATTAGCGTAACGGACGAATTGGTTGATTTTAACGGCATGCCAACCCATCTAGTGTCATTTTCTACTTAGAGGTTAGGGAATTGCAATAATTGTACGCTTATATTTATATTTTGTGTGTCGTTGTTTCTTGAGAGGGTTTTGCGGATGGAAGGTTGCACACAGTTAGAAGATATGAAGTATCCATATCTCAAACAAATTTTAATTAGTATTAGCTTCGTTATTCGGACTATTGTCCCCATCTTCATTGTTTAGTTTATTTTATTTTATTTAGGGTTATTTTCTACCTAGGAGTTAGGGAATTGCAGTGATGTGGGACAACTAACCGTAGGTTAATGATTATACTGGTGTAGCAAACTATTACTACTGAAGAGTGACTCCAATTATCAGTAGGCGCTCATTAATTGTGGCCTTGTTTCAAACATAATCTAAGCGAAGGAGATATTTATAAAAGTAATAAAAAAGACTGTCTATTGCCAACGCGTAAGATTTTACTCTTCTTACCAAAGAACTTTGAAATGTGATCGATTACTGAGAATAAATGGAATTTGATTCTTTTATACTTCATGAAAATCTGATTCAATTACTTTCATGTTCACAAAGCGCGCTTAGCGTAACGATTACCAGCACAGGAAATAGAATCGGCGATCTGAGTTTGAATTCTGAAATGAGGCTGTTTGCTTTTTTCTTCGCGCTGATATTATTGGGAAAGGTAAGGTGTTCTCCCTTCAACTATGGATGTATAATAGGTCACATACGGTATTTTAGCTATGGTTAGGCATCTAGTCTAAAGGAAAGACAGTTATGGATAGAAATAAATTTTATGCCCTTAAAAATTTGCCTTGTGCCACAGCTTAGTTGCCACTGAAATATTATCAAACTTAAAAACAAAACCAAATCATCTTAGGGCGGATCAACAAGGAGTGCGTTCTGCTGACCTTGTATTTATTGCCCCAAAACCAAAATATTGAAGGAAAAAACATTATGAATTGCAACTTTTAACGTTAGAACTCATAATTATGGAGAATGGTGGCCGGTATAAAACCTTTTTGAGGGTTGAACTTTTCGTCACGCGACAGACAAAATACCATAGAATTACACTACACCCATCCTTCAATACAGTACTTCAGTTTTACAGATAAAACCCACAATGATCATGAATCTTGAAAGAACACAGGCCTAAAATATGACGAACAGCAATGGTTTAGAAGCAACTAAAATGAGTTACAGATTCTCACTCATATATATATATATATATATATATATATATATATATATACGATTAGAAATACATTCTTTAAAATAAGATTAGTTTAAAATATACTAGAGGCGTGTAGTATCATTTGACAAGCTTAATTTCGCTAGGATGGTCGGCTGTGTACTGTGGCCGAGGCGATAAAAGTGTTTCACTAGTGTTTCACTGTGTCTGCTGAAGTCCCGGTTTCGATTTTTGTCGGAGGGAAATCGTTAATATATACCGCTGATGAGACTTAATAAAGTCGAAACCGTCTGTACGGTATTCTACACACCGAGCCATCCTTTGCCGGGATTACACTTGTCAAGTTCATTTTCTATAAGAAAAAGTATCGAATTTTATGCGATACATGCGTTGTAAGTGCCTTCAAGTAAAAATTTAATATATACTTTATTCAGCAACGTTTCTAAATAAACAAACATCCAAAAATCTTATACTGACTCAAGTTTCTCGCGTAATGCGAATCTTCGGGCACCCTGTAGATTCGCGTTGATTGAGAAACTTAAGTCGGTATAATTTAAACCATCCGTATTTTAAACCATTCGTTTTTAAACGTCTATTTAACTCTTTTTATTGACCATTTTTACTTATTTTTAGAGCAAAAAATCCCGAAGTAATTAAGGTTAAGCAAATTTTTTTTTTTTTTAAATCAGAAGCATTATAATCCACAACGAAAACTCAAAAGAGTTTGTTGTAAATATATATAAAAAAAATGTATAAAAAAAGATAAAAAAAAAGTTAATGATTCCAGCTATTTCAAACCTGATTAGCCTCCGGAAAGATGTAGAAATCCAGGTATTTTGTTTTTTCAAAAGACAATATATATATATATATATATATATATATATATATATATATATATATATATATATATATATATATATATATATTTATATATATTTATATATATATATATATATATATATACGAACCCGGATTCTTCTTTCTCTACTCTTTTCTGTTATTCAATTTGAAGGAAATCTCCGATTCATTCTCTCCCATATCATATTTCAAATATGTTCCTTATGCCTCAGCTTTGACTAAATAATCCCTGCACATATTAAATATAAATTTATAAAATTCTGATCCTATTAGCTACAAACAATACATACTCTGTAAAGTCTGTGTGGTAGTAAGCTACTAAGCTCGCTTCACAAGGTGAAAGTCCTATTGATGACCCTTTAAATGAAAGCTTTCGCTCCTGGTAACCTTACCTTTTGACACTGAGCCTTCCGTAACGGAAGAATTGCTTGGCTCAAATGCCTTCCCGTCTCCTTTGTAGTTTTGCCTTAATGCGGCTATCAGGATCCTTTGTGCAAAACCGATTGGCAGATCAAATATAAACATTTCCCTGCACAAGAATTTCACCATTTCGTAATAAAAATCGACAATGTCGAATTATTCCATTATTCGAATTGGCTCATTTCATTAGAATGCTGTTTTTCTACACCTGATCAACTTCCGAAATAACTTCATTTCTACAAAAAGCTTTACCAATATGCGAAAGTACATACATGGCATGTATATAAATGAAGGGTTGCATATGAATTTAAATATCCTAATTTCATACTTAATTATCTATGTGCATTATTAAAATTTACTTATATATTTACCGAATTATAATTTACTAGCAGAACCTGTGGATATGCCATATTATAATAATACAATTATTACAACGTTTTATATATTTATCTAAGAACAATTGCAAAAATAGTTCAATATGTAAAAAGTATGATAATCTTGATTTATCTCTCACACTTTTTTTTTTTTTTTTTTTTACTTTCTTTCCTTCATTTCATCTTTTCATTATGTTCGATTGAAACAGATTTACCTCATCGCTTCCGGGCGTTCACCCCTCTCTTTATCTTTTCCCTTCTTTCTTTCTTTCTTTCTTTCTTTCTTTCTTTCTTATTATATTTTCTGTGTCGCAAGTCCTTTTTCTTCCGAGTATTGATATATAGATAAATAGATATGTATGCCTCATAAGAAATAATGCACTCATGAGAAAATGTGCACTCATAAGAAATAAGAATTCGGCAACTCCAAATAATCAGGATTCTCATTTTTGCATTTTATCTTGGACGATTTGGACGATCTCATTTTTGACCAGTGGGTGTTGCAAGATGATAACTGTCGTAAAATTAAAAAACCCGAGTATTAATCGATAGATTTATAGGAATATGATTTACAATACATAATGATTTATTAGTTAACATCAATGTTCAATTTTTCCACAGTAGAGTGACGTTTAGACTTTGATATAGGGTTGGACTTTCATAATCTAAAGTAAAACCAGATCATCATCATCATCATCATTATCATCATAATGTTGCACAATTAGCACGGATATCCATGACAATCTCTCGTCAACCTTCTCTATCGTTCATTGTGTTACAATGTGTTTTGCCATCATGTAGGCCTTAAGCCAGAGCCCTTCCAATGGAATTGGATTCTTGGTAAAGAGTCCTGAGTATTGGTAATCGTCCGGTATTGTAAGTCCCTCCTCAATGAGTGCAATTAGAATTATGGTTAGTGTGGGGGTTTAAGTAGGGTATCAGCCACGCAGTATGGTTGGTGATTGGCGAAGCAATAGACTTGGGATAGTCTATAAATCCAGGTGGGGAATTAGAGCACACCTTATATACCAAAAATCTCCAACACATTGTCTCCAGTAGGTCCTCCGTGTAGCATCTAGTATCCGCGGAGAGCTGATCAATGCAGGTCCTTGCTGAGCGACCCACGTTAGCTTGTCCATGTGCTGATTTCCACAGGAGAATGTCGCTTATGAGTTCGTCCTTGCTTCTCCAGCAGAGTCCAGCATGTCTGGTTTGTCTCACTTGGATGGTCTGAGAGATAGGGGGAAAGTGGCCGTACAGCTGCTTCTTTGAGGGGTGTTGTTTCCACAACTTGCTCAGGATAAATATGCGTAATAATCTAATAAAAAATTGGTCCATTTAATGATTCCACTAAATCCAATTTTGATACACCTAAGACAAAACAGAAGCAAATTTACACATTTATTTTCACAATTTGTGAGTATAAATAAATAGCGATTGTTTCGAATTCCGATATTTTCATATGCTCTGAGCTGAGATGCTGGATCTTCAAAATGACCGCAGATAATCAATTTTTTTTTTATTATTAAATCGTAATCGTCAACGCGTAAAACCATTTCCTCAGATTTTAGGTTCTGCCTTTAATTGCTCTTTAATGGTTGAATTGGAATTATTTCCGAATTCGTAATATTTCCATTTCCCCATAGCCCTGTTGGCTAGGGGCTTTAAAATATACCGACTGCACCTCTGCAGAGGGGTAAGACCTCGAATGGTACCTGCTATTGACCATGGAGCGGGACCCATGAGGGTTGAAGATGGAACCCTGCTTGCTGAACAGTCCATGACATGGTACACTCAACTTGGCCCTTACTTAGGCTAGATATGCCGGTGATGAAGTTCCAATTTTGGAGCTCTGGGAAATGTGGAGTACCCCTTTATCGCCATTACTCCCAATTTCACCCTGTCTCAGAGTGGTAGTACCTGTTTGGGTCCCATCTATCGTTTGAATAAATAAGAAAAAGAGTATTAAAAATGTGTTTAAAGAAATTGAATACCAAACAAAGATGAATTTAAAAATGTCTTCGGCAAAAAATAACCCAACAAGCGTTGACATGCCATAAAATACAACCAACCAACCATTTTTACCACGATCATTTTGCACTGCTTGATCTTTTTTGAGTTACTGCCGTGAGCTGGAATTTCACTGTATCTCGTTTTGAGAAAGTAGGCACAGCCTCTTAAGACCTTAAGTTCTGCAATTTGAAAATTGATTTGATAGACTTTATACAGTTAGCGTTCGTAATTGAACCGTCTATTTTGATATTCAGTTCGCTGTTCTAGACATTCTCGCGCTTTTTTCCTAATTCAATTACTCCTCATATTTTTAATTCTATTTTCTTTCAAATTAAGACGAAGTTTATTTTTCTCTCAATTACAACTGCACTTGGTGGCGTATAATTTTTCTCTAAATACACCATATCTCTACATTCTATTCATTATTTGCTTATCAATGTAACTTTAATTAAGCATAACTATTTATTGGAGAAAACAGTATGGTCGGTATATAAATACATTATCATATTTCTGTGTCTGATCAGTCAATATTTTATTCTTTTCTGGTTTGCTTTGCAATCGCCTTAGTCTTACTCTTTTAAAAGTAAAGTGTATCGCCGATTTTATCCAACCGTAAGAAAATAATGGTAAAAAACCCTCTAAAGTTCCTTTTTGGTTGGTTGGTTGGGTTTTATGTCTTGTCAACCCATTGAATTATTTTATGCCGAAAATATGTTTGTTTTTATTATTCGTGATAGGCACTCAATCTTTTAAAATATTTTTTAACTCATCTTTTTTATTTAACCCATAGATGAAACGCTACAAGCACTACCACTCTGGGTCAGGGTCAACCTGGAAGTAATGATGACCAAATTGTACTTTACCATCAGATAGAGTTTAACATCATTAATCTGGACATTAAGACCCTCAACCGCTGATTACTAACACAAATATGATAAAAAAAAGGTTGGGGCTTGCGACAATAGCAATAGTGTTGTGACAGGTTCTAAGGCTTGAGGTAACCAGCCGATTGATCAGAGGGAGCCTCTCCGAAAACTTGGTAAGGGCCAAAGTAGAGCATTGCATGTCATGGACTGCTCACCCACCAGGATTCCATCCTTAATCTACATGGGTCACCAGCGACGACCAACAGGAGTTCACGTTGCGGGTGGGGAGTCTCGCACCTGTACAGTGTTGCAGTCGGGCTATTCTACAGTCCTACTCGATAGGGCGGTCTATAACTCATAAATATTTGATTTAATTATTTTTCTTCTTTTCAGATAAATTAGATCATCCACGTGGTGCTGACACTTTATTTCTGGACATCAAGGGAGTGAGAGGTACCCTTTCATTGCCACGACTACCAGGTCCACTGACCTGGAATGAATAACTGTTAGGGTAACAACTGTATGTCAAGGTACCCTGTAAGAAAAGAAAATTATCTGAATACGATACGTATAATCAATTCCCTATAACTGTGTGCAGTGTATTAGTATTAAGAATAGTTACAAGATGCTGGGATGCTGCTTCCAAGATTTGTTCAAGACAGAACAGAGCATCCATGAGTAGTTTCTATTTAGTTTTTTCTCTAAGGTTTCTTTAGAGTTCAAATTGCCTCGTTTCACATGAGCGGAAGTTGAATTAACTTCTTAGAACAAGCCATTGACAACTTCCTGTCTGAAATATACAGCAATTTGTCGTAGCATTGTGGGGGAAATGAACCTTAGATTGCTATAGAATACCTAACGCGCCAGCCATTTAATTTAAAATTTGTATTTTTTATGTTTTACAAATGGTTTTATGTTATCAAGTATTCCTATCGATAAAAATAAGGTTCACACAAATGTACGGCTTCAAAGTAAATAATAATAATAATAATAATAATAATAATAATCAGAGCTGACCTGTGAGTAATGGCAATAAATGTGTAATCCACACTTCCCTGAACCCTAAAACTAGAGTCTCAACATCATTTGAATAATGTTCTACGCAAAATATTACTTTATGGGTGCGGGGGGCTTCTTTCACGTCATACAATCAGTGTTTTCTAAGCCTGTCGCACAGAGTGTATTTATATTTTACATTAGTTTTATAGGTTTGGTTTCTTACTTTCTTTGTTTAACGGCATATCAACCTTCGTGAGATATTTAATGCCAACGCCATCCCTGTAGAAGTATTGTTGTACTATTTAACCCATAGCCGGAGGAGATGAGAGGCTTGATTATTTCTATAGAGTTTGTTTCCATTTTTTTTATTTGACCCTCATTATTTTCAAATTTTATATCCCCTAATCTACTGCTGCTGGTCTCGGCACAAATAATTTATTGTTGTGTCTTGTATAATGGCGAATTCGATTTTAGCCGTATATATATATATATATATATATATATATATAATATATATATATATATATAAAGATAAATCTAATGAGTCAGACGAACCTACTATTAGTTTCGCTTAATGCTCTTCAGGGCTAAGATCTGACTCACCGCAAGGATTTACCAACACGCTTGGTATATTAAATTATATATAATATATATATATATAATATTATATATATATATATATATACACCAAGCCCTCCTCACGAGCAGGATGTGACACAAGGTCAATTTCTTTACCGGAAATTAATAGCTTTGAATTCAGTGTTGTCCTTCTTCTAGACTGGTTACCGGACCGGGGTTAAATAGCCCGGTCTGCCCTACAATTTACCCATAGCTGGAGGAAGAGTAGTTGGATGCATACTTTCCTAAGGGGGTTAGCGCTATATGATATGCAAACAGTTTCGCCCAGGATTTGAACTCGGGTGTACGAGTCCATTTCCTATGTCTCGCGCCACCGATTTTAGCCGTATAAATACGCTATTTGATGAGTATCGTTCATCTTCCTTCTAATTGTTTTTATCAACATTCGCTGCATGTTCTCATTGTCATTAACTTCGTCGTGGGTGATACACTGAATTGTCGCTCTCTTTTCCCGACCAGCAATATTTCTGCGTCCCACGCGATTTAAACTGCCCAATCTTCCATTTATCTTATTAGATTTGCAGGTGCAATTCTCATTTCATGATTTAATTTCGTTGTTATCTAACAAATCAATTATATTCCTTGGTATGCGTCTTCTTTTGTGTATTGCTCGTACTGCGCATACCTCGATAGCTAATACCATTCATATGTCATTTCTAAAAAAACTTTTTTTCAATTAATTAATTCACTTCCTTTTTTTCTTTTCAGATAAATTAATTCGTCCAGGTACATTAGGTACCTGACATATTTTTCAATTATTTTCCTTCTTTACAATATTTCCGGATTAGGTTCGGTGTTATTGTGGCAATGATAAATAGCCATTGAGATATGTAGTCCCCCTGATAGATCACTGCCTTCTTGTAAGGATTTTCATTCGGGAGCAAATTTCAGGTATCAGTTTTTTTATGGTGTCTGTTAAAATTTCTACGTTGTACCATTAATCTTCGATATTAGATTATCCAGGTTCTACAGTAGTATATTCGCCAAATTGCAATCTTTTACGTGATTGATTGATTTTAACGGCACCCTAACCCATGTACATATTTACCAACCTCTCCACACGAGCAGGATGTGACATAAGGTCAATTTTTAGGGGGAGTTTAACAGGTTTGTATTCAGTATTTTCCTTCTCCTACAGTGATTGCCTAACCGAGGTTAAAGAGCCCAGTCTGCCCTGCTATATACCTATAGATGGATGCATGCTTTTCCCCACCCATGTAAGGCTAAAAAAGCGGTCGGATGGTCACATCGAGCCCTAGCGCCTATATGATTGTACCAACTCTATTGCCCTTATAACAATCCCCCAATCCTTTTTATCATATGGGGCTTCTAAGGCGGTGACTGTCTTATTATCCTGGGTATGACCTTAAACACTATCTGATGGTAAAGTCTCTATTCTGAAGCAATGTGGAGTAACCCTACATGACCATTCCTCCCAGGCCCACTTTGAACTCTAGAGAGGTAATACTTGTGAGGGACTTGTTTATGGGTTAAATAGAAAAGAAAAAACATTTTTAAAAGACGTGTTTAAAATATTTGAGTTAAAAAAATGTGAGTACCATCAAGAATGAATAAAACAAAACATCATCGGCATAAAATAAACCTACAAGGGTTGACATGCCGTAAAATTCAAAGAACAAACGAAATAACCAACCAACCCATGTAGGATTATTCTATGCCTTGAAGTTTTAACATTTCCTAAATTCTGTTTTTCTTTTCTTTTTTTCCGTTTTCACTTTTAATAAATTCTTTTTTCTTTTTTTTCTTTTCGTTTTATTGTAATTCATGGGTAAATGGCATTAAATTCTACTACGAATATTAAAACAGAGAAAACCAAAGCAAAATTTAAAGTTTTAGCTTATTTAGAATAATAGCATATAAGAAATAATATATGTTTATATAACAAGCCACTCTCAAACAATTTCACCATAATAGATATTTAATACAAGCTTATTAGATTATTATTTTTAAATTCATTTAATTCATTAATATCAATTTGATTATCTCTTCTTTTCAGCTTTTATTCTTAAATTGAAAGTGTCTGAAATATTAAAGTACATACTACCCTTTTTCTGAGTATTAGAATATGATCAAATTACCAAGTTTTAGGAAAATGTACGTCAGTTTTCTGTTGCGTGAGGAAAGTAGTTTGCCCACCTAGACGAACAAAGAAAATATATTAGATGTCTCGACAACCAGTGTGCTGGTTTGTTTTTCCTCGTTTAACATCCATAAATTCTGTTCTGAAACATTTTTATTTGTATATATTTACCAACACCTCCGCACCAGAAGGATGTGGTGCAAGGTCTATTTCTTAAGCGGGGTTGGACAGGTTTTAATGCAAGGTGTTTCTTCTCCTAGAGTGGTTGCCTTACCAATGTTAAAGAGCCCAGTTTGTCTTACTGTGTATCCATAATGTATGTGAAATGCAAATAGCCTCGTCCGGGATTTGAACTCGTTTCAATGAGTCCATTTCCAACAACTCAAGCCATTACACCAGTCCCTTCTCAGTTGATTCCCTATAACTGTGTGCAGTGTATTTGTATTAAGAATAGTTACAAGAAACTAGGGTGCTGCTTCCAAGATTTGTTCAAAATAGCACGCAGAATCCATGTGTAGTTTCCATCTAGATTTTTCTCTAACGTTTCGGTATAATCCAAATTGGCGCGCTATATTTGAACTCTAGTGGGAGTTTGATTAACCTCTTGGGACAAGCCACTCTCCTAGAGTGGCTATATAGCCAAGATTAAAGAGCTCAGTAAGCCCTACTATTTAGAAATACTAGAGGGGTAATAGTTATATGCATACCTTTCCCAAAGGGATTAGCGCTATATGAAATGCAAACAGCCTGATGCGGGATTTGAACTTACGCCAAGACCATTTCCTACGACGATATTACACTACGCACCTTCACATTTTCTCTTTGTATCACCCACTCTTCCTTTCGTTTCGTCACTCTGTCTGTTTAAAAACAAACATGTTAACTTTTTAGCGTGTGTGGTTTAATGTTTCTGAGTTGTTTGTACTTGCAAGAATATTCGTTCTCTTGGTGTAAGTATTTAAGTTTCAATGTAATGAAATATCTGAAATTAGAAAGACTACCGAAATTAAATAAGAACGCATATAAAAAGATTACAATTATTTTAATTACATTTTAATTGGATGTCATATAGAATCACTTATATGATTGATTATAATTGTAACAAGACGGCTTCTTTTGTTGGCGTCAACTAATTTTTAACGAAAAAGGAAAAGTGTAGAATACTTTTTTGTGTTAGTGTCATTGGGTTTATTTAGGTGCAAAATGCACAAATCAAAAATATCGAGTACATTTTTGGCTTCCCATACTGTTTATATATACAGGAAAGATTGCAGTGTTAATATTAAAAGATTTGACTTGGCTGTCAGATCAAAGGGGTGACCTTCAGGTTCACACTTAGTTCACCTCAGTCCGATGACACAGATATAGATACAATCATACAATTGATTATATCAAAATAATTATCGTTTTTAAAAAGGCGAGCAGACAGTCAGGACGTAGAGACAGACGCGTAGGGAACGACGCGTACAGACCGACACAAGCAGTCGGGCCCCGGGGATGGCCGAGTTTGGACCGAAAAACGAAATTTGTCACTGGCTACGGAAATGTCTTAATTAAGAAGATTGCAACTAGAAAAATTGACTTTTGCTGCTAAAATTGATTCCAGAATTTCGCATAAAACAAAACGCCAAAAAGAAGCTCATCATGTTTTTATTTATCCAAACAAATGTGCAAAACATATTCATATAATATTCCTACTCATCATATATGAATAAAAACAGTTGTTATTGTTGATGGTGTGTTGACTGATTTTTTTAGAGTTGCCAGCAAACCCGGCAGTTTATATCTACTAATTTCTCAATCCGTTACAAAGACACTCCGACCGAGTTGCATCGATCCCAGTTCTACAGAGGGTATTGAAAGAGCAGCTGACCGGAGGCTCATGTGGTAATCACGGAAATAATTCATACCCTAATTCATACCGTTACCACAGCGTACTATCCCCGGGGCCTCAGTACGGTGTCATATTTGGTACCGTGTCAGGATCTTGTCATATTTGTTGCCCACGACGCAGAACTTTATCACATACGGATCGTGTGATATAATATATTGGAGAAAAAACAATTATATTGGAGATCAATAACACCAGGTAATTATTTATAATACCCGGTATGCAAATTAACCACACTATGTATTATGAAAACCTTTATTTCTTAGTGATATATAAGACACATTGCCGAATTTTAAACGCACTAATAACATAGGCTTTTTAGTGTAAATATAATTCAGATCTTCATAGAGACAACGTTAATAAATAAGATTTATATTATGTGTTAATGATTTTGAATATAATGTAAATACTCATTGATAATCTTACGCATTTCTTGAGTGAATTGTGATGTAAGCAGTGGCGTAGTTTTAGTTACAGAGAGACAGAAACCAAACTTCCATAAGATTATTTATGATATTTTTGTGTTTGGGCGTGAGTAATCCTTTTATTTCAATGGTGCAATATTTATGTTCGGCTGTGCGTCTTATTTTTTCTCATAATCCACTGAATATTAACTTCGTTTATTTCGACGTCTGTTTAAATAATATATTTTGCAGATTAAAGCTGTCTTTACATAATGTGATTTTCTAAGTTGAGTTGTTTTTCTTGTTGACTAGGATTTTCTGTGTCTCTTTTTGAATTTTCTCAAGTCAGGTCCTCCCTATCGAGAAGGTTTAGAATACGCTAACTATATGTCCGGTAGAGGAATAAGTTACCCCCCCCCCAAAAAAAAAAATGTGACGTTCTGGTTAGAACATTAAACTGCACGATGATGTAGATCTGGTTGGTTGGTTGGTTGGTTGGATTTTACACCAGGTAAACTCTTGTTAGGTTATTTCAGGCCGAAGACATTTTGTTTGATTCATTCTTGTTGAGTATTTGAGAGTGTACATCACATTCCCTAGAGCTCCAGAACTGGAACTTCACCATGGGTTTACCGTCATAACAATAATGACAATGACCCTCAGCCAACGCCTTCAAGCACATATATGATAAAAAGGGTTGGTGTTATTCCATAAGAACAATAGGGTTGGGACAATCAGATAGGTGCTAGTAAATGACGTGACCAGAAGGGGTTCTCCGACCGCGCGTCTAGTCTAAGTAAGGGTCGAAGTGTAGTGTTGCATGCCATGGACTACTGAACCACCAGGTTTCCATTCCTAAAGATAACGGGTTGCCACCCACGATCAATAGGTTGCCACATTGTGGGGGATGGAAATCTGTGTGGAGTACCCCTTCATTTTCATTATTCTCAGATTAATTCTGGCCCGCGATACAAGTACACGCAACAATGGTGAAGTTCCAGTTCTGGAGCTCTAGGGAATGTGGTGTACACTCTCATCCTCATTACTTCCAGATCCACTCTGACCCGGAATGGTAGTATGCGGTAAATAGACCAAAGCTCATTTTTTAAAAATGTGTTTAAAATTGAGTTTTAAAAAATTGAATACTCAACAAGAATGAATCAAACAAAATGTCTTGGTTAAATAGATATGTTTCAAAATTATTCGGATTCGACAGGATTACCTGATATCATATACTTGCCAATTATTTTTATTAAGAATAGCAACTTGAAGTTATAACTATTTTCTAAAGATTTTTATTAGTTACATGAAAACATATAACTATATAAAAAATGACTTCTATTGAATAAAGATAATTACTTGAAACCTTAGTCATTAGTATTAGATAAGAATGCTTGAAACCACAGGATTCTATGCAAACTATTCGTATTACATTAGCATATTTGATATTATGTGGCTGTGGAAAATTACTTTTAAGAATGAAGTAATACAACAAATGTAAATATAAATGTACAATCAATCCGATTCATCTACCTGTAGGCCTAAAATAAATCTAGACGTATTGACATGCCATTAAAGTCAATCAATTACAATAAAATGATTCTAATGTACGTAATTTGAATGAGAAAATTTGTTATTTAATTTATCATAATTCTAATGATAAATAAATAGGCAGATTTTTAAAAAAATTAAGTCACCACTTTTTTTCTCTCTCTCTTTCTTTTTTTTTTTTTTTATAAAAAACGTCAAAAATGGTCTTTCGAACTTATCTCGGCTGAACTTGAAAAACAGTCAGAAAATTAGGCTGACCCAGAAAAAAAAAACCCATAAAATTTGTAATAAAACTGTTAATTTTAACTAGGGGGTTTAGGTTAGGGTTGGGGTTTAGGGGTAGTTTATGGGAAAATAAATAAATAATTTGGGTTCTGTTTTTTCTGGGTAACCTATATACAGGGTGACCCAGAAAAAACAGAACCTACAAATTTTGTAATAAAACTTAATTTTAACTAGGGGGGTTTAGGGGTTAGGGTTAGGGTTAGAGTTAGTTTAATGGGAAAATAAATAATTTGGATTCTGTTTTTTTTGGTCACCTTAATTTTCCGACCGTTTTCAGTCCCTATCTCGAGATTTCTTTCAATCATTTATTAACATTTTTTTAAAACTTTAGAAATCACTTTAATTCATTCATATTGGTGTCGTCTCGAATATAACATTTATTTCAATCGTCTATTCATTAGACAATTCTCGGCGATTTTTTACAAAATTTGATAAATATTTATCCCTTATTAGTTACCACCAATTTTCCCTGTGAAATTTACCCCCCCCCCATATTTAACACAATGAAACTTGCATAAAAATTAATATTATCGTGAAAAAATGTTTTCAATTCGAAAGATGAAACATTAAACAAACTCCTGGTGATTTTTTTAAATTTTCAGCTTACGGAAATAATGAAAATTATGATTGAAAAACAATGTTTTCATTTTTGCACCGTTAAATCAACTGAAATTTTTATTTTATTTTTTATTTCGGTCATGGACCGGGTACATTAGCTAGTATATATATATATATATATATATATATATATATATATAATATATATATATATAGATCAGGTCTCCTATACTTTTGATGGATTGTAGAAGTTTATTGATGATTTCTATAACAAATTCTCTTTCATTTCAGTCCTTACTTATAAAAAGTATTATGCTTCCTTCCTTCCTTCTATAAATTGATTTTTGTATTTGTGTTTTTCCTTTTCTTTTTCAGTGGCCATTTCTTTTGTGTTTGCCCTGAATTTAAGTTTCCTATTTTCCCTTTGTACCACACAAGATTCATCATTTATGATGTTTACGCCGTTTTCCAATTATTTTTTTATGATTCCTTTTTATCCATTTTTTCTCAGGTTCATTACCAGCATTATTGAAAGAAATCTAAAGCTCGTAAGCAAGCCATTCTCACGTTATTTTGCTTTCCTTTTAAATCGCATTTTCCTTCCAAATGGTAAACACGCCACTTTGCCCCTTACTTGAGCTAGACAGGTAGTCCTTGAAACTCTCTCAAAGCAATCGACTGGTCACGTCAAGCGATATTATCTATACGATTGTCCCAACCCTATTACTCTTATAGCAACCCCAACCCGTTTTATTATATATGTGCTAGAAAGCGGTGGCTGAGAGTTTTAATATCCTGGGTATGACGTTAAATTTTATCTGGTGGTGAAGTTCCGATTCTGGAGCTCTGGGGAATGTGGAGTACACCGTCATCAACATTACTCCTAGGTTCAATCTAACCCGAAGTGTTAGTACTGTTAGGGCCTTATCTATGGGTTAAATAGGAAAATGTGCTTGAAAAATTGAATACATATCAAGTATGAAAACAACAAAACATCTTCGGTATAGAATAACCCAACAGGGGTTGATATGCCGTAAAATTCTATTACCCAATCAACCAAATAGCAAATAGTGTAAGGATGGTGTATTTAATAAACGGCAATATATCATCAAAAAATTTATTTTTTCATTGTTTTCATCTTTTCTATCAATCAGAATAATATCCATGTCCGTCTGCTATACCATGCAGGGCACACAAATCGGATGGATTGGGTGACCTATTCCCCGTGATTCTCAAAGATGGAGGCCTGGTTGCCGATCAGTATATTACATCCAACACTATATTGGCTTTTACTTAAGCTAGAGCTTTGGGGAATGTGGAGTACCCGTTCAGCACCATTACTCCCAGGTCCACTCTGACTCAGAGTGATAGTACGTGTTAGGGCCCCATCTATTGGTGAAATAAAAAATGAGTTTTAAAAATGTGTTTAAAAATTGAGTTTAAAAGATAATTGAGTACCCATCAAGGACGAATAAAACAAAACATCTTCGGCATAAAATAACCCAACATGCCGTAAAATCCAACCAACCAATAGGCTGGATGACAAAACGACAGGCATCGTTTACATATGTAGATGTTGCTTACTGTTTATATTGTTGGGATGGACATGAGTCCAATAGGGTTATATTTCCTGCTGCAGGTTTTCGCTGATAGGTGGCTAGAGTATTTAGGCAGTAGTCCGGGATAAAATTGCTCTCTTTTCTGGGACCGACAACCACTACACATTATGTAGGCTTGGTACCTCTGCCCCTCAAGTGGGGTATTCCCCCCCCCAGCAAACTTAAGTGATGTATTTCTACATGTAATTTTGTATCACATCTTTAGGACCTAGTCCTATATTATTTATGTATGTTAATGTATTTGTTATATATGTCTTACTGTACCATTGTCATGAGTATGTGTATACCTGTCATGTATGTATTTTCTCCACGTGCTCACGAAATAAAGTCTATGTTATTATATATAACTTCTTTGTTGGATTAATTTATGTACACACATGTACCCACGTTGGAAGGTTACTTTGAACCTTCTAACATATTATAAGAAGATTTTTATCTTATAATATTAATTTCATTTCCCATGAGAAATCAAAGTGTCCAGTCTCACCAAACAAAGTCTGATGAATTTAGAAAAAGTTGGATGATGCCTAAAATTGCTATATCTTATTGAAATCGTAAATTTTCGGCAAATGTGTGTCAGCGCTTATAACACATTCTATGCCATAATGAAATTTGTTTTAAGGGAAGATATATCCCCAAAAAGATAGTTGAATATATACAACGGAATATATATAAAGACTCGAATACGCGGTCGAGCCACATAGTCGTATTCGTAGTCAAGTTACTACAAATCGAGTAGCTAGTTATACTGTTGGAGACCTGCGCGTTGACTCTAATATTTATATTCCTGTACAAAAAGTAATACATTTTTTCTGGATTTTCAATATTTTTTAATTGATTAATTCAGTTACACCACTTTACTCTATGTGTTATTATCAATGCTATGTCAGGGATGGCCAATTGTCGGAGGGAAAAATAGAAAAACAATAATTGTTTGAGCGTTATAACCTCTGAGGCTGTGAAAGCTGAAAGGACTGAATAATGGACACAACATATGGTGCAAAATTTTCCCTTAAACAAAAAACCGTCTCTTGAATCTTTGTTTCGTTCGTCCTTCTTCGGCCACGCAAATGTTTGCACTCCATACCATTTGCTATTAATGCTATCATACTCTAACGGATGAAATTTCATTATATAAGAGATTTTATTACAAGTGTATATATTGTATCATATATGTATCATGTTTATTTACTACGAAGTAAAAACCTTTTTGTGAAAGATCTTTTAAGTGTGGTGATTCTATAGTTTTTGCCAGCGGTTGTTTAACAGAAAGATTATTATAACAAACGAAAGATATGCACACGATTTCAATCGAAACAGCGTTAACACTTATTTTGAAATAACAAAGGTCAATATAAAAAGTGTAGACTACTTAGCAATCTTTTGTTTTATTATTTATCTACTCCCATCTTCAGTTTTCTATGGTCCTTCTGATTAAGTTTTTATCTACACTTAACAATTTACAGAGTATGTTCAGAAGTTCTTCCATAAACATTATGTCCCTCGGATTTTCCATAAATCGTTTGTTAATTACATGATTAAAACACGCTGGTACGATAATTTATTCTGTTTCAACCAAAACTGGCTAAATCTTTCTGATTTTTTTTCAGTATCTCTCAACCCCATTTAAACAAGTAAATTCTACGCCACTTTTAAAAAATACTATTTCGCTGGGTATTTGTTTTCTCTTAGAAACACAGCTAGAATTATCATTGCTAGCAGTACCTGTGGATATACCACATTATGATCATTTAATTATTACAACGTTTGATATGTTTACTTAAGAGCTGTTGCTAAATAGTTCAATATATAAAAAGCATAATATTCTTGATTTAACTCTCTCTCTCTTCTCTCTCTCTCTCTCTCTCTCTCTCTCTCTCTCTCTCTCTCTCTCTCTCTCTCTCTCTCTCTCTCTCACACACACACACACACACACACACACACACTCACTCACTCACTATTTTTTCTTGTTTCCTTCATTTGCTTTTTACGTTATGTTCCATTGAAACAGATTAGCACGCTCAACCACTCTCCCTATCTTTCCCGATTTTTTTATCTTTTTTTGTTTCTGATTTTTTCTGTGCGGCATTTACCTTTTCTTCCTCTTCTTTTTTACATTAAAAACGGAATGGTCCATTATTTATATGACGTGTCGACACTAATAAGAAATAAGAATTTGGCAGATAAGCAACAGCAAATAATCAAGATTTACATTTTTGCATTTCATCGTGGACGATTTGGACGAACTCATTTTTAACTAGAAGGTATTGCAAGATGATAATGTTCGGAAGATTAAGGAACAAGAATAATGATATATATATATATATTTTACTCCAAGGGAGTTTTTTCCCAACAGCGTTACTGGTATTATTTGTCTGTGTTTTTTTAGATGAGGCTAAATGTGAATAATTTTCATTTTCCGGACTGTTTTCCTCATCTTTATTGTGCTATGTATAAACACAATCTTTCAAACGCTGTGTCCTCCAGCCTTCCTCAGGTGTTCCCTGAGTATCTGAGCATAGTAATCACCCAATCTCGGAAATCATTGTTGATAGTTTGACAGTTGATCAAACAGGCGTCAAATGACACATGTCTGAATGATATGCGTGCAAAAACAATGATGTCAATTTTTGAATCAGATTTTCAAAAATTCTTCGATGCTTGTTTGATCAACTGTCAAACTATTAAAAATGATTCCCCAGATTGGATCAGTACTATGCTGAGATTACATGAGAAAGGTCGGAGGATACAGCGGTAGAAACATTGTGTTTATACACACCACAATAAAAATGAGGAAAACAGTCGTAAAAATCAAAATTATTCAGTGTTAACGGTGTTTATTTTTCAAGTCTAAATGACGTCTCCTAATGTCTCTGATTTTAACATTGCTTTGGTCTTGATGGTCTCGATTCTTCCTCTCATCTTCATGCCACTCGGTTCTTTTCAAAGTCTTTGGGAATCATTGAAATATCACCAATTACAATCTGTGTCACCGTCACCTTGTAACATAATAGGATGAAAAAAAAAACAGGAATTCAAGAGATTACGTGTAGTTAACATGGAAAGGTTTTGATGACGAAGTACTAGGACAAGTGTCGAATACTGATTCGTTCAGACTAGGCATTGGAAAAAGTGAGAGATAGAGAGATGGATGAAATATGAGTTTGAAACGTAGCAGTGGCAGGGTGAGACGCAAGTTGCGTGTCTGTCACCCAAAACATTTAGCCTTGGGGATAATATATATATATATATATATATATATATATATATATATGGTCATCATTCGATCCTTTCCGTCCACTAAGGACTATGGCGTAGTGTCCGAAAATAAATGAAAAAATAAAAATAAAAATGTTATCTGCGCAAGTGACTCTGCGGGCCAATTCTTGAATGACAGTATTTGGTGCACTGAATGCACACCAACTGATGCTTTCTGGGACTGCTGGCCTCTCTCTCTCTCTCTCTCTCTCTCTCTCTCTCTCTCTCTCTCTCTCTCTCTCTCTCTCTCTCTCTCTGGCTCTCTTTACTGTCGAGGCTACTCTCCTCTCTGCCTCACCCTTCTCCGTGCTTGCTTAACGTTGAGGCGCCAATATATTTGACCATCCACAAATAAATAATCCTTAAAATCTGCCGCATTTCCAATTTCGACCTCTCGAAGAATGAGCCCGTCTTCATGGAAAAGTATTTCTTACTTTATTTCTTTCAGTAGATGGCCCCGCCCTTTATAAAAATCAATACAGTCGTCTACGGAAGACGAAACATAAAATACCATTTTTGAAAGACCGTTTTCCTAGCGTTGTAAAAATAAATCATAGCGTCTCCCTACTTCGAGACTTTCCATTATCAAATGTGATTCAAATACTTCTATCACATGCGCGCTGATCTGCATTAGCATCATATATATATATATATATATATATATATATATATATATATATATATATATATATATGTGTGTGTGTGTGTGTGTGTGTGTGTGTGTGTGTCTGTGTGTGTGTGTGTGCATATATATATATATATATATATATAATATTATTTATATTTTTACTTGAAGGCAATTACAATGCGTATATCGCATAAAATTCGATAATTATAGAAAATAATCATGACAAGTGAATCGCGGCAAAGAATTGCTCGGTGTGTAGAACATCGTACAGACTGTTTCAACTTTATTAAGTCTCATCAGCGATGTATACTAACGATTTCCCTCCGAGAGAAATCGAAACCGGGACTTCAGCAGGCATAGTCTGAGACTATACTGCTTCGGCCACGATACGCACCGGAAAACCTTGCGAAATTAACCTGTCAATGATACTGATACGCCTCTACCATATGAGGTATGGGAACGTTGAGTGAACAATAACTGTACGATGTTCTACACAACGAACAATTCTTTGCCGAGATTCACTTGTCATGATTATTTTCTATAATTATCGAATTTTACGCGATATACGCATAGTAACTGCCTTCAAGCAAAAATATGAATAATAATATATACTTTTTCAACAATGCTTCTAAAAAACACACATCCAAAAATGTTATATATATATATATATATATATATATATATATATATATATATATGGTACTAATGCAGAATAGCACACAAGTGATAAAGGCATTAGAATCACATTTTACGAATAAAACCCCTTAGATGACGGAATAAAGCATTAGACGAGTAATGCTTACAGACTTGAGTTCTCTAGTGATTGTAAAAACATATATCTACGGAAGTATGTATCAGTTAAATGTTCGCCACTTACTGACAGTTACCGCCGACCGAGACGGTAAGGAGAAGGACTGACGAAAATTCTGTCGGGTTTCGCTCCCGGCTAGAAGTAGCGGTTAAGTCTATCCACACTAATGATACGTAAACTTCGAAATTGATGACAATTAATTCGAGAGCATATATATATATATATATATATATATATATATATATATATATATATATGTGTGTGTGTGTGTGTGTGTGTGTGTGTGTGTGTGTGTGGAAAAAGGTAGACAAACACGGGATGTTGTAGAAAATGGATGTTTATTGTAGGTAGTGATGTCGACGTTGTATGGTTTCGGTCTGTTACAACGTCGACATTACTACCTACAATAAACATCCATTTTTACAACATCCAGTGTTTGTCTACATTTCTTCACATACTGTCGGATTAATTTCCTCATATTTCTCCCATATATATATATACATATATATATATATATATATATATATATATATATATATATAAACTCTCGAATTAATATGCGCTTTTTAAATTGTTTTTCTTTTTTAGACCCACCCCTCAAGCTTAACCCTCCTCCTTATCAAAATGGCCGTTTTTACATCTACTCTTAGAAGGTCGTTTGTTTGTGGGGTTTTTTTTTGCTAAATTTCTTATAGAAAAATATTTTTTGTTACCAAATACGATGTTTTTTCCATCAACTCACAAATTGTTTTTTTTTTTCGACCTTTCTACAATACCTATCCTTACATAAAATGTAACGTTTTACCCTTTGTAGCTTTTTAAACGTTTCTATTTTTATTTTTGTATATTTCGCCCTTTTTCTTTAAAAATGAAGCGTTTATTTAAATTCGTTTAAACATCTTTATTTTAAACAAGACATCATATTTTATAGAAAACGTCTATCTCTGTCTTTTTTAGACGTTTTTATCTATCTTATTATATTACATTCCTCTCCCAAAAATGAAACGTTTATTTTTCTACGTAAGCGTTTTCTTTTATTTTCTCTTCAATCTAGTCCACTATATAGCACACACACGCGTGCGTGTATATATATATATATATATATATATATATATATATATATATATATATATATATAATGAAATCCTGTATAGAAGAAGCCAATCAAAACTATCCAAGTAGTTTACTAACAATTTACTAAATTATTTTCAACATTTAACAGAAGGATGGCCATTTAAGGAAAATCACAGACACTTTAAGGTTGTTAAATTTAGTTTCGCATTTATAATAAATAATGATATATTCTTGTTGTTCTTCTTGTAATTGTTATCTTCTTCTTCTTGATATTATTGATCTCTTCTTCTTCTTCTTCTTCTTCTTCTTCTTCTTCTTCTTCTTCTTCTTCTTCTTCTTCTTCTTTACAATGTTTGTTTATAAAAATACTAGGTAAATATTTTTCCCAACTGAATCCATTATGATTTAAAGTGAAAAGATAGACAATTTTGAATATCTATTAAAAATTACAATACAACGTAATTATACCGCTTCTAGTTTATCCCTTTGAAAACATTCTCAAAACATTGCACTTTCCGTAACAAAATGTAAATAACCATGTCTCTTCTATGCCTTTCTTATTTCCTCTTCGAAAAGGTCATATTTTTAAGTATTTACAATATTTATTTCTGCTTCAATTCACTTTCGGACGTAAAAACCTGATTTTCTATGGCAACATTAAGAAGCCTCGGCCAATTGTTACTGTCCAATGCCTTTCTGATTTAATGGCCGGAACTCTAATGAACTTTTGACGTGCTAAGCGAGTTCATGCTGAGTGCAGAAAATCCACTAAATTCTATCAGAACGAAACTGTCATTGGACAAGTAAATTGCCAATTTGCGGCCGCACGTTCCCTTATGGATTCGAAGATGAACTATTCCTAACCTACATTAAACATCCACTGGCCACTAACATACAATGCAAGCTAGACAGGTCGATCTGCTACGAAATGTCTCCAGAAGGTCAAACCGTTTCAGTTTTATACCAACGACTTATTTAACGTATTCTTACCCATAGCGAATGTCCTTTGTTATTAGCCAAATTATGGAAATTTTTTCTACTTCGAGCCCGGACAAGCGAGTGGTTGCAAAAGTGTGCAATATTTTATTTAATTTCGCCCGTACAGGCCAAAACGCCATTCAACTCTGACAATTTCCTGCTCTCTTTAATTGTCCTCTTTTAACTGCGAGCCATTTTAAAGAAAGACTCGGGCCACACTGCTGGTAATGTCAATCCTGTTGGTATGTTCATCGCTGACCACAGGAACTATAAAAATGTCAGTACATTAAAGTCAAAGTTTATCGGTCCTGAGCAATTCTAGTCTGGAGCGTGCATTGGAAAGGGAATTTTGGACGGCTAGAAATCCAGCCACAATCGGCAAAGTTATTCAGTAGATTGTACGGAAACAGCTCGTTTACTCCTACGATCATCGGAAGCCTTGACACCCAGATAGAATGGGCGACTAACGAAAATAATGGCATTTTAGCGATATCGCGGGACAGATATATAGGCACTTTTATCTATTTGAATTTCTTGGGGTTTTATACCTATTCAATAATAACCATAATGTTTGAGTTTCATAATATCGAACGATTTTCCCGCCGCAGACTAGTTTACTACAGTCAGAGTGAGTTCGATCCTCACCATAATTTTATCTGTTTTTTCATTGTTGTTGTTTTTTAAATTAGTTTTTACCTGTTTAAACATTTAATGACTTATCCACCTGTCTAGAGTTATTGAAGACTAGATGTTAGGGAATTGTGTTTATTGTTCTGTCATATTTACATTTTTTTGTGCTGTTATTTCTTAAGAGATTTGTTTTCTTCTTCATTTTGCAACGTTTTTATTGAATAGGAATAATTTTGATTTTTAAGTATCTATTTGGTACATATATGGAGTCCTTTGAAGTATAATCAGTCTTGGCCTAAGTGAACCTGAGAGTAATGGAAATAAAGATATATGATACACTCGCTAAATCACCAGAATTGTTATGGGTTTATTGCTATTGCGATTTGTTCAATATATGAAAAGTATAATAATCTTGATTAAATTCTCTCTCTCTCTCTCTCTCTCTCTCTCTCTCTCTCTCTCTCTCTCTCTCTCTATTCTTTCTGGCTTTTTCAGAATTATGTTCGATTGAACCATATTCGCGTTATTACTACCGCATGCTGAGCCTCTCTATATATATTTCCGCTACTCTCTTTCTTTATTATTATATTTTTCTGAGTAGCATGTCATTTTCTTTACTTTCTTTCTTTATAATAAAAACGGAATGACCCATTATTTAGCTAAGGTGACGGTACTCATAAGAAATAAAAATTCGGCGGATAAGCGACACCAGATAATCAGGTCATATATTTTTGCATTTCATTTTGGACGATGTGGACGGTCTCATGTTTACATAAGATAATAGCGGTCGTACAAACAATGAACACGATTATCAGTTGTAACTGAAAACGTATATTTTTTTAAATAGCTAGGTAACAGCTAGAATAGTCGAGTTTCACTCAGCTCCTCATTGGCTGACACACGACCATAGGTTTCATGTAGCCTTTCTAATGAAAAGAAAACTACATTCGTCAGATACACTCAGCGAGAAAGAATGAAGTAGGGGACAATTATATATCTAATGAATATCTCACAGACGCAAGATACGAGTAGAACGTGTGTGTAGGTAAGAAGATGTGTGTACACCTTCCTTAAACCAAAACCCTCAAAAATTCGACAATACATTTAGAATTTGGGCAAGACCAATATATATATATATATATATATATATATATATATATATATATATGCTAAAAATGCTTAAAAATCGGTCATTTTAGTTATAGATCTATTTCTGACCATTGTTATCTGCGTATATCCATGAGTTTAATCAGACCGCTAACTTTAATGAAATGTTAAGCAGATAATCCATGAGGCTTTATATATAATTTTTCTGGGAACAGCTAAAAATGTGTTGGGTTTCAGTTCTTCTCATCGTCTTAGGTGATGGTATTTATGACTGGGGAATTATTTAACCAGGTTGTGTTGATATTGTCTCACGATGTGTTTTTTCCCTTCAATAAATACTTACTTAGAGGGATCTGTTAATTATATATATATATATATATATATTATATATATATATATATATATATGGGAGAAATATGAGGAGGTTAATCCGACAATATGTGGAGAAAAGTAGACAAACACGGGATGTTATGGAAACTGGATGTTTATTGTCGACGATGCAACGTGTCGGTCATTTAGACCTTCTTCAGGACTCGAATATAGTTCTTGCTTCAATGAAGGACATTTTCAAAATGGTGAAAACAGTAGGTTGTCAGTAGGGGCAGGCGTGGGTAGTGGATTTTCTTCTGTGGATATGGGGAGTGTTTATATGGTGATGCAGGTGTTGGTCCAGAATGTTGGATGATGGGGATGAGTCAAGATGAATGAATATGTGTATGTGTGTATGTCTGTTTTAATTGTCTTTTATATATACTAGCAAATATATGCACCCTCCGGGTGCAAGTATTTAAGTTTTAATGCAATAAAATATAATGTTAACTTAGAAAAGCTAATGAAACTAAATAAGATGCCGATAAAAAGATTTGAAACAGAGGGGGAACAACTAAAACTTGCTTTTTCTTCACTCCTGACTTTCATTGCTAAATTTTCATAATTTAACTATTTACTTAAATTAAAGAATAGAATTACTGTTAATATTACTAATGGATTTCTTTTAAGATTTATCCTCGAGATTTGTGTTCATATTCATTAAAATAAAACCAAACAATTAGAAATAAATAATACTGAGCACATATTTATTAAAATCAAATATTTGATATCAATATGCAAATTAACCTTCCCATTCACACTGCAAACCGCCATTTTTTGTATATATAAATACACTTGCATGTAATTAGTATGTAGATATGGTCAACAATATTAATAATGTAAAACAATTTTATTAATTAATGAGGTTTAAATATGAATAAATTCATGGAGAATATGACGTAAATAACTAAGGGAATTGTGACTCGATTAGTAATGTAGTTTCGGTTACAGACAGAAAAACACACAATCTCCATTATAATAAGATGTGTTTTTGGGAACTGGATTTGTCATTAGTTTTATATGTGTGAGTTTTTTTTGTTTTTGTTTTTTTAAACTTTCTGTCCATCTATTTGTCTATTTTTATTCAGTAGTATCTATCTTTCTGTGTATCTGTCTATATATCTAACTTGAATTTGAATTTAACTGTCTTTCTGTGTATCTGTCTATATAATTTCTGTGTATCTGTCTATATATTTAACTTGAATTTGAATGTTCTGTGTATCTATGTATTTTACTTGAATTTGAATTTAACTGTCTTTCTATGTATCTGTTTATATATTTTGAATTGAATGTGTGGCTGGTATGTTTGTGTGATTTATATATATATATATATATATATATATATATATATATATATATAGAGAGAGAGAGAGAGAGAGAGAGAGAGAGAGAGAGATTGAGAAAAATAACGTAGCGTTCAATCGTTATTACACAACCATTATAAACAAAAAGTAAGTCACAAAAATACACACAACCTATCAAATATCAAAAATCAAACATATACATAGTCTGCCAAAATATAGTTTTTCAATGCCTGAAGACGATAACAGATTTGAAACACGTGTCGCATATTTAAGTTAATAATACATTTTTTAAAAACATAATCGTTTTTGTAAACCTTCTTTTTTATAGAATATATATATATATATATATATATATATATATATATATATATATATATATATATATATATTCACACAGAAACATGGACGTAGATAGATTGAGAAAAATATAGTTTATTAGTGTTGATATAAATTATATTTTGAGATTTATGAATTTTACGTGATGTCCCTGGAAGCTTCGCTTTTTTCAGAGACTGAGTCGAAATTTTGCTTTGGATTTTCAAATATAGTAAATTAAAAATTAGAAAATGTCTGAAGGATCTCCTTTCTTCGGTAGGTAATATACTCTGTATACATGTAGAGCCCTTTAATCAACTAATGCACGGATTAGGATTTCTCATTTTCTAAATTACTTGCCGGTGCACTACAGCTTTACCATTTTCACACGATTATCTCTGTATATGAGGATTTTCATTACAAATTTCCGAAACGCCTGTTATGGCATCGCGTAGGCATTACTGGTAAATTATATTATTCTATTAAACAAATTGACAATAATTGAGAGAAATATTGTATGTACGTCACTAATCATGCCGTTAATAATCTCGGGGAGTGTTATGCTAAGGGTGGGTTAGAGATATTTACTTACAAAAAGGTGAGGTTAATTCAGTGATGGTGAACTGAGTGTCAATTATATACGGAACATATTTGACATAGGCAAATTACAGATCGGTCGAATATCAGAATAATTTGATTCAGTTCCTAAGTAGATTTAAAGAACTTTCTGAGATCTACTTTTAATTAGCTGTATGAATGTGTATCGTTAAAAATCTGATGATGATTGAAAAATAGCCGCACTTGTGGATATACCACAGTTTGATAATTGAATTATTACATTTGATATGATTACTTAAGACCTATTGCAAATATTTCAATATGTAAAAAAGTATTACAATCTCTCTCTCTCTCTCTCTCTCTCTCTCTCTCTCTCTCTCTCTCTCTCTCTCTCTCTCTCTCTCTCTCTCTCTCTCTATTTTCTTACTTTCCTTCTTTTCATTATTGATTATGTTCGAGTGAAATATATTAGCGCTTTCGCTTCCGGGAGCTCACTCCCTTTATCCATCTTTCCCCTACTTTCTTTCTTTCTTTTATTCTTTCTTCCTTTCTTATAATATTTTTCTGTTTAGCATGTCCTTTTCATTTCTTACTTCATAATAAAACTGAATGGTCCATCATTTAGTTGAAGTGACGATCTCATGACGGTCTCATTTTTATCAGAGAGTGTTACAAGATGATAACCTTCGTACATTTTTAAGAAACACCAGTATTATTATATAAATATCAACTTCCTGCAAATATTATGCTTCCTACCTTTGGTGTGTGATATATTTTTTAAGATAAATATTGTGATAGTGCTATAGATTGTAGTCTTTCAGAAACTGCATCATCATCATCATCATCATCATCATCATCATCATCATCATGTCATGAGTGCACGGATCCCTTAGACTCTTTTTACCATTCATCCCTATCGGTCATTGCTCTTGGTAAGCCCTCTAGATGACATCGAATGTCCATATAGAACTAAAGAATAGAATTTTACGCGTTCCGGTGTGTGTCCATACGTAGGAGTCTATAAAAATTAATTAGCGAGAAAAATAAAACGTATCATCTCATGGATTTTGCCGTTCCAGCGGATCACAGAATAGGAAAACGTAAAGATAGACAAATACTTGGACCTGGTCAGAGAGATGATAAAACCGTAGAACGTCAAAGCAAATGTCGTACCAATCGTAATTGGGGTTCTGGGATTGATCCCAAAGAGTTTAGAAAAGAGTGTAGAGGGATTGGAAATCTGAGGAAGAATCGAGATCATCCAAAGAAGAGCATTGTTAAGATAATAGAATACTCAGAAGAGTCCTGGATGCCCGAGGAGACTTGCTGTCACTCCGCCTTCAGCAAACTACCAGCTTAGCCGGGTGTGAAAAACTCTCAGTAAGAACTAGAAAATTCATGACAATGCACAAGGCTTTACACCCTAGATACGATAGAGATAGGTTATATGTATCAGGAAAGGAAGATGGAAGATGTCTTGCCAACATAGAGGAATGCGTAGATGACACAATCCAAGGACTCGAGGAATACACAAAAATGAGCAAAGAAAGATTACTCATTGCAGCCATCAACAGCAGATGTAATATATGGACAAACAGAAAAAAACAACGAAAATTACAAAACAAAAATGGTGCACTTGGAACGGCCCCAAAAAGCTTTGATAAAAAGACTGGAGGGTCTGGAAATCAGAGGATGATTTGAGACCATCCAGACTACTGCATTGCTGCAATTGGCTAGAATACTCAGAGGAGTCACGGAGACCTGAAGAGACTTGTTGTTACTCCGACTCCAGTGAAATACCATCAGCTAACGTTGATGTGAAAAACTCAAAAGGAGTGAAAACAAATTTAGGTTAAGAACATAATTGCTTTCATAGATATATTTAGGCTTCTAATATACTTCCGGGTCTTAGATATATACATTATTTGAAATATGATTCATATAATATATACATGTTGCTAAGGGCGCAACTAGAATGACACATGCTTTCTATTGACCTGAAACTAGAATATATTGTATCTTTCCAGTACTTCTATATACGAAACAATGTGTCAGATCTGTCATAAAAATTGATTAGTGCTAACACATTTAGGCACACTCTTCCGATCATGTGATATCCGTCCTTGCAAGATGTAATTGGTGAAAGATCTCTTTGTCCACTCTCCCATCGGTGTAATGTTGCTAGTCTATCACTTTTTCATTGGTAATTTCGTAGAATAAGTTCAATATTCACGCCATGGGATTGTGGCAGTATTGTACGCGTCTCGACCACAATCACCTGCTAAACGATTTCAATGTTTGTAAAATAAAAAGGCTACAGGGACACAGTTGTTTCTTTTTTCGAAACTGTATAAGCCACGGAATTGCTTCAGAAAACAAATATATGTGTGTATGTGTATGTGTATGTGTGTGTGTGTGTGTGTGTGAAAGAGAGAGAGAGAGAGAGAGAGAGAGAGAGAGAGAGAGAGAGAGAGTACGTACGCGCGATCAGCAATTGGGGAAAGACGGATAAACCACAAACAATTTCATTTAATTGATATTTCGCCTCGGTATGTATTCTTTTTGCCTCACAACATTTGACGCATCCGTCCTCCCTGTCCTCTTCTCCCTGTCCCTCCATCTTTTCAACATATAAACAAGACTGTAGTTTCATTATCTCAAATAAATTTTCTGACGAAGCTTCGTGAACATACCGAGGCGAAATAGCAATGTGATGAAGTTGCTTGTGCTTTATCCGTTTTTCCTCAATTTTTGATCACATTTTGTTGCATTTACCCAATCTGTTACTGCTCTCTCTCTCTCTCTCTCTCTCTCTCTCTCTCTCTCTCTCTCTCTCTCTCTCTCTCTCTCTCTCTCACACACACACACACACACACACACATATATATATATATATATATATTAAAGAAACAAAACCGAGAATAAACTCGTGTGGCAAACATTATTGATGTTTATTTCTCTATCAAATCATGAGGCAAAGTATCTAACACTCAGCTCTTTGGTTTAATTCAAGCAAGTCTTACTGTAGCACTTGATTGGTTGGTTGCTTGGTTGTTGTGTTTTACGACCTCTCAACGTTATTTCATACCAAAGACGTTTTAGTTTTATTCATGCTTGATGGGTATTAAATTTTGTAAAACTCATTTTCTAAACTCATTTTTGTTTCTATTTAGCCCATAAATGGGACTCTAACGTACTACTACTCCGGGTCGGAGTGAACCTCGGAGTAATGGGGATGAAGAGGTTTGCCACATTCCCCAGAGGTCCAGTTCACCATCATATAGAGTTTAACGTTATATCATGGACATTAAGACGCTGAATAATCGGCTCCTACACATATATTATAAAAAGGGTTGGATCTTTGCTTAAGAGCAAAGAAGAAGTATATTTTCCCACATTACACAATATAAATAATGTCACATAAAACAAAACAAAAAAATACGTGATGTTGGTTGTTGTAGTAATGTGTGGAAGTTGATCACTAATTATGATTGAGCCTATTCTAGTAGTGACCACCTCAGTTGGTGTTGTTGGTTTTTTTTTTTTGTTTTTTTTTTTGTTTTTTTAGAGAAGCTCTCCAACCGCCCGTCTAACCTAAAGGGTCAAAGTTGATTGTTGCATGTCATGGACTGCTCAGCCATCTGGGTCCCGTCCTTAAGCATTATGGGTCGCCACCCACGGTGAACATGTGGCCCTATTAGTTTTTTCCACTATGCAGAGGTGCATAGTGTGTATTCTAAAGCCCCAGCCGACATGGCTCGTACTATAGCGGCCGTAGATAGACTTGATCAGTTGTCTATAACAATCTATGTCTAAAAGCCGACTCCTAACGCTGTTGTTTATGTTCTCATTGTAACGAACTATGTTGGGTGATTAGGGGGCCATGGCACAATTCAGCAGCCGCTCAACCACTGCCCTGGTCCGAAAATAATATGTACAGCTCCTAGTTGCCTCCTTGTCTATTTGGAATTAGCACATTCAAAAAATAAAATAACGTAGACCCTTCAGAACTAAAGTAATGTATTAAAAATGATACGTTTGTCCAACGACCTCTAACCATACTAGAGCCGAAAACCTGAATCTATTATAGACATTAAAAGCCTAACCTTCTCATTCCCATAAAGAAACATTCTCGTTTTTATTCTATTATCTATCAAAACCTACAAATCTCTCTAATTTGTTTAGCTATCCTTTTGAAACTACTATATACAATTCTATATATATACAGACATGATTAACTATGCTCACAGAATCCTACAGAAACGCTCACACCCAAATGCATATACATACATATATGCTATGTCTGGAGGAGGCTGTTTGCATTTCACATACGGCTAATACGCTTAGGAAAAGTATGTATCAAACATCTCTCCCTCCAGATATGTGTAAATAATAAGACAGTTTGTGTTCTTTGATCTTGATTTTAGTAACCAGTCTAGGAGAAGGAAAATTCTTAATTCAAACCTCTTAAACTCTGCTTAAGGAATTGACTTAGTGTTGCATCTGGTTCTTGCGGAGGCTTTGGTAAATATACATATATGCTACGTCTAGACTCACATATACTCATATAGACACGCCCAAACTTACAGGCAGGTGCATCATTGCACTTAAATATGTGCACCCACGAACAGAGAGTGCTTATAGTGTTACAACGTAATGTTTATTAAAGTAGACAGGTAGTTAAGTCTATGTATATTGGATAATTATAAGTTTGAATAACTGTGCTTACAGGTTTAAGCAACATATATTGAATTTATATAGTTATAATTAACGTTATAACAAAAGTTCGATAATCCAAACTTCTCTGTAAATAGCGAAATGGGAACAATTTCGATTTGCAAACCAGTTTATTGGAATCAATCAACACACAAAATTCCGAGACTGTTGTGGTACATATACAGTTTATGTTTTTTTTTACCAAATTCTTTTAAATCACACCTATTCGATTTAAAAAGAAAACCTAACCTACATTGGCATTTTGAGCTAGGAAAAAAAAACTCTGACTAAATGGCCAGACCTCGTAATAGTTATCCAGTGGAAAAGAACTTTTCAGCTACTGGATTTTGTCGATCGAGTAGACTGTAAGATTAAAAGAAAGATAAACACAACAAAAATACTTAGACCTTGCTTGAGTAATGAAAAACGATGGAATCTAAATTTAATAATGACTCCAATGATAGTCAGACACCTTTGAACAATTACAAAGAACCTTTGAAAGGTTGGGAAGCTGGAGATTAAGAAATCCCCGTTTATAACACTAATTAGATCGGTTAGAATACTGAGGAGAATCCGGCAGGGTTTTATATTTTGTATTTTATTATCATATCCTATAATTTCCGTTCCAAATTTTTTTTAAAGTAATGGAAAAATATAATAAATTAAAATGATTATAATCAGAAACAACAAGACCAGTAAAAAAAGGTAACATTTTATGAAGCAAAATAATGTTTACTTTATTTGGCTCTTTCCGTGTTGATATAAGTTTTTTTTTTAATTAAAAATTCTAATTAGAGTTTAGTTTAATCATATTTATACAGTTTCTGTCAAAGCCTTAAGGCTTTTAGATTGTAAACCTCTGAAACATTTAGTAAAAATTTTTCGTTTAATACTTCAGAACACATAACCAACTTTTCAAATTAAAAAAGAATCTCTGTTTGATGATGTTTACTTTTAATATTCCCTGTTATTTGTAATTTTCTTTTTCTGATACTGAGAGTAAAATGGTTATTATGTGTAATTAGAAGTATTCAGTCTTTTTATATTTTAAATTTCATATTTTAAAATCCACACTATTCATCATACCGTAATTTATCGCTTTGGGGCTATTTAGCTGGTCGCTTGTTTCTTTTGTAATTCTTGGTTTTTACGTTATCTATTAGGCATTTAACCATTAGAAAAACAGTTCATCATCAGCCTAAGTGTGTATGCAAACCTCATACTCCGATAATTAAGATGAAAAGTGCATATGAAATTGCTTGATTCTATCTTATTATAATGAGTATTCAGTGTCCGTCTGCAACCGAAACTACGTCACTGCTTACGTCGCAATACCCTCAGGAAATGTATAAGTTTATCCATGAGCATTTAATTCACCGTCAACATCATTAAAACATAGAATAAATGTGAGTTATATATCACTAAGAAACAAACGTTTACATAATATATGGTGTGCTTAATTTGCATACTGGTTTTAACAAAACCTGGATTAATAAATAATTACTTGGTGTTATTGATCACCACATACACTTATCCGCTGAATTCTTATTTCTTATGAGTGCCGTCACAGTTTTTATTAAAAAGAAAGAAAGGGAAGAAAAAGGACATGCGACACCGAAAAATATAATAAGAAAGAAAGATATTAGGGGGAAAATAGACAGAGGGGGTGAGCGCTCAGAAGTGATGAAGCTAATCTATTTTAATTGCACATAATGAAAAGTTCAAAAGATTGAAAGAAAGAAAAAACTGCGTAAGAGAGAGTAAAATCAAGATTATTATACTTTTTGAATATTGAAATATTTTGCAATAGCCCTTAAGTAATCATATCAGTTGTAATGATTTAATTATGAAACTGTGGTATATCCACAGATGCTTCTATTAAATACATAATCATTCAGAATCATGTATTTACATGAGAATTCGTTTAAAAGTTTGCCGGACACAGTAATAGTGGTTATGCTAGTACAAATGTTGATGTATACATTTTAGCAAGCGTTTATTCTTCCTTTGTGTTTGACTGACAGCAAAAAATCTGATCAAGGAAATAAGCCGACGCAAAATGAATCTATTTAACTCTTCTACAGATACAATATTTCCAGTGCTTTATGGGCATGTGTTTTTGTAAGAATATATAATGGATCGATTGATAAAGTAATTTCAACAGCATGTCAACCCGTCTTAGGGTGTTTTATGCCAAGAGTTTAAGGAATGTCATTCATTATAATTTATACTTACAGGAGGTGTGGATATACCACAGTATGATAATTTGATTATTACAACGTTTGATATGTTTAATTAATAGATAATGCAAAATAGTCCCATATGTAAAAAGGATATTAATCTTGATTTAACCCTCACTCACTCTTTCTTAAAAGAGGGGTTTTAAAATATTTACATTGATTTGCCGATAAAAATCACAGTGGGGGGGGTGTTTAAAATATCTACATTAATCAGTCAACAAATAAGTGACAAAAGCATGACTCAGAAAATATCTATGTTGGGCCGGAAATTCACCTTGGACCAGAAATTCAACTTGGGCCGGCTCGCTAAAAGATAGCGTAAATTAGGCCAGCAGGCCGGGAGAACATAAGATCAAATTTACCAAAATATATTCCATAATTCACAATGTCAATATTACCAATAAAAGAGACATGAAACTTCTTTTTTTTTCAATTCCTTTTAATTTTGCGTTGGGCATTTAATCGACGCAATATCATTTGGAATGTATCATTTTTTAATTTGGGTGAAATAAAATGGGACTAATAAAAAATCTGCGATTAAGCGACACCAGATAATCTTGATTTTCATTTTTGCTTGCATCTTGAACAATTTGGACGGTATCGTTTTTAACCGGAAGATGTTGGATGATAACAGACGGAAGATTTAGGAAGAAGCTATATTTCTATTATCTGTTTGTGTTGTTGTTTCTTAAGAGGTTTTTGGACACATTTATAAGCATTTCTATCTAATACAAACCATTTGAACACAGTCGTACGGTTTCAAAGAATTGTATGCAATACTAATAATTATATAATTTGCTATGTATACAAAATTAAAAAAAATCGCTTTTAAAAGTTGATTCATTTTGTGAAAAGACCTTTTTTTCTTATGTCTTATCAGAAAAAAATCCGTAAGATGCTGATACAGTAGAAGAAAAAATAAAATAATCATATGGTTTCAAGTAATTATTTCTATTTAATAATAGTGCTTTATTAGCCCATCTATATATAATTTCAAGTAATAATAATTCTTAGTAAAAATATAGCTGTAAGTAAATATTCTTGATACAGATTATTTCCTAGTTATATAGCGTCAAGTATTCCAATCGATTACGAATAATTTTACAGATATATAATTGACCCATAGATGGAGCCCTAACAGGTACCATCACTCAGGGTAGATCCTGATGTAATGACAATATAGGTGTACTCCACATTCCCCAGATCTCTAGAACTGTAACCGTACCATCAGATGCAGTTTACTGTCATACCGAGGGCACCCTGTGTTGAAGAGAGAGGGTTTATCGTCACTTCAGTAGATATAGTCAACCCATTCTAAGTCCCACTAATGCAGTTTAATGGGATACGAAGGACATATATTGTTTTCTTGGGGAAGGAAATCTCCCCGCCCCCTTGCAGGCGATACATTGAGTGTATTCTAATTCCGGTCGACAACGTGGTAAGAATATGTAAGTCTATGTATGTGTTTGAGAAAAAGAATAAAAACAGAGAGAAAGAGAAAGAAAGAAGTGAAGGTACCTGATTAATCTTTGTAGATAGGCTTGTATGTACTCACGATCAGTAGCTAAGTTGGTATTTTAAAATAATCGTTTCACTCGGCCAAATATAATCTATGTATTTTCTGGATAAAGAAGAAAAAGCAGAATGTCTTCGTATTTAGATTTCGTACGCAACGGAGCCTAAAATTATCATCTTATTGCTTTTAACTGACAGCATCATGTTGAAATCCATGCTAAACCAAGTCTAAAATTCGTCTAATAATTACTTCGTCTATTTAAATGTGTTTCTATGCAATTTTCGAGAAAATAGACAAGAAAAGAAAAATAAATGAAATATTTTCTTGCTTAAAGCAATTTTCGATAGATTATTGCATACGTGCTGATCTGAATTTTGCTAAACAAGAGAATAGTTGTATTCTTCTTTATATTATTACAATATTTGCTAACAATTTTGCACAAAAGTGTAATGTACATTTTAAATTGATTCATTATACACACACACACACAACATATATATATATATATATATATATATATATATATATATGTGTGTGTGTGTGTGTGTGTGTGTGTGCGCGCGTGGGAGTGTGTGTGTGCGTGTGTATGTGTATTTGTCTTCAGTTTTACAAAGGTACTGATTGATACAGCAGAGAAAAATCACTCTTGAAAATTCGTTCTAAATCAAAACAATCTAACTTAAATTTAGAAGGTATCTCCTGATACATAGAATATTAGGTTTCATCGGAAATTATTGACACACACACACACACACACACACACACACACACACACACACACACACCACACACACACACACACATATATATATATATATATATATATATATATATATATATATATATTAATGAGAGCCAAACCTGAAACCACCGTTGCGCTGGTTTAATGTCGTCAATGCAAAAATCAAAACTTTATCATCTTTTATTGAATATTATTTCAAGAAATTCAATAGAATTAAAATGTAGATGTCAAAAATTCAGATATAAAATGTTTTAAATATCGTATAATACTAGAGAGAGGAAGAGAAATGAGGTACAGAGAGGAGAGGGAAACAGAGTAAGGTATTAATCTGAAACAACAAATAAAAGGTATATGTCGAAATTCGAACTTCCAACATTCTATTTATATCTATCTATATTTATAGGGACTTAACATCATTAAGAACCAGCATCTCAGTCCAGCTATTCAACCCCGCTTGAAGAATATCTAAAGACATCGATAGTAAATACGCAACTGCTTCAGCCACCAAGTCAAACTTTGGTGTGTTCATTTGCTGACAATTTAATTATTTCATAGATTTTCATTGAAAGGGTTAATTTCTGTCGGTGGCGTTTTAGAATACACCAAATGCACCTCTGCTGAGGGGAAGGACCCTCCCATATGGAAGCACCTGTTGGCTGTGGTTGGCGATCCATAATGCTTTGTTGTTGAGCATTCCATGACATGCAACAGTCCACGTTGGCCTTTACTTAGGCTAGAGGGGCGGACGAAGAGGATCCCTCCAATCAATCGGCTAGTCACGTGAAACCTTAAAACTTATATGATTTTTCCAACGCTATTTCCCTTATAGCAACCGCCGGCCCTTTTTATATGTGCTAGAATGCCGTGGTTGAGGTACTTATTGTTCTGGGTATGGCGTTAAAATCTATCTGATGGTAAGGTGACAATTCTGGACCTCTAGGGAATGTGGAGTACCTCTTCATTGCAATTCCACCAGTGTTTAATCTGACCAGGAGTGGTAGCACCTGTTAGGGTTCCATCTGTGGGTTAAATAAAACTAAATGAGTTCTAAAAATGTGTTTGAATCAGTTGAGATTTTTTTAAAAATTGAGTACCCATCATGAATGAATAAAACAAAACGACTTCGACATAAAATGACCCAATGGTTTGACATGCTGTAAAATCTAACCAGCCAACCAACGTGAAAGCGTATTCTCCCTATTTGCTTATTCTTCTGGAAGATTTTTAATTTCCGTGTCCCTAAGTCAACGGCTATACCCGCTGGGCTTCATATCCCCGATCGTCATTCCCTTGTAAGTCACTCAATTTTTGTTTTCATTTCTAACCACCGCCGTGTTTTTCTCCAGCTCGTTCCTGAAAACAAAAACAAAAGCAAGACGACCCAGGACAGTTATACGACTATTTATTCGGTTGTAAAACTTGTGAAATCTTACAACATAAAGATTTGATAATATTTTTAGTATGTTTACAGTTGTTTGTGGTTGGGCACCGCTTCCTCCTCTTCTTGCTCCCTCTCCTCCCCCTCTCTAACATGGTAGTGGTAGTGGTGGTGGTAGTGGCGAGGGGACGCAATGCCGAAATGGATTTTATTGTTTCAAATCGTTCTGGCTCTTGGCTCCGTGTGTTCCTGGAAATGCCTTGATGTTCACTTTTCGCCAAATCCAACAGTGCATCGTGAAAGAATCGATAAAAGTATAAAAGCCAAGGGCCCGGCGAATATTGAGCTATTAGGCAACGCTGACAGAAAACGATTTTCAAAAGTGCATTATCGCCGTGAGTAAACCTGTTCCGTTCTATATTTGCCTTCGACACGCGCTATCTATTTCCGGGAGTCTATGTCGGCGTTACGTTCTTCTCGCTTTGCTCAATCAGAATTCCATAGGCATCTACAGATTCATGCTAGCCAGCAATATCACATTCTGTTCCGGTTTTGGTTTTAAGGTACTACGTGTGCTCAGTAGTTAAAGTTTTTCTCTCGAAAACCATTTCAACATTTACTAAATAATGTTTCGTATAATATAAGGCTAAATGGCAGATGTAAATTGGTTGCATAGATCTAGTCTCCTATGTGACACAATACTAATTTACACTAATTAAAAATTAATATGTTTTGTTGTAAGTTTTGTTATTCGTTTAAAATATCAATTATATAAGCAATTCTTTCGTTAAATTGTTGTTATTTTCTCCGTCTCTATAAAAGTTTCATATTACAAATTCTTTTTCTTTTTTTCTTTTTTTTTTTGGGGGGGGGGGGGTTACATTTAATATATATATAAATATGTGTGTGTGTGTGTGTGTGTGTGTGTGTGTGTCAAAATTATGATAAACTTTGGGCCGGTTTAGCACAGTCGGTAGATCACCCGGCTAGGAATCGCAAGTTTCCTGGTTCGATACCGGTCTCCGTCAACTCAGCGCATGAGTAGCCGAGATTGGGTAACTGTGGCGCTCCACCTCAGAAAAAACAATCTCCCATGTCTAGCGCTAGTGAAAAGGGGATTGGCTACCTCGGTGTCTGGTTGACAATAGGCCACTCCGCTAACTTTTACTATATATATATATATATTATATATATAAAAGGTTATATTTTGAGGTAAAACAATTTTATTTTCAGAATTTACTTCCAGTAAGTTTGCATTGTTAGTAATTGGTTCAGAGCAAACACAATATTCATCTTGTAAAAATATTTTGATGCTATTCGAAACGTTGACAAATTAAACAGAGTGCTCCAGGCTTGAACAGAGTTCCCTCATCATATATGTAGTGGCTGAGAATTCCAAACCATGTGAATTTTAGAAATAAATGTTTGCCGTATACAGAGAGGCATATTTTTGTAAAAAAAACTATTTTCTTTTTCTCGATGATGAAACAACTTCATATTTCTAGTTGAATAGACTGGTAGAGAGTGTAATGTATTAAAGGGAGTGCAGCGTCCAGTGAGGACGATTGGAAAGCAGACGTTTTTCCTCTTATATATATATATATATATATATATATATATATATATATATATATATATATATATATGCGTGTGTGTATACTTATCTCTCTTTATAAATACATATATTTGAAACACCATAAGTCGACGTTGAATGTTATTTATTGCCTATAAGATAGTCTCAGACGCCAATGATAGATAGATACCTAGTGCTTATCAAAAGATAGATAAGTTATTTTAACGTCACATACTTAAACAAATTCTTTCTCACCAAACTATTTAAACTAATAATAAATATTAGCCAATTTTTTTGTACAAGAAAAGATAACGTGTGATTAAATTTCATTTTTTCTTCAGATTACAGGATAAGATCAAAACGAATTTGGTATTTTCAGTTTTACTATAAACTAGAACTTATCGGAGATAAGGATATATTGTCTATAGAACATCAAAAATGGATATTTTCAAACATTGTCTCTTGCTTGAAGTCGAGAGAAATAGATATTTTTTAATACCTACATATGTTTGAGCTGTCAAAGAAATAGTGTCGTAATTTTTTTTTAATTTGTGCCTTTGTTTTTGTTTTTTGTTGTTGTTGTCTTGTCATTGATCCTGTAAAATCTAGACATTGATACTCGTGTCCCTTAATTTTTGCCACCGTTATGATCTCGAAACACGCTCTGGTTAAAAATAAGACCGTCCAAATCGTACAAGATGAAATGCAAAAACATAAATCCTGATTATCTGGTGTTGTTCATCAACCGGATTCTTATTTCTCATGGGTGTCGTCACCTTAGCTAAATAATTGACCGTTCCATGTATTTCATAAATAGATAAAGGGAAGAAAATGGACATATTACGCATAAAAATATAATAAGAAAGAAAAAAGAACAAATGGAACAAACGAGAGTGGGGATAAGATAAAGAGAGGAGGTGAGTGCATGGAAGCGATAAAATTAAACCTGTTTCAATCGAACATAAGGCAAAGATGAAAAGAAGGAAAGAATGAGAGAGAGATAAATGAAGATTATTATACTTTTTACATCTTGAAGTATTTAGCAATAGCTCATATAAACATATCAAACATTATAAGAATTAAATTATCAAACTGTGGTATATCCACAGATCTAGTATATTCTATTACTTAATCTGAACTAGAGTTTACAAATAAAATACTGTAGGCATGCGTAGACAGATAATTTTGTAATTCCTCTTTTTGAAAGATGTGAGGGAGGTATTTTTTGAGGCCACGTACGAATACTCTTCTTAATATCGTCTAAAAAAGGAACTTACTTAAATATAAAAGTAAAAAAGTCAGCTTAAAGATCACTCAGAACATTAAAATATTATGCAGATTTCTTGAGTGATAAAATAAAAATAAATATTTTTTTAAAAATAAATAGTGCTCAATATCGGTAGGAACAGAGTCGCTGGTTCTTGGTGAATGTCAATTTCTCGACTATGTGATCATCAGGCCAAGTGTTTTCCACTGGGTGGGTAAGTGTTTATTTCGTTGGTCATAATGGAAACGGTAATCTTGTTTGTGAGGCATTCTTGGCAATGAGTAATAGTCTATACTGCGTAGTTACTTACGTAGCCATATCAAATCAATTTTTGTGATTTGCTAATTCATTTATTCTATTATTATTATCATTATTATTATCATTATTATTATTATTATTATTATTAGTAGTAGTAGTAGTAGTAGTAGTAGGTGTTGTTGTTGTTGTTGTAGTATCAATTTTTGTGTTATTTGTAGTATTTTTTTAAACTAATAATCCTACTACAGTATTATTATTTGTAATAGTAGTATTTATTTTAATCTTAATTTTACTACTACTACTCCTAGTCTCCTACTGCAACTATTACAACTACTACTAATACTACGACTACTAATAATAATACTTTGAGTTTTCTATCCTGACACTTTCATGGCTTTCGTGGCCTTCTAGTATGTTTTTCAGACACGTCATTTCTTTTTTATTTGTTCCATATATTAAGCATATTTGATTGAGAATGTCGTTAACTTCACATAGATTGCCTTATTTAATCAATTTTACGATCATTTCAATTGTTTAGGTTGTACATTATTTTGCTGTGGGTAGGTTTCCTTTAAATTAGGCATGTCTAATATCTTGCTGAGGTCTGTAATAACTCTTTTTTATCTTTACACTTAATTGTATGTCTAAGCTTCTGCTGTCATTTGTGTATTAGGAATGGTAATAAGACCATTCCAATTTTTCCTCAGAATTGGATTAGCCCATACTACTTATTGTACATAGTTTGAAAAATAATTATACCATTGGTCTAAATAATCTAACCTAATTTGTTTAAGGGATTATTGCTAGCATTTTCAATTGGTAGATATATTTTTTATTAACTTGCAGGTCTATAGATAGGACCCTAACAAGTACTACCATATCGGGTCTGAGTGAACCTAGGAGTGATACCAATGAAGGAATACTCCACACTCCCCAGAGCTCCAAAGATGGAACCTCACCATTAGATACAGATTGTTGGTTGGTTGATTGGTTGGATTTTACGGCATGTCAACCCTTGGGTTATTTTATGCCAAAATGTTTGTTTTATACATTCTCGTCGAGTATTCCTTTATTCTAACTCTTTTTTAAACACATTTAAAACCCTTTTAAAGCAATTTTGTGTTATCTAACACAAAATACAAAACCTAAGTGAACAGTCTCTATGTCTGTAAATTCTATAATTTGTTCTAGGGATAGTATAGGTAGTTTAATCTAAGAAAAAAGTGATAATTTACAAAGATATTTTAGAAGATTTATTTTTTCTTCGGTATCTCATTTTCATTCATATTTTTTTTAAAAACCTATCTCTTAATTTCCTTATTCTTTTTTCATTTTAAAAGTATTTCGGTTTTATTGATAATTCACGGCTTACGTATCTTTATTTCCGTTTTTAGGTCAAATTCGTGTCTCTTTCATGATGGTTTATGTATTAGTATTGGCATTTTTTTCTTTCATTCTAATAATTTTCTTAATGCTATGAAAAAATAACTATCCAAACACTGACTTGATTTTCGAAATGATATTTTTTCTGCAACTACTCCGCAATGTTTTCTCTAAAGACAAAAAACGTTATGTTCTAAATATAGATAAATCTTATCTAAGAAATTTTAAATCCAAACGCTCCCATTACAAAATGGTAGAAACACATATAAAGATAGAATTATTTCATACACTCTTTTTTCGTCAAATATCATTTGTTGTTATTGTTGTTGTTGTTGTTGTTTTTTGTCAAATGTGCATGCAGATATGAATTACAAATGTGTGAATATGCACTTTTCAATTTTTATCGTTATGTTAGATAAAACATGCTTTGGGCCATTAAGTATGAGGAAAAGATTAGAGAAAATTCTGATAAAGAATTTATGTCAGTAAACTTTATAGAATCAGATATATTTCTGCTTGAAAGTAATTTTTCAATGTTTCGTGATAATATTTAAAAATTAAAAAAATTCGATTTTAAAATAAAGAAAAATATCTACTGAAATTTCACCTTTGAATTTGCTTTTTTTTTCTTTTTTTTTTTTTTGTAAAAGTATTTCTTCTCTACACTCTTGCAACGTTTGTGAAAAATACACTGCGTTGTTTAAATAAAGATAATTGTACATTGCTTGTGAAAGCGACTTTTTTTATAGTGTTCGCAAACGGTATTTAATACTGCGTGGATGCCAACACTGTTTTTATTCTAATACTGATCATTCAAATAAGTTAGTAATTTGTAAGATTTACGCACTTAGTGTGAGTCGACAAAAGAGATATGCTCGATCGCATGATGACTATGATTAAAACAAACATTACTTCTGAGTTTTAGTAACTTCAACTCCTGGTGGTGCTCAGCTTTGAAGGGGGGTGTAGGGCCATTTCTGTACGGATTGCATTAGAGTAAATAAACCTCATATAACTTTCATAGTCACTCCGTGGAATAAACACTAATATTGTGTATTAAAAAGGTTGCCATACTGAGATAATTCAAAATTCGATTCTTTTTGCCAAACAGAATATAATTTCAGTCATTGCTACTATTTCACCAGTAAATGGTTCTAATATTTTTTTTAAACTTGGTAATTTGTCCTTGAAATACATTTAACTGTATGTAAGTCTTTGCCTGATCTCATGATCTTTGACTGCTGTAGAGCTTTATTTCCACTCTTTTTTTAAAATATCTGTTCGGACTGGTGGTCTGTCACTGGAGTCTGAGTGACAGCAAGGCTCCCCACATCCAGGAATTTTCTAAGTATTCTAGCTGAGTTCTGGGGTCTGGGTGGTCTGGATTATTCCTCTGATTTCCAGTTCCTCCAGCCTATTCTCCAGACCTTTTGAGACGATTCTAAAGACTCAAATTATAATTGATACCACCATCGCAATCATTGTCATAACTTTTTCAGATCTCTGACACGATCCTGGTGTTTTATTAGTGTTATATTACTTTCTAGTCTTTCACACGAGTTCGAACCGTTAGTTTTTCAATGAAATTTGAATTACAGCAAGCCACTCTAGAACACCTAACTATTTTATTTGAATTTACCAGTGCCGAGGATTGGATGATCATGATTCTTCCTCTTATCTCAATTTATTCCAGTCACTTTTCAGGCCTTCGAAGACTATGTATTTCATTCTAGTGAGTTTTTCACATTAATTGGTAAACTTTCACTGCAGTCTGAGTGACAGTAATTCTCCACAGATCTACAGGACTCTTGTATTCTATTCGATCCTAACAATTCAATTGTCAGGATGGTCTAGATTCCTCCTGTAATTTTAGATTGCTCCAACCTTTTTTCCATTTTCTTGGAGACCATTCCAAATGCACCAACTACAAAATTCACTAGATGACAATTTTTTTTACTTGTTAATTAACACTAAGTCAGATCTTCTTGCCGCGATTAAGTAATTCGTTTTCATCTCAAAATGCCAGAGAATTTTACGTTTCATTTACTAGTATGGATACTGGTTTGCACTTATACCATTTGGTATTAAAGTCATAATTAAATGTTTACCAGGCATAATTACCAGGGGATCACGTTTTCCAACCTGAAGTTTCTCGACTTGTACCCATTTTGTTACTTTGCTGCATTTGCTTATTCTGATTAACAGTCTCGTCTCTGTCTCCATACATCCTACACTTGCTATTCTGTTACCTCCTATCTATTTTTACTTTACGATATAATTGGTCGTAATTGCATTATTTTGTGTCTGTCATTATAAGAAATTCAGTTTCTTTTTTATGTTTTCGCTTTCTTAGCCATGTTTAGGTCTCTTCTTGTGCAATATATCCAGCTTGTCACTTGAAGTATCCGTATTGTTTATTCCCGTCCCATTTTTGTTTCTAAGTTTTTATTGTTATTCTGTTCGTCTACACATTACGATTGCTGTTAGCGTCTGCTGCAATTTGTTTATCTTTGCTCTTTTTAATGTAATCTACGAGTACTTGAATTGTTGCAATCTAAAATCCGGACCAGTCCGCTTACTCTTTTTTTCTTGAAGCATAGTGTGTCTATGTTATATCTCAGGCACTATGTCTTGTCCTTTGGTCCATCTGTCGGAGTTCCAGTAAGTTATTAGTATTCTTCTCAGTATTTTAGCCGATCAAGGTAATGCTTGATGGCATCAACTTTCAATAGATATGCAGCTGTTACGATTCGTATGGCCATTTTTATGGCTGTATGAAAGGTAGTTTTACAGGGGAGATCTTTTGTGGTATAAAGTCTGATCCTTTCTTGAAGTAGAAAGATGTAGTATCAGTTTTAATCCTTGTCAACATATTCGTGTTAAGTGTAGTCAGTTGGTTCTTGTTTACAGAGTTGTATGATCCTTGTCCGTTCGTCTGTACATCCAGCGAGCAATTGCACGACAATTTATCAACGCCTTTAAATACTAAATTTGATTCATGTTTGGGCGTTTTGATTGGCCAATTTAGCCGATTGGACGATTTAGCCGATTGGCTGATTCTGCTGTTTTGGAACAATATATAAATACAAGTTGAAATCTTCAGCACACCTTATACCCCAAAACACGACAACACAAGCTCATTCGGTCACTTTTTAAGGCTGTATACCATCATCTTCCATAATTTATATTTTGTCTTATCTTGCAGAGGTTCGCCTTAGTAACGTTTTTGCATTTATAGAGAATCGGATCTTTAATTTCAACTCTATCGATCTTTGCTTTAATTTGTACTCTCGACAGATAATCAGAATATTCTATTTCTTTCATGAATTCCTATTAAGAGAACATAAATGTGGGCACAAACCTGACACAAAGAAACACACAAATACAGTTTCTTTGGCTTCGCCAAACTTCTGTACAATATTTTTCTTGCTCACATGAGCGTGTGTTTATCAGGCTCCTTCAATCCGATTCCTTTTACATTCCGCAACTCGTGGTACTGTTTCCGAACTCTGCTCTAGACTTGCTCTCCTGTCAGACTTCAACCCGAGGTTCCCATCAACCCTATCATTTAATTAAATCTAAAAGTCTGCCTAGCGACTATACCTCATTTCAAAGAAAGACTAGGGAAGTAAACCCCGAAATCAAATCTACATCTGGAGTCCCTAAGGATCTGTGATCCTGATCTTCAGCGATATCCAGCAAATCCTGAGGACTATCGTTGCCAAGTTGCATTGCGTTTTTTTTTGGCTTTCCTTTGTGCCACAACGGCAATGTGAATATGGGGAACCTGCTGCTTGGGCGGCAGCTCATTCTCCGCCCCGATGATGTGTTTCCAATAATACGCCATCATCTCTTGTATACGGTTGGGTGGCAATAATACAATAATATATACATACACACATACACATATGTATATATGTAAATATATGTGTGTGTGTGTGGGTGTGTTCACTCTAACGCCCTGGGAGTGAATAACAGAATAAATACTGCCTCTTTCACCCTAAAAATAAAAGCCATCTTTGTTTGATTCATAAATATTTACTACATAACGATCGATAGAGTTGAAATTAAAGATCCGATTCTCTATACTAGAACATAATTCTGTTTCACTTACGCCAGAAGACAAAACCAAAAATAAACCAATGGGATTAATTTTAACGCAGAAAATCTGATAACATTCGATCAACTATCATCCACTATTAATAATTGACTTCAACAGAACTTTTTAACAAAAAGAAAATACCAGGGTAGGCCGAAAAGTTCATAGGCTGACCAAGATACTTTCAAGTATGATTGAAAGTGCTGGTTCCAGAAGTTAAGCAGTGATGAGCTTTTTCAATTTTTAATTGGACGATAATTTAAGCAGCAGTAGATACTGTAATAAACATCTTTATCAAAATGCCTTGATAATGCCGTAAAACAAACCAACTAACCAACCATTTCATGGAATGTGACCAAATGATGTTTATTTTTCAAACTTGACTCATATCGATACAAACCTCAGATATTTCATTGAAATATGATTATTTAGTTGGTTGGTTAGTTAGTTGGATTTAACGGCATGTCGACACTTGTTGGTTATTTTATGCCAAATACGATTTGTTTCAGGATTTGGTTTCTTTGTTTGGTTTTACGGCATATCAACCTCAGTGGGTTATTTAATGCCGATTAAGATTTGAAAGAAATCAATTCTTAATGGATACTCAATTTTTTTTATAAATATATTTTTCTATTTAACCCATAGATGGGACCCTAATAGGTACTACCACTCCGGGTCAGAGTGGACCAGGGAGCAATGGAGATGAAGGGGTGCTCCACATTCCAAACCTCCAAAACTGGAACCTCACCATCAGATAGAGATTAACGTCATTCCCAGGCCATGTAGACCTTCAGCCACAGCCTTCTAGCACCCATATGATAAAAAGGATTGGGGCTTGCCATAAGGGCAATAGGGTTGGGGCAATCATATAGGTGCTAGGGCTTGGCGTGACCAGCCGATTGATCGGAGGGTGCCTCTCCGACCTCCCGTCTAGCCTAAGTAAGGGTCTAAGTGGAGTGTTGCAGGTCATGGACTACTTATCCAGAAAACTCCATTCTTAAGCATCACGGGTCGCCAATCACGACCAACAGCTGGCCCCATCTGGGGGAGTCTTACCCCTCTACAGAGGTGCCGTCGGTGCATTCTAACGCCTCAGCCGGCGGGGCGGGTTTTGTTTCATTCATTCTTGATAGGTACTCAATTTTTTAAAGCTCCTTTTTTTTAAATACACTTTTAAAAACTCTATTTAATCCATAGATGGAACCCTAACTGGCACAAGCAATCCGTTTTACAGTGGACGTGGGACCAATGGTGATGATGGGTACTTCACATTCTCCAGAGCTCCAGAATTGGAACTTCGCCATCAGATAGACTTTAACTTCATACCCAGCACACTAAGACCCGCAGCCACCACATTTTAGCACATATGTGATAAAGAGGATTCGGGTTTACCATAAAGACAATAGAGTTGGAACAATCATATCGGTGCTAGGGCTTGACGAGACCAGCCGATTGATTGAAGGAGTCTCTCCGACCGTCCGGCTAACCTAAGTAAGGGTCAACATTGTGTGTTGCATGTTATAGACTGCTCTGCCTCCAGGATCCCATCCTTATGCATCCAGGATCACCACTCACGCTCAACAGGTGGTCTCATTGAGGGTGTCTTATCCCTCTGCAGAGGTTCAGTCGGTGTATTCTAAAGACACAGCTGAGAGGGCTGCGTTAAAATATGAAATAAATGTTGTAAATAATTACCAGAGAATAGAGTTCAGACTTTAAGATGTAAGAAAAACTTTGTACTAATTATTAAAAGAAAAATCATAATTTCTTTACCTTTTATCCCCATTTGAAGTGAAGGGACAAATCATCATGATTGTTTGGTTTTTATTTTAAACCTAAGGTGAAAAGAAATTGTGAAAGCAAAAGATTGAATCTTGTGGATTTCAATAAAAGATGAATAAAGGTAGCTTAAAATTAAAGGAGGCAACACTCCACTTTATCCATTACTTAGGCTAGACGGGCGACCAGAGAGGCCCCTCCAATAAATTTATCTAATATATTCTCTAGAAGACAGTGGCTGAGCGTCTTAACGTCTGGAGTATGACGTCAAAATCTATATTATTTTGAAGTTCCAATTCTGGATCTCTGAGAAATGTGGGGCACACCTTCACCATTACTCCCAGTTCCACTCTAACCTGGAGTTGTAGTACCTATTAGGGTTAAATAGAAAATTGAATTTTAAAAATATGTTTGTTAAAAATTGAATACTATTGTGTATTTGCTGATAATAACGATTTT
>CM042139.1:50219839-50317339 GCA_023376005.1 Doryteuthis pealeii
TTGTGTAGAATCTGTAAATGAAAAGAGATTTCATATCACCTGCACATCACACTCCGTCAGTTGGAATTTTAAGAAGAAAAAAAAAGACATCAACACTCAAGTGTGACAAATGTAATGATTCAAATGCAAAAGTCTTGTTTTTAATCAGAAATTCTTAATATGAACATATAATTTGATCTAATTAAATTCTGATCCTTCATTTAATTGGCTGACACCAATTATACGATACATATAGGGAGCGTGCATTTTTATTTCATATTAATTAGTTTCTGTTTCTTCCAAGAAGGTCAGATGAGGCTAGTTGGCTGCTCATCCGTATTGGCATATGTTTTAGTATATCCTCATCCTCATCCTCATCAAGTGGTGCTGAGGGAACGGATCTCTATGGATCTATCTTTAGCCACCCGTCCTTATCGGCCAACGCCCTTGGCAGGTCCTCAATTCAGCATTCAATGTATTTAGGAGTCCAGAGGAGAACGTCACTCATATGTTCGTCTTTACTTCTCCACCAATGCTCAGCATGTCTTGGTCGTCTTAATTGAATGATTTGTGTGATAAGAGCTAAGTGACCGTATAGTTACTTCTTTGTGGGGTCCTACTTCTAGAATTTGAGAAAAACAGTACGCAGCAGTCTTGGTGTAGTTATCGCCTAGTCTTTTCCCCCAATCATTTTGCCAAATTCGAATTGGTGCAATGAAACAGTAATAATTATACGGCTACAGCTTGGAAAAATTTCCGCTCTATTTTACCAAAGAGATCAGACTTCCATATAACTGATAACCTTTTATTAGCTCTCTGTCTTCCTGATACGTATATTGGCATTTTCTGTAGATGAGATGTTGGTACCTCTGAATGTGAACTGGTGTACTAATTTCAGGGGTTTGCGATTTGAGATAGGAGATAGTTTGTTTCTGCTCTGCATGAAATCAAGCATGTAAGGGTTCCGAAAATCAAAGTTACGGTTCGATTGAATATTATGTGAAACTTAGGCCTTAGACACACATAACATTCTGTTATGTACCCATGTTGGAGGGATACAAACATTATTGTTACTGTATGCGTGTGTGTGTGTGTGTGAGAGAGAGAGAGAGAGAGAGAGAGAGAGAGATAGTCGACTAACATAGATACATTACAGAGAGACAGACGGATAGATTCGTGACTTCTTTTCTTCCTATTCCGGCCATGATCGTCTACGTATAGGTTCTTGCTTTACTACTTTATATATTCGTTGGGTCTTCTGACTTGTTGCTGCTCCATTTTTTAACTCGGGGATTCTTTTAAAGACATCTTTTAAGTCATGTAATAACTAGCAAGAATTGTATTACTTTGATCAAAGGTTTATTTTGGCCCATTCTAACTCATCACGCGGAGTAACAACCGAAGTAGGACACGTCTGTACCACTTGACGTCTGGTTGTAAACTGATTAACTAACTAAATCTCACGTGACTTGAGAAATTCTAACTGTCCAGTATATTTCCATTCCCTGATATGAAAACACTGGCCCCTAAGAGTTCTACTACAAGGTGTTGCCAATAATATATGCTGCCACATAGATTATGCAACAATTCAAACTAACCATAACATTGATTTCAAAAGTTGTTTGCATTACTCTTTTTTTTTAAATAACAACACTGTGTCCTGAAGAATATCTTAGGTTGCATGCCCGATATTTTTATATTTAAAATTATTTAAAGGGAATATTTCCGTACATGTAAACAATACCTGTTCGAAACACATGTTGATTGAATAACAGCAATAAATTTCATCCTATCCAAAAAATATTTTTCTTTCAGTCATGTTTTCAACACACACACACACACACACACACACACATATATATATATATATATATATATATATATATATATATATATATATATATATATGAGATTTATCCAAAACTTGGTAGTAAGGGAGGATTCTATATGTGATTTCTAAGATCCACTGTACTAATATTGATGATCCAGTATGTATAAATACAGCGAATCTTTAAATCACTGAAGAGAGCTCAATCTATAATAACCTTTTAGATTATATACAGAGCAATATTTATCAATAAAGGAAGGAAGAACTCAACACCGTAATTCCATAATAAATTTATTTCGACCAAAATTGGGGCCCATATAAATCCAAGTTGATTTAAACCGGCTCCCCAAATTTTCGTCTCATCAGATGGGTCTCAATTCACTTATGGACAAGCACATCACAAAAAAAAACAAAAAGCTGAATATTAAAAAAATATATAAATTCAAACAAAAATAAAAAATTAAAAAAAAATATTTTTAACAGTATAGGATTGTAACAATGGAAACATATATATATATATATATATATATATATATATATATATATATATATATATATATATATAGTTATCTGCAGACAGTCCTGTTACGACGTATCACGGTTAGAATTAGCAATCCCCATTTAGTAGTTTCAGGTATCCATATAAATTATTTTCTTCAAATTTATTTTTATAGATTTGTTATTTTTGTCTATATTTTGCATTTGCTATTATTAATTACTCCTTTTGAGTTTTCACATCAGCATTAGCTGATGGTCTTTCACTAGAGTCTGAGTGACAGCAAGTATCCTCAGGTTTCCGGCACTCTTCGAGTATTCTGGCAGATTGCAGCAGTGCTGTGTTCTGAATGGTTTCAATCCTTCCTCTGATATCCAAACTTTCCAAACCCTTTTCTAATCCTTTTGGAACCGTTCCAAGTGCACCAACTACAATTGGTATAACTTTCACTTTCATATTCCATAACTTTTTCAGTTCTCTGGCAAGGTCCAGATATTTGTCTATTTTTTCATTTTCCTTTAGCTTCACCCTGTGATCTGCTGGCACTTTAAAATCCACCAGTTGACAAGTTCTTTCTTTTTTGTTTATCAACACTAGGTCTGATCTTCTTGCTGGGATAAGGTGATCCGTTTTTATTTCAAAGTCCCAGAAAATTTTATGCGTTTCGTTCTCAAGAACAGATTCTGATTTATGCATATACCATTTTGTTGTGTGGTCAAAATTTAATTTTTTGCATAATTCCCAGTGGATCACCTTCCCAACCCAGTCGTGTCTAGTTTTGTATTCTCGTTGTGCTAGTTTGCTACATTCGCAGAATATATGGTTTACAGTCTCATCTCTATTACCACAAAGTCTACATTTGCTATTTTGTTGGGTCTTATCAATTTTCGCTTTTATATTATTATTATTATTATTATTATTATTATTATTATTATTATTATTTGTTACTTGCTGCAGTGAATAGACGTTAGTGTCTTCTTCTTTTCTTGACACATATAATCTGTCTTTTTCATTTCTTGGTTGTTACATCCGTGAGAAGTCTTATTAATCGTTATCAAATTCCTTTTCCCTTGTTCCATTTGTCTGAGTTTATCTCATTTTTCAGAATGATCCAGATTATCTTGCAAGGATGATTGTTCGTTTTTTTTTTTTTTTTGACGAAATTTATGCTGATGCGTTTAGTTTCGTCATGTTTTCTTGTTCTTGTGAGATATTCTTTTCATATTCATTTTTCATCTCTTTCTGTTTGATGGTGTCCGCTTCCATTATTCCCAAATATTTGTAGTTTTATTTTTCTCCAAGTATTCTTAAACTTTCCTGATTTGGTAGTTATATTTCTTTCATAATTACTCTTTTTCACTTTTTCATTATTAACGTGGAGCACTTTCCGATACCAAATTGCATTCCTATATTCATGTTCTATATTCTTGTAGTCCGTACAAGAGTCTCTCGTTCTCTTTTCATTTTGGCAAATATCCTATATGATCCCCGTATATACAGTGGTTAATTCTTTCATATGATTTTGTAAAAGTGCAATCCCCTGTACTTGTTATTGGGTGGAATCATTGATAAACCAAATAGTATGAGAGAGAGCGAGTCTACTTCGACGATGTCTCCTTTTTTGTTCACCTTTGTTACGGTTTGTCCTCCTGCTGGGAATTCCACTATCCAATTTTCCATGTCTTGCTTGATGCAGTTTATGAATTTGTTGGATATTTTGGACATTTTTAGACATTCAATTATCTAAGTTTACGAGATCATGTAATACAGCTTTCTTTAGTCAATCCATGCCAAGGCTACATTTTCTCTTGTAGCATAGCGAGATTCCATTGAAAGGAGGGAGGACATTGTAATAGTAATAATTCTATTCTTATCCTCTTACTGTTCAACTATTCTCTTGTCTGGATATGTTTGGGAACGTTGGTGGATATTTTGTTGGCCTGGATGGCATTCTCGCTGTTCTTTGATTCTGGAAATTACTTTGGAATATTTTGCGTTATTTTATTCTGTGCTGTTGATCGTTTTTAATAATGTTATATAACCATTGCGGGTATATAAACACGAGTGTTCTTGTATGTTAGAGAGAGAGAGAGAGAGAGAGAGAGAGAGAGAAAGAGAGAGAGGACCAACATACGGAGAGAGAGAGAGAGAGAGAGAGAGAGAGAGCGACAGACAGATAGATAGAGTCGTGTGACTTACTTGTCTGTCACTCTCTATCTTCTTTCTTTCGGCCATCCGTGATCGTCCAGTCGCCATGTTGGATCTTTCTATTTCTATTCCGGATATGATCGTCTAGATTCTTCTTATCTTTTTATAACTAAGGGCTTCTGTTCAAGTCATGCAATTAACTAACAATACTTTTATCATTGATCAAAGCTTTATTGCCCATTTTCATCGCGCGATCTTAGTTCAACCCCCTAGTCACACGTTGCGCTGTGTCGCATTTTGGTTGAAACTGGTTACCGAACTAGTCAAATCCCGTGACGTGCGAGATTTCCGCCTTTACCAACGGTCTGTATTTTTTTCCATGGATATCTGCCCGCCTACGTTCTGATTTGAAGGCCAATGGCCCCTTATTCTACAGGTGCTTGTCAATAATTTATGCTACCACATGATGCAACAATAACAACACAAGATGTTCTTTTTTTTTCTGGACTCATTAATTTATTAGGTCATCTGGGTTTTTTTTCTGGTTTTTTCCTCTTCTTCCTGGAATACAACGTAGCATAAAAGCGAGAAACATATTTCTTCTTTTTCTCCTGTAGTTAGAATTTTGAGTGGGCACAAACCGGTCTATAAATGCTGGAGATTTCACGTTTTTGAGGGTTTTTCTGGATCAGGTTAGTTATCCCCTATGCTGTCCATTTGGTATCGTGTCCTGGGTATGATGTTAAATTGCATCCGGTGGTGAGGCTCCATTTTTGGATCTATTTGCAGTGTGGAGAACATCATCAATGCTATTCGTCTTAGGTGACTATGAACCGCCGACAGTGGCAGTACATGTTATGCATTAAAATAGATTAAAAATGAGTTTAAAATTGTATTATTAAAACATTTAATACCCAAAAAGAATGAATAAAACAAAACGTCTTTGGTAAAAATTAACCCAAAGTTTGGAGTGCGTAAGATCCAACCAACAACAAACATTCGATATTATGATAATCATTTCACTCCATTCGAGTTTTTCACAGCCGCCTGAGACGATGGTTCACTGGAGGTTTAGTGACAGCAAGTCACATCAGGTCTCCAGCACTCTTCTGAGTATTCTAGCCGATCTTAACAATGTTGTAGTCGGGATGGTCTCGATGCTTGCTATGATTTCCCGTTCATCCAGATTATTTCAAGACTCCTGGGGGCCGTTCTAAGGGCACCAATTACAATTGGCACGACCTTCAACAGTTTTTTTAATTCTTTGGCAAGGTCCAAGTATTTGTTTATCTTTTCACTTTCAGATTCAGGCTTGTGCATATACTATTGAGTTGAATGGTAAAAATTGAATTTCTTGCACAGTTCCCAGTGAATCACCTTTTTGACCCAGTCGTGTCCAGTCTTGTACTCTCTTTGTGCTAGTTTACTGCATTCGCTTATTATGTGATTGACTGTTTCGTCTTTTTCCCCACACATTCTGCAATTGCTATTCCGTTGTGTCTTAACTATTTTTGTTTCTATGTTATTATTATATTATTATTATTATTATTTCGTTAGTTTTGAAGGTGTTTATAGTAATAGTCAAACACATAACAAACCTAACACATTTTAATTCAACAATAAATACTGCCGACAAAAAGCCGGCCTCCCAATGGGTAACCCACTCATTGGCGTTCTAGCCTGCCTATTCTTAGAACTTTTAGAATCAGGCCCCTTCAAATATAGAATACCCAACAAGTGCACATACTTAGATACATAGATGACATACTGATATTTCTCCTCCAACAAACCAAAATAGAACACATCGCCAACAAACTAAACTCAGTAGAACCGAAGAAGAATCAATAACACCTTATCGATCCTAGACACCTTACTAATAAAATCCCAAAACAAACTAACCTACAAATTCTACCGCAAACCTACCAACAAAAACGACTACATACATTTCTATTCCCAACACAACACCATAATGAAATGGGCCTTATAATTGGCTTCTACCTACGGGCACTGCGCATATGCAGCCCTCGATACCTGCAAGAAGAAAACAAATACAGAAAATGCCCTCACATCTTTAAAATATCCTAGATATTTCATCTTAAACGTCAAGAAAAAAGCACTCAAAATATACTCAAACACGAAAGCAAAATATTCCACCACTACCACCACAACCTCCCCTCCATCTACAGATCTTTAACCCTACCAACCAACGTACACAACAAACCACTCTATGATAGACTAACCAGTCTAGGAATAAAAGTCATACAAACTACCTCCCAAACAATTAGAGACCTCACCAGCTTCTCCACACGCACAAACACTTTTAACACATCCAATGCTGGCATTTACACAATTCTATGCAACGTCTACAACAAAGGCTACATCGGAGAAACTCAACGAAGTCTTGACAAACATATCTATGAGCATAAAATATCGGTAAAGACAAATGACTGTCAAAATGCCCTATTTACACACACATCAGACTACAATCACACATTCAACTTCAACCACGCATAGCTGCTCAAACCCATACATAATGCCAATCGGCACTCATTGTAAACTGCAGAGTGATAAAGGAAAGGCAAGGTTTCTTCAACCTTGACATAGCTATTGCAAAAATCATAGCCCACGAGAAGAAAATCAAATTCGAAAAACAGAAATATTTCAATCCTAATGGTTCACAAACCTCTGTTGGCAACCATCATCGTACACTGATCTACACTGACTGTATAATTTCTTCAAAGGCAACACATTGATCCACACTCCACATACAAAACCCCACACTCCTCTCTTACTTCTCCTTTGTCCTTCCTTTTAAACATAAAAGTAGAAAGTAAATGCCTTTATCTCAACAAAATCTTCAATGATTTCCCTAAAATATTTTCATACAAAAATATCCCTGGCCCCTCGGTACACATTATACATCACACATTTGACTTACACTCTGAATATCAAATTCTCTTCAAATGTCAACCGACTGACCCCGTAAAATACTATTCCCACATACTAAGCCCACCCCTACTTTTTTCTCATTCCTCTATAGCACACACCAAAACCCTCCCTTTCTTTTTACCCTTACCCAATTAGCTTTTCACCATAAAAGCAGAATGTACAGGCATTTTTGTCAATTAATTTTGAAAAAGCTTCTGCCAATAATGAGGCAAAATATCAATTGAATTTAGTTGTTGTGTTGTTATATCCATGTTTTCCCTCTATTCTCAACCACATTTTGTCGGAGTTATTCAATCCTTCTCTCATTCTCTCTCTCTCTCTCTCTCTCTATATATATATATATATATATATATATATATATATATTTATAGATAGATAGATAGATAGATAGGAACAGACTGGGATTTATGTGAAAAGATTTGAAAAATGTATATATACATATATATATATATATATATATATAAGAGAGAGAGAGAGAGAGGGGGGGGAGAGAGAGAGAGAGGGAGAGAGAGATCGAAGAAATAAGGATGAACTCATGTGACATTCTTGTGTGGAAGCTATCACGTGGGCACGCCAAATCGGGCCGTCCAGCAAAGACGTACATATACCAACTCAGCGTGGGTAGTGGTGTTGCGCAGAGGACCTTCCAGGAGCAATGAATTATAGGGACGGTTGGCGAGAGATTATCATGGATATCCGTACTACAAGAGAGACATGATGATGCTGAAATAAGCAGATAGATACATCCATATATATATATATATATATATATATATATATATATATAGAGAGAGAGAGAGAGAGAGAGAGAGAGAGAGAGAGAGAGAGAGAGAGAGAGAGAAGAGAGAAGAGAGAGCCGATAGAAATTAAAAATGATAGAAAAATATTAAATACAATCAAGATTTTAATATGATTTTGATCAGAATTTCGTACAATAACTTGTGTGATCATCTGTATTGTATATTGAAAACGATATTACAACTGCGAGCTTTTTATACAAACTTGCCTACAGAAAAGAGGAAAGATAAGGAAAAGGAGTTCATACATGATGAGATAAAAACTAATTCCTATGAGAAAATCATCTTGTTGAAGAATAATATTATTTTATATTTAGACGTGTGTTTTTTCAGTTTTATTTTCATTGTTGTATCCTCCAGCATTCTTCTTGGTAATCTCTGGACATTCAAACTGAATACTTTATTAAATCAACATATGTACATTGTTTGAATTCAATTGCTGCCGGTTATATAGTATCAGATTATTTATTGCTATAAATTCGTTCTTGCGATATCGTTTTTATTGTTACAATTAAGCCATAATATCTATGACGTTGACTCTCTCATGCAGAAATTGAACTCATGACTGTCAACGCTATTAGTCACCGCTTACGGTCAAGTCATGTTGAAAAAACCAGTTTCCGCTAGTTCACCGAAGTTTAGCAGTGACGAGCATGTCCAAAACATATATGGGTGACCATTTATATATTTACCCACGCCCTCCATGCGAGTAGGATGTGACACAATGTCATTTTTTAAGCGGAGTTTAACAGGTTTTCCTTCTTCTAGACTGGGTGACTAACCATGGCTAAAGAACCCAGACTGCCCTGTTATTTACCCATAGCTGGAGGTAGAGCAGGTGGATGCATACGTTCCTAAGGGTATGCGCGCTAATTGAAATATCGACAGCTTCATCTAGGATTTGAACTCGGCTCGATGAGTCCTTCTTCTACGACTCTAGCCATTACACCACGTGCCTACATGGGTTACAGCAGGTACTGTAAGCAAAATAATATCAATATGACGTGATTTAGCATAAAATGACTCGAAAAGGGTTGATATGCCGTTAAAAAAAAGAAACAACCAGCTATTAGTCACTGTCGTTGTATCGTAGAAGTAACATAATTTTGGATACTTACTTTTATGTTTGTCAATTATTCTTTATATATATATATATATATATATATATATATATATATATATATATATATATATATATATATATATATATATATATATATATATATAGGCAATATCTAAAAATATATGTATCACTTTTGATATGTGTAAGTGGCCTGACATATGTCTTATACGTTTGAACACATATATGAGGGAAACATCACAGAAAGTTCTAACCGTATCTGGTGGATCCATAAAGAACAAATAAAGAGAGCAAATCTATCAATTAAAAGTTTTCTATGTAATTATATATCAATCGTTCATGTGTGTCACACCTTCGGTTATAAATATACAGTGTCAGTTGCTTTTGTTAAACTAAACGCACTACCAAACCCTAAGAGATTAGGAGCAGGTAAGGGAGAGTCATTTTAAATATACAAGCGTGTAGAAAAGGATAGGGGAGGAGGAGAAATAACAGAAGAGAAAGGATAGGGTAGGGAAAGAGAAGGTAGGGGAGAAAGGAGGAGATTATCAAGGAGGGCTTAGAATAAGCTGATTGTATCCTCTGCAGAGGAAGAGGAATCTCTCTCCGATAAAAGTCTTTGGTTAGGCAACCAGTCTAGGAGAAGCACAACTCTGAATTCAAACTAGTTTTACTGTGCTTAAAGATTAACCTTGTGTCACAACATGCCCGTAACAGGGGAGGTGGTTAAATACACACAAAGTTTTAAATATATCAGTTTCAGGATGTGAAACGTTTTCGAAAACGTTTTCGAATACATTATTATTACAAACAATTATTAAGCTTCTAGATTATGCAATCTAAAAAAGTAATATTGTAGATTAATAATCTTGCAAATGAAGTCGTTTGATATAATTTGCACATGAGCAGGGTAATCATGTGTATCGGACCAAATCGTGTCAGTCTATTGGAATGATTTGAATGATTACAGGTGTTAATGTCATAAAATGGAAGCACAAGTCGGCCTTTTTGCTAAGCATCTGTTTAATTGGTGCATTTAATGAAATGTTATTTTTTAAGTTGCCGCTTTAAATTAAATCATCTTATCGGGAAGATCTCGCGAAGTCACGTTTCCAATTTTAAGCCCAAATTAATAAAAAAAATAAAAAATCCTCCACAAAAATAAACCCCGAATCTTTTTATTGAATTGCAAGAAAATCAAGTTAATCGAGAAGGAAAAATAACTCGTTAAAAAGAAAATGAAGAAAAAAACTAAAAGAAAATAGTTTTAAGAAGTTGAAAAAAACTTATATAACTTACAAATGTAACTGAGAGCAGCGTAAATGTGGAATATTTTCTTGCAAAGATGGAACTCGAGAAAAGAAAAAAAAATGTTCTGCTTGAAATCTAGTATTAAAAAGAAAAATGAAGGAAATTACTGACAATTTTAGGTTATTTTTTGTTTTATTTTCCCTTTTGAATGACCCTACAAGCAAATTGTTTGTGATATATAAAATGTTAGTGACCTTGCCGAAAAAGGAAACAAAACAAAAAATAAAATAAAATAATCATAGGGCATTTGTCCAAAAAAACTGTCGCTGAATAAGTCTAAATGAGAACCTGTTGCCAGAAGCTGATATCGTGTAGACATAACAATATAAAAATAAATTATTTGTATGGTTTACGCAAATAAAAAAATATTAGAAATTTATTTAGATTTGGTTTGTATTTTGTATCTTCATAAAAAGTTCGTCATAAGTACATTTAATGTTCGTTGTTAAAAAAAAAAAACGCTAAAAGGAAAAACAAAGATTTCTGATTTGTTTTCGTTTACTGAAATGACTGACATTGTTTTTTGAGATTCAAGTGCAAAAGGGCAAATTTCCTAAAGCCTCGATTTAATTTAGAATATTCTTCAAATGAGATTTGTCTCTTTTTTTTTTTTTTTACTTGTAATATGATCTTTCGAATAGATTTCTGATGTTTTCCAGAATTAACAGCGATATATTCTCGAGCAAATCTAGTGAGGCTGAACTTAATGTAATTTACCTATTCAAAATATATTTGTATTTTCGCCTCCATCCATGTTGGCTTTAAATGCAACTGTTCAGCTAATATATACTGCAAACTTTCTAAATGTTATGTTCTATTATGTTGCGGTATATAACTTTTTCTTTTCCTTTTCATTTTTTTTTTGAATATGAAATGTATACTAAATAACACATGCATAATTATTTGTACTAACAGGACCAGTGGATATACCACAGTATGATAATTTAATTATTACACTGTTTGATAGGTTTACTTAAAATCTATTGCGAAATAATTCAATATGTAAAAAGTATAATAATGTTGATTTAACTCTCTCTCCCTCCCCTCTCTCTCTCTCTCTTTATATATAAATCGAGGCCTAAAATAAATGAGTAAATAAATGCATATATATATATATATATATATATATATATATATATATATATATATATATATATATCAAAATGAAGTATTTTCTGTGAATTAACAAAAGTATATTGGAGGTTCATAACATACTTACAATATCCAAGCCAATTGTTGGCAGTTATCCGTTTGTTAATCGCAATGGTATATATATATATATATATATATATATATATATATATATATATATATATATATATATATATATATATATATATGACGCTGATTAATACAATTCCTATAGTTGAGTTAATAAGATTAAAACGTGAAATGCATTCATTACACCACATCTAATGATTCCATGCATTAAAATTATTTCTATTTCTAACAGCCTTTTCCATAATTAACGTTCGTACACATATTCCCCAATTATAGAAATAAGGAATTGTTAATCATCTTTTATTTATGACATAATCAATACGTTGTGATTATTTCTATCATCATGAAATGGCTCCTATTTTGTTCTGCATGTTATATATAATAAGTTTGATTAATAGAACAATACAACATGAAATAAATAATATCAAATTAAAATAAAACTATTTTTTGTTATTTTATTGTAATAATTGAAGTTGATTTAATTATACTACTGAACGGACATTCATAATTTTCTACGTTTTTTTTTTACTTATGTTGAAATTCCGTTGTACCAAATTTTAGATGAAAATGTTTCTACTATCTATTATCAGTCAATATTTTTCCTTTAATTACAAGTTTTTCTACGTTACTTTTAGTCTATCAACTTATTCCGTTTCTTGCCATTAAATAAGTATCTCTGTGCCTGTCTCTATCTCTCTATGCCTTTCTGTCAATGTGTCTATATATATATATATATATATATATATATATATATATATATATATATATATATATATATATATAAACACAAACGCACATATATATATACCGTTTGAAGGATATATATATATATATATATATATATATATATATATATATATATATACATGTATACATATATGTATTTCAGTCAAACGGTATATAGATGTGTGTGCATGTTTATATACCGTTTGACGGAAATATAAATATATATATATATATATATATATATATATATATATATATATCAATATATATATGTATATACAAACACACACACATACACACACAAATATATATATATATATATATATATATATATATATATATATATATATATAATTCGTTAAACGGTATATAGATGTGCGTGTGTGTTTGTATATATGAACATCAATTACAGAAATAAATAATCATATATTACCACTCGTAATTGGTTATAAATTTCAATTAAATCTGCAAGAAAATTAAGTTTTTAAAAGTGATTCTACATTTTCGTATTGAATTCAAACATTCATTAATATATCAGATTCAATGTTTGTGCGCGTTTGAATCTTTTATTTTATTTTTTCTATCAAAGTTTTAGTAGCTTAGATTATACTAATTACAATGTTAATTGTTAGGAACAATATTCCGTTACACATTGAATATCTTAGAAAATTAAAACATGAATCTACAAAGATTACATCATTATATAAGAGGGAAGAATGTAGTTTTCATTAAAATATAATTTAAATTAATGTATTTGTCTTTAAACTTAAAAAGAAATGTATTTGTCATTAAGATAATACTTAGAGGAATGTATTTATCCTGAAGATTAAACGCAGATGAATGGATTTGTCATTAAAATAAAAGTTGAGTAAAATAAAAAGTAAATCAACGTATTTTTCATTAAAATAAAAATAAAGTTGAGGAATGTAGTTTTCATTAGAATAAGTATTAGAGGAATGTGTTAGTCATTAAAATAAGACATAAATTAATTTATTTGTCATTAAAATACAAATTTGAGCTGAGTATTTGTCATTAAAATAAGAAAGTTGAGTAATGTAGTTTTCATTGAAAGAAAAAGTATATCAGTGTATTTGCCATTAAAATAAAAAGTAGAAGAATGTATTTGTCATCTGAATACAAATTAAAAAAACTGTATTAACGTAAAATGGAGAAGAAAATATTTGTCATTAATATATAAAAATAGAGGAATATATTAGCCATTAAAAGAAATAGTAAAGGAATGTATTAGTTATTAAAAGAAGAGTAGAATATATTTGCCATTAAAATAGAAAATTAAGGAATGTCTGTCATTAAAACAAAAAGTAGAGGAATGTGAGTGTGATTAGAATAAGAGAGGTAAAGCAACGTATTTGTCACTAAAACAAAAATTGGAGGAATGTATTAAAATAAAGTTCAAAGGAATGTATTCCTAATGGAAACACAATTTAGGTAAATCTATTTTTCATTGAAATAAAAAGCAAGGGAATATATTGATTATTAGGTCATTGTCATTAAAATGAATAATTAGTGAAATGTATTTGTGATTAAAATAAATGTTTGAGGAATGTATTCGTAATTAGAATAACATTTAGGTGAATATATTCGTCATTAAAATAAAAAGTAGAGAAATGTATTTTTCATTAAATAAAATATCTAAAGGAAAGAAACAAAAGTTATTTTTCACCGACGAATATATGAGAAGTGACATCATTCATAAAATTCAATTTGACTTTAATATTTCATGGATAAATTATATTTTGACATATTGTCATGATATAACGGGATCAGAGATACTATTTTTTGCCACTGGTTAAAATCTTTCGATGCTTTATACAATGAAGATAAATAACACTGCAATAAAACGCCAAAGATATTTCCATTATTTATTCATTTTATTTAATATTCATTTCCATATTCTCAAATATATAATCTCTCTCAACCAATCAGTCGTTAATACGTTCTGCACAGAATAAAGCTCGATATAATCATTATTAAATACGTTTTATGTAATAATTTTCAGGACACTTATGTAAAAGGATGTTAGTTTGTTGGCTTTTACGGCATGTCAACTCTTGTAGGGTTATTTTATGCCAAAGACGTTGGTTTTATTCATTATTCATGGCTACTCAATATTTTATGCTCAATTTTTTAAACACAATTTTTAACTCATTTTTCTTATTTAATTTATAGATGGGACCCTAAAATGTACTACCAATCCGGGTCAGAGGGGACCTGAAGTAAATGGGGTACCCCAAATTCCCCAGATCTCTAAAATTGGAACATCACCATCAGATAAAGATTAACGTAATACCTCGGACACCAAGACCCTAAGCCGCCGCCTTCTAGCACATATGATAAAACGTGTTGGGCTTGGCATAAGTGCAATAGGATTGGGACAGTCATATAGGTGCTAGAGCTTGACGTGACCAGCCGATTGATAAAAGGAGGCCTCTCCGAGCAAAGTAAGGACCAATATGCAGTCTTGCATGTCATGTACTGCTTAGCCACCAGGGTTCCATCCGTAAGCATCATAGATCGCCATCCATTACCAACAGGTGACCCCATTTGTGTGTGGGGGTACCCTTCTGCAGAGGTGCAGCCGATGTATTCTAAAACCCTAGCCGATAGGGCTGTATATAGAATTAGTATTTCTGTGTTTAAATTGCCAGGAAATGTATAAATTCTCAATCAATTCATTACTATGTGGTAAAGCTTCAGAATTATTAGTTTCGACTTTTACGGCAATACGATGCGTTCATTATTTCAAATAGAATACCCAAAATATATTCTCAAAGAAAGTGTGAAGATCTCGCTTTAGGATAAACAATCATGTTATCTCCTGAGTTCTGTCAAAAGTTCCTTTGAATTAGTATCAGTGTGGAAAAAAAATAACAGAACAAATTTATTTGTTTTATCAATTCCCTATTCTATTTAAGTCTACTCACCTTGTCACCTTCCAGTACTTATCACCACACACATGGCAACAGAAAGTTGTCAACCATCCTACAAATTGCCTCTACCTCTATATCTATAATTCACTACTCCATTATAAAAAAAGATATTGATAAGTCGTCTGGTACACAATATATTCAAGTCTTTAATCTATTATTAGCCTTTTCTTTAGTTTCAGCTTTCACAAGTTCTTTAAAATATTCATAGCAGTATATTTTAAAACCAATTATACTTATCAGCTGCATTTATTCACCTTACTGACTTACACAGTCGTCATGAAGTCATGAGATTAAACCAGGAGAAATAAATGATTAAAGCCATATGTAAAAATGAAGGCATGGGGAAAAAAATATTTTACTTGCTAAAAGCAACAGAAAATTGATAGTCAGCAAAATAATCGTATCCAAGTCTAGTTAAACACGATCGAAATGCATTAAAGGAAGTCATCAGTGATGTTACACCAGTATCCTTACAGATTTAGGGTTTTGTATCATCATATCCCTTCAACTGTTAACCTGGACTTGTTATTAGTACGCATCCTTTCATGATTCGCTCCGTGTAATTTAACGAATAGTTCAGGAAGTCTCATAGAATGGCCCTGATATAAGCAACATCCAGTCAGAGACTTGTTCGGTACATGTATGTATGTTGTATATTGATAATCACCACCGTTTTAGGATGGTTAGTGTAGAGTTATATTTTAAATTCAAAATGTGTAGGGTTAGATGGTTGGTGTGAAATAACCTTTCGGTAACCTTATTTCCGGTAACACAGACTGTGGGAAAAAAAGGCTCAGAGCTTATCTTAGATAGTTAAAGGAGGGGCATCGTAATGAAAGGATCAGCGCGCGATTGAGAAAATTCTGGTTCTAAATAAAAATGTGTTCACGAAATACAAGCCTTGCGTTGTCTCTGTGAACTAATGGCAGCCTTGGCGACGCGAAGTCAGACCAGCATCTTAAAGACAGACCAAACTAGTCGATAGAAGATAGTAAAAGAAATAAAGACAGCAACAGATAACAGATTATAGAACACAAGAACAGAAGATAAGAAATTCACTCATAAGGTACCAACCAATAACTCGAGCAAGAAAGTAAGTAAAATATTATGGTATATATACGGTATAACCACGGATGCTCTCATATCTCATACCTCATAGTCAAATAGATAGAACTCTCTCCCTATAATATATACTAATAACATACCATAAAATAGGAGATTCTATTCGCGTCCTTTTTCATATTAGTGACGACTCCTGCGCATGCGTCAGAACATGAGGTAAATTGATCCATTTTCATTAATAATTCTACAAACGAACACTACTTAAAAACACCATATTTTTACGTCTATTTAAGTATTAAAAATAGCACTGTATTTTATAAAAACATAAAATACAATGTATTGATGTATGTACTGTAATTTGTGTTAATGTTGATATTTTTATAAATAATATTTTTCTTTGGCGTATTAGATTCGGAAACATAAATGTTTTTTGGTGAACTTATTCACATAAACCTATCTGAAGCTCGCTTGTGTCTCAAAATTCAGTTTTCAACACAAACCAAAAAATCGACCTAGTTCCGGTCATAACTCAAAAATTAGGAAGTTAGGATACTCATAAATCATTGTATCACAGTATTTGACATTTTCGGTTGATTATATATTAGGATGGGATGATAAGTTCATATGATGAAATCATATATGCTTTTGATGTCTTTTGGGACTAATAAAATCTAATCACTGCAACAACGATTAAATCAGTGTGTAGACCGAAAGGTGGAGGCTATGTTGAAAAATAAACTCGTTTGGTTAAATTCCATGAGAGTATATTGGTCAGTCTATAAAATTTTCAGCCGTCCCTCATATTTTTTCTAAAACGCCCAAAATGGAGTAGTTTCTGTGAATTATCAAAAGTTTCAAAAATTGAGATTTCTCTGTAAACGATAGTTCATAGTTTTATAGAAGAGTTATGATAAATAGTTATCAAACTCAACTGAGAATATATAATATAAAAATTAAAACATTTTAATCAGCTATTGAAATATCTCAATGAACACTATGTAATTTGGTCTGGAGAACAAAACATTTTTTGGCAGGCATTTATTCCACCGGGAGTGTAAAAAAATCCAACCAATATACGCAGACTCAAATTCTGTTTGTATCGTAATAACATATTTCGGAAATAACGCCTTTTATTGAATCTATTTTATTCTATTGGATTTTATTTATATTTATTGTATAAAACCATTGAAGTAGTACAAGTGGAGGGGGTGGGGAGAATATAAAATATAGAATCGCTTTTGTTACGCGCATTACTAAGAGTGGGTTGGTCCGATTATTCTGATTACTATAACTGCTGTTTTGCTTTAGAAAATCTCATAAATTCTAGTACATCAGTGATTTTTCCAGGTATTAATTAATTAGACGTATATAACGTGGATTTTTATGATTAATGTTAAGAGTAGGGCACGAACAGTGATTAATATCTAGTTTTGAATTGTGTAGCGTATTGAGAATCTATAAGATACTCACAATATCCAAGCCACAGTTTGTTAATTGCAATGGTATATAGATGTATTCCAAACTACATTAGCAAATATATATGTAAAAATTAACGAATAGTAGTTCTCGTATTAGCTAATTGCTTTGATGTATAGTTTAAAGAATTACCTTAAATTGATAGATCGAAAAAACGGAGATTGTCCTAACAGGGGTATTAGCGCTATGTCCAATGCAAACAGACTTTACCAAGAACTCGGATAAAATTTCACTTCCTATGATGATGCCCATTACACCACGAGTATATCTATACTGCGTACTAAAGACATACGAAAAAAAAAGTGCACATTGGCTTGATAAAAGGCATTTACACAATTAGAGCTAATTAACTATTATGTAGAAACTTCGGAAACTATCCAGTGGACTTTGATGTGTTTGCTTATAGTTCAGAAAAACACATTCCAACAATATTCACATGATAACGTTTTTTTCTATTTTACTAGCTTATAAAGGCCAGTCAGTACACTTTCTTGTCGGATAAGGGAATTATGATATTAAAATGATGATTATTACAAATATAGTGTTCATTTCTAAAGAAAGAGGACTAACCACACGGAAAACCGAAACAGAGTGCTAAAATTAGGCTCTCTATCAATGTAGGGCACACGGCTCACGAGAAAAATTTGAGTTTTAAGTGCGGACTTCGAGAATTTACTTCTAGTGAATGTGCGTGTATGTGCGCATTAACACGTACTGTGCATACATCGTATGCACATATAAAAATAATTGTGTTAGCGTATTTACATGTGTAACTATACACAGACATATGTACACGTGTTGTTGGATTCTCTTGGTATAAGATTTACATTAAATCGTAATTTCTATTTATGACCTTTCCCAACAAATGCAGGTACCTCCGGTCAATGAGAGACGAGGACAGAAAGAATTTAAGATCGTTGGCAACTGTCCTCAAATCAATTACTGGTCGAACTTTCTGCCAGCAAGACCTATCTGTTGGATTAATACAAGGGAATTAATACAGACTTGAACTTATGCATATTACAAGGCTAACTACAGACTTGGACTTATATATATTAAAAAGTTCTCCCAACTTAATACATACTAGGATCATTAAATGGATTTTGTGAATAAAAGTAGTTTTGAAAATCCCAACTTATTAAGGCTGACACGCGTAGTTCCACTCATGTTACCATAAGGTGGTGCTAGCTGCCCAAAAACATTCGAGATAAAAAGATTGACGTTTTTACTAAATTAATAAAATAAGAAGATGTTTCAGAGTTTGATCATCTCAACATGAGATACCTTCGTGTTCAAACGTAAAGGTAAAAACAACATCGAAGTCCAAGCGGCAATAGAAGTACGTAAGTAAATACTACGTAAAGTTCTTTTACGTAAGAACAGGAAATAAAAATCGGGGAGAGACCCCCCCCCCATAAGGAGAAGAGACACGTGTAGAACAGATCAGATAATCAAGGAGAGAAGAAGAAATATAGTTATAATTAACAAGTGATATTTTCTTCAGCTGCCGACAGAATCAAAATAAGAGGAAACGAAAAGATACACAAATACTTGGATCTTGCCAGAGAGATGAAAAAGGTGTGAAACATGAAGGTGAGAGTGATACTAATATGAAGTGGTTTCTATGGAACGGACCCAGAAGGTTTGGGAAAAAAGATAAGGGAAACTGAAGATCAGAGGAATCAGAATTACACGAAACCCAAAACTCTTAAGATCAGCCAGAATGTTTAGAAGAGCCATGGAGTCCAGAAAACATTTACTGGCTTTAAGAATTCAGTATAATGTCATCAGTTAAACCTGGTGTGAAACGCTGAAAGGAGTACCATCATCAGGGGTGATGTGTTCCAATTTTATTTTTTTTGCGGGGGGAGGGGGGCAAAAAGCTGGAACACATCACCTCTGATGATGGCACTTCGAAGTGCCGAAAGTACTCGAGATATGAACTTCGCTGGACTAATCTAAGAATTCCATCCAAATATTAAAAAAATTGGCCAGAAAACTTGAAAAGATCACCAATAAAATCGTTAAACAGTAGACGTGCCTTTTGTTTAATACCACATGTATAAATGAAAGAATGCTGTCAAAATATACACACACACACACACACACACACACACACATATATATATATATATATATATATATATATATGTGTGTGTGTGTGTGTGTGTGTGTGTTCTAAAAGTACTGTTTTTTAAGCATGATAATATGGTGGATGTCCGAAACATTAGTCTATTCTAATTCGGACATCTACCATCCTGTCATGCTTAAAAACTTCTAACACAAATATTTGAAGCACACGCGAATCCCTTATAATAATATATATATATATATATATATATATATATATATATATATATATATATATATATACAGTCATTCCGAGTAAAATAAAAAAAAAATTAAACAAATATTGAAAAGGTTACTTTCAATTTCAATAGAACATATCAAATTATACACATTTATAATTGAAATACCGACATCATAAAATCTTAAGAGTCTTAAGAAGAAGACTATGTTTGTGGAAGAAACACTTAATTCAATTACTTTGTTCCATCTCTCTAAATAGGAATGGGGATATGTGGCGGTAAAACGTATGTTTGATTTTATTTGTCTTTTTTTTTCAACTTGTCTCTTGAGATTTTTCACTGATCTGCCCAGTTAGAACCATTGGAGCATAGTTTCCGTTCACAAATAAATTTTTCTTTTATCTGTATGGGAGGAAATTGTTTTTACATTCCATTGACTAAATGTGTTTACCGTTGGAAGGAATCAAAAGCCACTTGATTTGAATTTCTTCAATTCTGGCCAAAAGGCAAAAGGCAAAAAAATAGAATAAAATAAAATAAGAATGAAATGAAATACAAAAACACCAATTGCTGCGTAAAAATAGCAAACTGAGGAGAAAATTTCCCAAACGATTTATCACCAATAACTCGTGTTTCTATTATTGAAAAAATCTTCTTTCGAAGATTCCATATTCGATTTGGTGTATCAGTGTGTACCACACATAAGTGTTTTACACATTTTCTTTAATAAAAAATGAATGATTTAACAACAGCAATGAAAGGACATACTTGGATAAAAATAATTGAGATTAAACCAGTATTATATAAGAAAGATATGCATATTATTTTATGGTTATCAGTTTCTTTTATTTACTGTAATTTGAAGCTTACGATTTGTCATTCTCTCTCTCTCTCTCTCTCTCTCTCTCTCTCTATATATATATATATATATATATATATATATATATATATATATATATATATATATATATATATATATATATATATCTGGGAGTAAAATATGGAAATATATCCAACAGTATGTAGAAACTAGAAGACCACGCTGTTTTCTATAAGATGATTTTTATTTTTGATGGTGAAGACAATGTCCGATATCAGGACTTGGTGAATGTCGCAAAAACCGAAGCATTTGTTGAATTATTTGAACGGAAAACTTGTAAAAAATACCACCGAGAAAGAGAGCACGCTTTTTTATCATTCTTGTATTTTACCGTTTGAGAAAATAGCAAATTAATCATTTTTTTCTTAGTATCTGTTACTAGTAATGATAGTTGTATAAGGGGGGGGGGACGCAGTGAAAATTATACGGAACTGCAGTTTTACACTTATTTTCAGTTGTCTACGAGTTTTTTTTTCACACCAGTTTTAATTGGTGTTTTTTCACAGACGTCTGAGTAAAAGCAAGTTTCCTCATGAACACTTTCCAAACTATTGATATTTCACTCCTAAGCCAATTAAACTGAAATAACCTTAAATTTTCATCAGACTGACTTAATTTAATAAACGTAGAATTCATAGGACAAAAACGAATTGAAAGATGATGTGAATTTGAAGAGGGGGACATAAAATAGTAATTATATTGATAGAAATAATCAAATAAAAATTAGTATTACTTGTATTATTCGGACGTTTGTCCTCATCTTCATTGTTATCTGTACAACGTTTCGGCCGATATGCTCTCCGGCTTTCCTCAGGTATTTCTTGTCGAAATCGGGAACCATCTCGAAATCGGAAACCTTCTTGTCGTAAATGGGAGCCATCATGGAACTTTGAACCTAAGCCTTTATTCAGTCCACGGGGGTATCCTGTCCTCATCCGCTAACTATAGCAGGAGCACAGGTGTTAAGCTGTGTTAATTATTATTCTATGTTACTTATTTTTCTGGTCAGGGACAGCAGTAACATAGAACTCCAGTCTAGAGATAACTGTCACTTAGAACTGTCTTAACCTAACTCCTTTATCCACTATTCAACGTTTCCAATTGCACAATCCAATTGAATTGTGAATTTTGGAACTTATAAGCCTAATGTCTTGTTTCGTCTAGAATATCTACCTATTCACTTATGTATTATTTTTACCTAGACTCATATTGGTTATTTTTTGTTGTACAATAACAATGAAGATGAGGACAATAGTTTGAATAATACAAATAATACTAATCATCAAGCCTCATCTAAAAAATTCAGAGAAATAGTAAATATAATTCATATTGAATATACTGATTTCCGTGGTATACACCATGATACGAAAAACGACACGATACGACTAATTTGGTTGGTTGGATTTTACAATCCTTGTTGGGTTATTTTATGTCGAAATGGTTTTGGTATATTTCCTTCAATAATGGGTATTGAAATGTTTAACTCAATTATTTGAAACATTTTTTCTATTGAACCCATAGCAATGACTATTAGTCTGAGACAGAGAGCATCTGAAAGTAATGGTGATAAAGATTTACTCTACATTCCCCAGAGCTCCAGAACTTGAACTTCACCATTAGATGCAGTTTAAAGTCATACTCATACTGTAAAAGATATTTAACACGCACATACGATATATATATATATATATATGAATAAGATATAATGAAAAAACAAAAGATGTTTACAACTGAAATAGACTCATCAGGAGAGAAAGTGTGGAAACCGTTTCGGGGCCAAATCTCTCGACGGTTTAAAAAGCATCACTCGGCCCATCCTCAACTAATATGAAACCGACGAGAGATTTGGCCCCGAAACGGTTTGCACACCTTCTCTCCTGATGAGCCTATTTCAGTTGTAAACATCTTTTGTTTTTTCATTATATCTTATTCATACTGTCGGATTAATTTCCATTTTATTTTCACACACACACACACACACACACACACACACACACACACACACACACACACACATATTATATATATATATATATATATATATATATATATATGAGAAAATACATAAATTAGACAACACTTTAAAAATCTATAGAATGTCATTCTGAAGATGTTGATTGTATTTCCTTGTAAGGTTTAACTCTTCCTTTACACAGGACATCAAAAAAATTAAAACTCCTCGGATTGTCACAAAAAATTTAGATTATTTATTAAAAAAAAAAAACAAGATACAGTATTGTGATTTTTTATAAGCCAAGGTCATATTACACTGATCCTTGTATTTTATTAGAGTGTGTTGATGCAAAATTCAATTCATATTAGACTAGAAGCGGCTACCCGCCGTTGCCTAGGTAAAATGGGGATAAAAATACTCTCGTAGATCCATTAATTGTGTTGGCCTTCCATAATTGGTTTGTTTATGTTTTAATCACAAACGCCACAAATGACATTCCATTATCTTACTATTCAAATTTTATTTTCTAAATATCTTCACGAATATAAATAAAATCTTCATTATTTTGGCACAAAATGCAAGCTCTAATGAATATATATATATATATATATATATATATATATATATATATATATATATATATATATATACTTTGCCCTTTCTTATTTTAGTTATTTCCTACGGACATACACCTATACATGCATACATACACACAGACAACTGCCCTTTACATATTAATAGATGATCACATGTATTTAAGTGAATCATTTCCTTTAAAATTGAAACGTTGGATGTATGCTTCCGGAATCTATAACAAAATAGAAAAATAAACAAAAGTTGTCGATATTGATTTGAAATTCGATAATATCTCATACGTGTAATGAGGGTTTTCTCAGAAGAAACATTACTCACGTTTTACCAAGGATATATGAGCAAATTCTAATCCTGGAATGGTCAACCCGAGTTCAAATACTGGAATAGGCTATTTGCATTTCACATTGCGCTAATATCATTGGGAAAAGTATGCATCCAATTACTCTCCCTCTAGATATGGGTAAATAGTAGGGGGTTGGACTCTTTAACCTTGGCTAGCTAACCGATCTAGGAGAGAGAAAAGTTTTAAATGAATAGAAATGATAGATAATCTTTTAAGATTTAAACAAAAGTCATTTTTCTAGTCTATGGAAATATTAGCATCAGTGCTTAAATTCGCTTTGTTATTTTTTTTTTTCAGTTAGAATTTTGATTAGCAATCATATAAAAAAAAGGGACAATGCTGACTGAGTTTGGCTTCAGACTTTTGCAAAATAATTCCCTTCTGAACAGAGACTGAGTCGTTGTCACGAAACATTTCGTTCTTAATTTCGCATTTTAGAAATGTATTCATTCTTTGTATAGCTTACTTGCAAAACTTATACATAAAACTATTGCTAATGTTTGTGAAAATAAAAGTAGTGCATACCATACTCGTGTAGAGTATAGTATAGTATATATGGTTGTATACAGATATGCGTATCTTCTTTATACTTATTTTATTCTGAGTAGCTAGATCTTATATTTTGTATCTGTAATCTATATCGCTGTTGACTGGTAGATATTATTCCTAGCTGGATTTATCTCTGGATCTTCTCTGGAAGATGTTATTCTGAGAAGTCTTCTGTGTCTTAGCCGTTTGTTTGTTATTATAACACAATACTTTGGTTTTTCTAAGAGCTCTTTATTATTTCATATGATCCAGATCAACAAACAAATGTGTGAGAACTCAGTTTCAATGGACAGATCGCCATTGCGACCGACATATTCAGTGCCCAACTAAAGTCTGACTTTTCAAAACCCTCTCTCAAGTTCGCATTGGCCAACCGGCAGAGTAGGTCAAATTCAGGTTATAAATTGACCATCATCTTTCCTGTGTTTTTCCACGACCGTTAGTTTGAATTCAAGCTACAATTATCGCACATAATTAATAGGCTACCTATAAATTATATAAAAAGTATAGATTTACAAATAAGTATCACAGGATACTTATTCATTAAAACAGGATTAGGCAATCAGATATTTTAGGATATGATATGTACATACAACATGTTGCACGTTTATCAGTCGTGCTAACGATTTAATATAATCTAGAATGTTAAAATCTTAGCACAGGTGCGAAAACATACACAGAAATTTGCATTTAATCGATGAAAATATACCTTGAGTATAAATTGCCGTAGAAAAAAACACTTAAAGTCAGATTGTATTTACGATATAAATACAAAATAACATGACACATAGATCTAACGTTACTATCGGCGATGTCTTTGTGTCTTTTTCAGTAGGCATTGGGGCGACTGATCATTTACACTGAGACCCTCAAATCATCTAGAAACAAAAGTGATCCTTTACACTGAGACCCTCAAATCATCTAGAAACAAAAGACTTTGCCGGATTACAAGTCACAAAAACTCGGGTTCATAGAACTAGTCCCGAAACATCAGTAAAGTGGGATTTTACAGAATATATCCAAGAACAATAATAGAAGAAGCCGGAAGGGAGATAATGTGTTGGGGTGACTGAAGATCAACGTCAAAACATCATCAGCGAAACAAATGAAAAATAAACGAGAGAATAAATATGCATGAGTGTCAGGATGGAGCTTTATCAGGCTAACAAATTTTACATTTTCGTTTGCGGATCGAATCCATCTTGTGTACATGCACGCACGCACGCACACACAGCGTATAAAAACACATATACAGTAACACACACAATAGACAGACATTAACAGGATTGATATAATACAGCAATTATTATATTATATGACTATAAAATATTAAATCGTTTACCCCCTCCTTTTATTATATATATATATATATATATATATATATATATATATATGCGTGTTTTGTATATGTATATGCATGCATGTATGTTTCAGGTATGTATGCATATGCATACGAACTAAAGCATACACACAGATAAATGGGTATATACCCATAATATTAGATACACCAAAACATATACATATATATATATATGTACATACACACACACATATACATATATATATATATATATATATACATATATATATATATATATATATATATAGAGAGAGAGAGAGAGAGAGAGAGAGAGAGAGAAAGAGAGAGAGTTGTAGAAAAATATGTTTTCTCTCTGACACGGTTTCCGGAGAACTAAATTGGTTAAGTCACAACAATTTATATATACTTACAGAAGTAATCTGGTTTGTAATTATGCTTGGAATAATATATTGTACGATATATATTGCGCACTTTTTGATTATCTACTAATGCTACTACAGCGAAAAGGCGGGAAGAATATATATATATATATATATATATATATATATATATATATATATATATATATATATATATATCCTCTACTTTGAACGTATTGAACACTTTGTATTTGTTATATCGCTGACTTAACCCCTGAATTTTGTACCTCCACCGATCGTGCCCACATTCACCGGTGAGCCACCTTTTATCTTTATAAATACAATATATATATATATATATATATATATATATATATAGGTGCGGGTGATTTGTGTGTTCGTACTTATGTCTTCTTAGATTGCATGGATTCTCGCAGACAATATTATCAGCTTTTTTTCCTGAGGAAACAGATATTGACAAATATAGAGAAAGGTCTTCCGATACGCCTGCTTAACATTTTAGGAGTCGAGTGAAAATCGTAATAGCAAAGAATGTATTTCTTTTATTGTGTAAAATTTTAAAGCCAGGAAAGCATAAATTAGTTTCTATTTATCTTTTGGCCTCAAATGGGAATATCTTGATGGTTTTATCTCATAAATCTTTATAGGTTTGACTTTATATCAATTTATGGGTGGTCAAAACAACAATGAAATAAACACTTCTTCAGTTTTGCACACGGATAGAAAGAGTTTCCTTATAAATATATCTTGTCAACTTTTTGATTGTTATTTAATTACTATATATATATATATATATATATATATATATAGAGAGAGAGAGAGAGAGAGAGAGAGAGACTTACAGACAGAGAGAGAGAGACAGAGAGAGAGGGGGTAGAGAGAGAGACAAACAGACAGACAGTGAGCTTTTTTAAAGTTGTAAGGGTTTTGCGTATGATTCACTTGTTTGTTAAACAAATAAAAATACTAAAAAATACTGGGTTTTTTAAGCTTGAATAATTGTGAGTATACACTAATATTTAAAAAATAAAAATGGCTTACCAGCCGCGTTAGAATTAATCGTGAGTGACATTGAACTGGTATATATATTTAAAAAAATAGATTTCAAGTTAGTTGATTTTTATTGGAAGATGGTTTATGTGTTGAAAAATATTTAGAAAATTATTTACCAGGAGAATTACAAAGGGATTTAATATTTTAAAAAAAATAAATTGGATAATTCTTAAATTATGTCGGGTCATAGATAAATATATTTTTCAACACATAAACCACCTTCCAATAAAAATCCACAAACTGAAAAATTAACATCTACCTAACCGGCAATATAACAAATTGTATACATATCTCTTGAGCTGAATATCACTTACAATATTAATTCTAACACCACTGGTAAGTAATATATATATATATATATATATATATATTTCTGCGAATACATTACCTTAACTTTCTGGCTGTGTATCACGGCGCGTTTGAGTGATAGATCAACAAACCTCCGTGAAATATCAAAGATGAACTGAAGGCAAGAACAGTCCTAGCAATTAATAAATGTATCAACGGAAAGTCTTGCGGGAGTTTTCGAAGTCATCTGGATGCCATGGTTGAATCCAAGGATGATTTCTTTGAATAAATTTAATCTAAAGTGTTTCAAGATATTTCCATGTAATTTATTCAATATATATGATGAAGTGAGATGCTACGTTTGATTTAATTTAGCGTAAGTTAGACAACAATTTACTCATGGACGCATATATATATATATATATATATATATATATATATATATATATATATATTATTATTATTATTATTATTATTATTATTATTATTATTCAACACGATTCACAGTCTCCTATTTAGCTACAGGTATAACACTGTGCAATCCCTAAGGCTACATGGACTATATGTGAAAGGTCCATAAAGATCTTTGAGGGAGCAACCACTTTCCATTATCCTCGAAATTCCACAGCCTGTTCATGATAATAAATTTCACTGTTGAAAAGTAAAACCAAATTTTGAAGAATGCAAAACCCTATGCGACCAAAAACTGATAAAACAGCCAAACGACAAAGAAAACTCTTTACTGAAACCCTAATTCTAATAGCAAACGAAACCATACCAAAAACCTCACCCTTAAACAGAAACAACGCATAACAGCAATCCACCTACAGCCAGACGTCCAAAGCAAATCTAATAAAGAACCCACTAACCTCAATTTTAACTCTTTAAAGCTACTCAAAGCAAAATATTCACGTAAAACCATCCAGGAAACAAAGAAGAAATGCTGGCAAAACTATGCTGGCAACAATATGTGAACATACTTAACTCCTCCATAAAAACAAATAAAACCTTCAAAAGGATCAAAACAATATCTGAGAAAATCCAGTAAACCACTCTCAAACACCTCATCTATATATTAATAGTCATGTTCTTTAATTGTACTTCTGTTACCCTCTTGCAAAACCCTCTAGCTAAAAAGCTAGATCCTCCAAATCGACCAAGATGAAATGCATACCTGCAAATTCTTATTATCTCATGTAGCTTATCCGCCTAATTCTTATTTCTGATGAGTGTTGTCACCTCAGCTAAATAATAAACCATCCCCTCTTTATTATAAAGAAAGAAGAGGGGGAAGACATGCTACACAGGAAAATATAATAAGAAAGAAAGAAAGAAAAAGAATAGAGGTAGTGCGGAAGCGATAACGTTAATCTGTTTCAATCGAACATAATAAAAAAGGAAAGAAAGAAGAAAAAAAGTGACCGTGTTAAATTAATAATATTATACTTTTTACATATTGAATTATCTAGAAATAACTCTTAAATAACCATATCAAATGTTGTAATAAATAAATTTTCATACTGTGGTATATCCACGGGTCCTACTAGTTAAAAGCAATACAGAAGCAACTCAAGAAAATACTCATACAAGAATGACAGTTTAAAACTGCAAACATGATATAGAACAAAAAAAGCGTTTTCAAACCAGACAACTCTGAACCTTACAACAGACATTTCACATTACAAAAGCCATTCACAGACCTCACAACACTACAACTGGCCTAGGTTAAATCCATTTCGAATTCCTTAAACAACCACCAAAATAATATCTAGATAACCTTTTAAGTACTATCAATGATATCTGGATAAATGGTACATTTCCAGATTAATGGAAATTATCAACTATAATCCCCAAAAACCAGTGCAAAACAGCACCACCCCAAAAAATGGTTCCAATAGCAGTTACAAGCTGTCATTGCAAGACTGTGGTCTTTATAAAAAGCTTTTTTTCAAACCGGAAATCCAGAGCTTGTCAGGCAAGCGTGGGAGAAATGAGTTTAGATTTTAGTTTTAGCTTGGCGGTTGAACGAGAAAGCTCACAATGGCGTTTCTAATCCAAATAGCCAATTCTCATACGTGTCATTGTAATCCGGATCTAAGAGAAAGAAAATACAGGTGAATTCACCAAAGTATTGTTGTGTGTTGTTACTGAGAACAAACAACAACGCAATATGTTTCAAACAGATTCTTAAGAAATAAACAACTCAAATGAAGTTAGAAGAGTTACTCAGACCCAGCTTTACGAAGTAAGAAGAAATATAATACAAGACAGAATCGACAGTAAGTAGAAATACAGAACGAGATTAAGAATGGTAAACAAACACGGATATACGTCGATTTAAGAGCGAGTATATAACACTTAGATGTACATCAAAACACCTTGCCAAGTTTATACAGTCCTGTTATCTCTTTGAATATACCGATAATTCTATATTATAGAAATAATTCATGGCCGATGATCATTACGCGAGCCAAGAGAGAAGTGTTTACAATGCATTCACTGTGCATATCCTTGACTAAAATTTGTATAACATAAGATGCTAAAAGATGGACTTCACAAAAAAACACTATAAAAAAACTATTAATATTTGGTGCTGGGAAACATGCTAGAAACAGATCAATCTCAGATGGGACACATGGGCTAAGAAATTTAATGTGTTAAAATCTGAAACTTCTGCTGATGACCCCAGAATAATAAGTGAAAATAACTTCTGATCCATCCATATGTTACAACTGTATATAAAGAACAAAAAAGGCGTCCTTTGTGTAACGTCATAGAAGACGGAAATACTAGATGAAGCAGTTTGTATTTAACTTTACACTAATTTACTTGGAAAAGAGATGAATCAATCTGTTCTCCCTCCAGCTATGAATAGATGATAACGCAGACTGGGTTTATTAGTATTTGTATTGAGTACCAGTTTAGAAGACGGAAAACACTGGATTCTAACCAGCTTAACACTACTTAAAAACTGACCTTAAGTCGCATCCTGCTCGTGGCGAAGTGGTTGAGTGAATTCATACAAAAAAAATATATGTTGCTTCTTATTAATAAAACAGAAAATATGTTTGTTTTTATTTTTTTTACTGTTGTCTTCATCTTTATTGTAATATATAAAACACAATGTTCCGGCCATCATACACTCAGGCCTTCTTTGGGTGTTCCTTCTCTATCCAAGAAACATTCTGAATATTTTGAATGTTGAGCAGTCAAACTATTCAAAATGATTTCCAAATTTGAATCCTTATGTTTCGCATAGACTAAGAACTCCTGTTAAGGTCAGAGGAGACAAAGGCTCAAACTTGTGTTTTTGTATCGCAATTTGGCTGCTGTTGCTGTTGCTGTTGCTGCTGCTGCTGCTGCTGCTGATGATGATGATGATGATGATGATGATGATGATGATGATGATGATGATGATGATTTCTACTTAATTAATAAAATTTATTTTAATTTTTCAGAAACAGCCATTTAGTCTTTGAAAGACATGTAGATAAAGAGGAAAATAAAAAAAAAAACACGAAGCAATCACGAAGATCTATTTTTGAAGTTTCTACACAGCGATAATGACGAAGTGTACTTACGGTGCATGAAAATGATTTTTTTTTAATAATTAATCATCAAGAATCCATCAGATTTTAAATACTGAAAATAGTTATCGAAAGGAAGCCAATAAAGAGGTTAATATAGAAGGTTATAGAAAGAGGAAGAAATAATGATGCATGAAATTAAAAGAAAATTAATTGAACATCAAGAAACTATAACACGATTGAATATTAAGAAAACATTGAATATATTAATACGATCTATTTTTCTATTTTTTGCTCCTGTTGCTAATCATTACCCTTGAACTTGGGACAAGCTCTTAGTATGATAAGTACATAAAAAAAATTATGTATTTCATGAGGTCCCATATTTTTATTAATATCCAAATTGGATAAAATAGGTTTATGTATTTAACTCCAATTTTAGTAGAATTTCGATTGTATTTGTACTCTCTTCATAACAACTGTCTTGTAGTGGACCACACTCTTGCAAAGAAAGAACAGATAAACAAAACTCGCTGGTTTACCTGCTATTTTAACACGTGTGTCCATTAATTCACATGTTTTACTTTTACTGGAATTAAAATTTTTGTGAATTTTGATATTTGATTTTAATGAAACCCATCGTAAGGAAGCGAATAAAGAGGTTAATATAGCAGGTCTATATAAATAAAAGAAAATAATCAGGCATGAAATTGAAAAAATATAGTTGAGCATTAGGAAACCAGAACAAGATTGAATATTAAGAATGTATGCCGTAAGGAAAACATGGAATGCATTAATACGATCTATTTTCTATCTTTTGTTTCTGTTGAAAATCACTTACTCATGGGACTTGAGGCAATCTCTTAGCATTAGGCGACAAGAGCAATAGAGAACGGGAATCATTATCACAATTATTATTATTATTATTATTATTATTATTATTATTATTATTATTATTATTATTATTATTATTATTATTATTATTATTTGTTTGTTTGTTATGCATCCTTGGGCATCTCCTTTTGTTATATGTTCTTACGTCAAAAACAGTTACTCGTGCATAGGTAATTCAATCCGAAAATATATGATGGAAGTCAGTTGTTACTTACGCGTAATAAATAGTCTAAACAAATAAAAAGAGACAGGGAAGAAGTTTAATAAAACAAAAAATCTCAAGGTGGTTTTGAAAGAAAGAAAGAACGAAAGAAAATAGTAAACGATGTGAAGTGGCCTACTGTTGTTATGAGTCGAACTGCGAGGTACGCTATCCTCTTTAGATAAAGAAAATATCAAAATAGCTATAAGAATGAAAAAGAAAAAAACCTTAATAATGAAGAAAAAAGGGGGATACATTATTACAAACGAGAAATATCAAAATATTTATGTGAAAAAAAGAAGGAAAAGTTAAATATATAAAAGAGAGAAAGAAATAAAGAGAGAAAGAGAGAGAAAGAGAGGTGAAACTTTCGAGGATGAAGATGATTAATTACACACGAGAAAGAAAGGAAAAAAGATCAAAAGATTCATAAGAAAGAAAATGAAAGAAAATATGTAGATATACAAAATAAAGAAAGAAAGAAAGATCGAAATATTCATATGGAAGAAAAAGAATGAAAGTATTTATTTATGATCAGATTTTGTTAAGTTGTTCATCCAATACTTCTCTTAAATTATTTTTTTCTTAACATTTTGCTCTATTAGCAAAAAATATCCAATTGTTGAATAGACTTAGTTTTTAAAATCTTCCTTGACAGTAAATTACCAGTTCGAGGACACATATTAACAAATATCTACTATAATTAGAAATGTCATTTATTTTTTTAACAGTTTCAATTTAATTACCTCTCATTCTTCTTTCTAATAGTCAATCCTAATTTCTCTAATCTCTCCCTGTTTTAATCTTTTGATTTTTTGTTAGTCTTCCTTGTATTTCCCCCAAATCTCAATATTACTCACTAATTCCATGTCTAGACTCTGGAGCCCAGTCCTTAGTACAATATTCTATATGAAGTCTTATTAGGATTCTATAATTTTGTAAATTGACATTTACCCCCCTCTTTGAAATTTCTAACCCTCTAGTACATCATTTGTTCTAGATATAATAAACAAAATGTGCTTATCAGCTTTAAAAGTAATATCTAAGTCAACCCCTAGGTCTCATTCCTCATTTACATTTTGATTTCCATCTGGCTTAATTTATATTCAACTTTAATGTTTGTGGATGCAATATCTTACATTTTTTATGTTAAATTTTGATTTCCATATATAATACCAACATGTCAATTTATTTAATTCCATGTGCTTAGATTAAATATTTTTAATTTTTCTTTGGTAAATATTTATTTCCATACAACTTACCAATATGACAATTTATTTAATTCCATTTTTCTTTTGATAATGGTCTTACAATTAGTTTAAAAGCATATGCATATAATTCTATTTCTGATGTTATATCATTAGGCAAATTCGAATATTTAAAAAAAGATCCTAGTACTGATCGCTGAAGAACACCGGACGGTATATACTATATATTTTTTTACCAATTTGGACTTTTATAGTTCTATCTTACAATAAATAATATCTTTTTTTTTTTAGAGATACCTTAATTTATATTCAACTAGTGTGCCCTTTAATTCGCATGTTTTATATTACTTGAATTAACGTTTTGGTGAATTTTAATTTTTGATTTTAATGAAACCCAAAATGAAAGAAGGCAACAATGAGTGAAGACAGACTTAGATGACTAGTCACCCTGTCAGCGATATCTAGAATACGCTGATGGTATTCCTACCTCGGAGGGTAAAACCCACAGAAAAGTCTAAAATACATCTAAAGTTGAGACTCCAGATCTGGGAAGTGTGGAGTATTCCTTCATTGTCATTACTCCCAGGTCCACTCTACTGGGTCATACAGACATATTTTTTTTAACAAAATCGTATTTGAGAGTAATACTTCATGCTACATAACTGTAAGTTATTTGTATTAAGAATTGTTACTTGAATCTATAATTGTTTACTGAGGATTACTTTTAGTTACTTGAAATTATATAAGCATGTGCAAACAAATGATTATCATGAAATAGACATAATTACTTGTAATCATATAATCGTTCGCATTAAACAGAAATAATTACTCGAAACATTATAATTATTATTATATATAAATGCTTGAAACAATGCAGGTGGGGACACTTTATTTTTATTAGGTAGCAGTACTTGATATCATATAAAGACTCTTAAGACAAATCTACTCTAGAAATATAAATATGAAATATAAATATAAAAATCTACATAAGATATATGAATATGAACTAGCAACATTATGCGCCCTCTGGGCACACGTATTAAAGTTTGATATAATTAAATATTATACTGAATTAGAAAGACTAATGAAATGAAATAAGAACACAAAAACGATTACAGATATTTTTACTTTATTCTATTTGATTTCAATATTAAATTATACATAGCTTTTAATACGTTTGAGGACAAATCACACAAATTAATGATTTATTAAACATGGTTTGTTAAAACCGGTATCCAAATTATTCCCACTATACACTATGTAAACATTTATTTTGTAATGGTATATAACACCTATTGCAGAATTTTGAACACACAAATGACATAGGCTATTTTGAGTCAAATCTATTTCAACTAGATCTTAATAGAGACATAGTTAATAAATAAGATGCTAATTTAGATTAAATAATGACTATTTGATAACTATTGAGAACATAACGTAAATAACTAAGAGTATTGTGACGCTGGTGGGGACATAGTTTCGGTTACAAACAGACAAACACATAATGTCCATCATAAGATATACAAGTAATTCAATTCTTTAAACTCTAGGCATAAAATAATCATAGACTGGTTTGCCTGTCGTTAAAATCAATCAATCAATTTGTGGACTGGACACACGTGCTATTGAAGTAAAAATGGCGTCTGATATGAATCTAAAAGAACTTGGCAAAGTAAAGGAAATTAAATCTTTGAAGGAACCAAATCATTCAATTTCTCTGCGAATGTAAATGCCCTTTTGTGTTGTAATGGTCGCTATTTGGTAAACCTTTCAGTTAAAGTCAGGCCACCGAAAACATTGTAACTCCTTCAGTGACAATAAACCTGAAGAACAAGCCAAGATAGCTCGGAAGAAGAGAAGAAATGAATTGTGCTAGAAGGTTGTTATTGAGTGATATTTCATTGAGGTTCTGACACCGCATTGATGTTATAGAATCGTACAATAAACCATAGGGCAATGAATTGCGTATAAAATATCATAGATAAATGAATAGACATATCAGTGCTTGGTGATAGGAAGCATGATAGGCAAATTGACGCCAGAAAATTTAAAAGGAGGCTAGGACAAAGTCTTTCCAAATGATATAATAACAATCTCCTGTTCCCTCTATTGAATACACCTCCATGTTTATCTATATTTTCATACCTTCTGGGAAGAAACTATCCATATGTTTCGTTAAAGAATACAGTATCGTTCCTGGTTAAAATTATTAATGGTAATTAATATGAAAACCAAAATAGTTTTAGTTCATTAGAGATTGTGAAAAACAGAAAAGCAAGTATTAAGAAAAAAGATGAATTTATTTTTATGGCAAGGTTGACGTTTAAATATTTCCGTGTATATTAAACCTTCGACAAAATTTTTGAAAAAATATTGTCTGAACAAGAATGTTTCTTTTTAAAATGTCGGGAGTTAATAAATGTATTCACAGAAAAGGCTCAAAACCGTATTTAGGCAAGCGTTCATTTTTAAAGTTCAAGACGTGATTGGTACACGTGAAGTCGTAGAATAAGACGTGATTGGTGCACGTCCATGATATGTGTAGAGACACCGTTTATTAAAAGACGAGAAAAGTGTTAATCGTCTGAATTTTTGAAAAAAGTAGAAGAAAAGAGAAAAAGATGAAAAGAAAAGAAGGAAGGAAAAATAAAAAGAAGAAAACAAACAAAATACACAAAAATAAATTTATCTTATTTCGGAATATTTTGTTTTCTATTTTATACATATTGTCGATTTCATTTCCATATTTTATTCACATTTATTTTAGATTGTAAATCAACGCCATGAATTCAATGTATAATTCGGTAAAGGATTAGAATTTTCATAAACAGATCTACTACTCGTATCCATTTCCTGTTTAAATGATGTGTGTGTTATCAATATCTTAATTGTCTAAAGTATTGTTATGTTTACGTCGCAAAGTCTACGCTAAACAACCCTGGTGGACATTTCATGATATTCAAATTAATTTTTTTATTTTAATAGTTTTATAAGAGCAGATATATCATTTATCAATATATATATATATATATATATATATATATATATATATATATATATATATATATATATATATTCGCGATATAATACGTAATAGAAAACAACCTTTTAATTTAGGACAATTATGTATATATATATGTGTGTGTTTGTGCGTGGGTGTATGTGTGTATGTATGTATGTGTGTGTGTGTGTGTGTGTGTGTGTGTTGTGTCTTACCCCGCGTGAATGAGGATTTAGAATCTATGTAGATGCAAATTTCACCATCGAACTTCTCCTTAATACATATTTATTATCTATGATTTTCCATTTATTCCTAAAATTGATCCAAATTATCATGTAAACACATTATGTTCAATTTTGATTGATCTTTTCCTTCAGGCTTGGACGATAAATACGAAAATTTTAATATTTAATTTATTTTGATTGTAATTTTAAACTTCTTCTCACAATGTTATTCTGGTTAAGTAAAATTAACTCCATAAAACTATTCGAATTCGAGTTAATTTATACAATCGGAGAGTTTCGACTCTTTAAGCAGTTTTATTTTTTTAAAATTTTTGGATGAATATATGTATGTGTTATTAAAAAATATCATTGGTTTAAATAAAAACATTTTCCCAAAATTCATTTTGCAAAAATGTAATAAAACTCTTTAAATTTTAACATCCTGTCGATCTTTTTTCGAATATGCGCCCTTTGGTATCTAGGTTTTAATATACTGAAATATATTAAGTTAGAAAAACTAACGAAACTAAATAAGAAGGCATAAAAAACAATTACACTTATTCTAATTATATTCTAATCGGTTTTATAAGAAATCATTTTATATAAAATAATTTTATATAAAATCATTCATAAAATTGATTTTATTACTGGAGAATAAAAATACATAATATTAGAGATAATAACATCAAGTTTTGTTAAAACCAGTATGCAAAATAACCACACCATATATTATGTAAATCTTTATTTCTAAGTGATATATAACACAAATTGTACGTTTTTAAATGCATTAATAACATGGTCTGTTTTGACGTAAATCTAACTCATAGAGACCTCGTCGATGAGATTAATTCTATGTATGAATGATTTTGACTATAAATTAAATACTCATAGATAAACTTACACAATTTATGAGGGTATTGTGACGTTAGCAATGACGTAGATCCGATTGCAGACAGTCATTCACCGAATCTCCATAATAATAAGATTGTCGAACAAAAAAAATGTTCATTAATCGAAATTTAAATTTCTTCAAGCTTCCTTATACAGCTATAAGTATTTAACAGTTTATTTTCAGTTTATTTTCAGTTGTTGGTCGGTCGGTTGGCTGGTTGGTTGGTTTCTACGGCATATAAACCCTAGTTGGGTCATTTTATTCTGAAGACGTTTGTGTTTTATTCATTCTTGATTGTAACTCAATTTTTAAACACTTTTTTAAACACATGCTTTTCTATTTAACACATAAATGGGACCCAAACAGTTACTACTACTCCGTGTCAGAGTGAACCTGGGAGTAATGGTAAAGAAGAGACCGTTCACATTCCCCAGAGTTCCGAAATTGTAACCTCACCATCAGAAAGAGTTTAACGTCATACCTAGGACATGAAGACCATCAGCCACAGCCTTCTAGCACATATATGATGAAAAGGAATGGTACTTGCATTAAGGACAATAGGGTCGGGACAATTATACAGGTGGTAGGGCCTGAATTGACCAACCAGTAAGGGCCACAGTGGAGTGTTGCATGTCATGGACAGCCCAGCCACCAGGGTTCCGTCGTTAAGCACCATGGGCCACCGCATACCGCCAACAGGTTGTGCCATTGTGGGGGTCTTACGCCCCCAGAGAGGTGCAGTCGGTGTATTCTAAAGACCCAGGCAACAGGGTGGATTTTCAGTTGTATTGTATGTGATGTTATTCAATATTTTTATGCAAGTTGTCTCCTTGACACTGACACAGACGGAGGACAATCTCTAATTTAAACGAACGTTGATTGTAAAGTTAAGTATGCAAACCTCATGGGACACATTGTTTCACCGGAAATGACCTGCTATTCGTCTTGACAGTAAATTCATTGTTCTTGCTAAGTTTACTTTGGTTTTCTGTCATAAACCGGCTTTTCCAACTCTGTCCACAAGAATCGGACTACCGAAGCTACAATGTCTTCATCGATTGGAAACATCATCATCATCATCATCATCATCATCATCATCATCATAATGTCGCGTTAGTAGCACGGATATCCATGACATTCTCTCGCTAACCGTTCCTATCACCCATTGCTCCCTGGAGGTCCTCTGCGCAGCTTCCAGTATCCGCACAGAGCTGTTCAATGTACCTCTTTGCTGGATCGCCCAAATAGGCTTGGCCATGTGCTGACTTCCTCAGGAGAACGTCACTTATGAGTTCGTCCTCGCTTCTCAATAGTGTCCAGTCTGTTTCGTTCGTCTTCCTCGGATAGTCTGTGTGATAGGGGCAAATGGACGTACAATTGTTGTCTTGTGGGTGCTGTCTCCATGATATGTCTAAGATTGCACGCAGCATTCTTGTGCAGCTCCCATCTAGCTTATTCTCTAGTCGTTTTGTTAGGGTTCAGGTTTTGTATCCATACAATAGCACTGATACAACTACGGCTTGGAAGAATTGACGCTTTAACTTGTCAGTGAGATCAGATTTCCATATGACTGATAATCAATTTATAGCACACCATGCCTTTCCTATGCGTGTATTAACAACGCTTTCCGTCGATGAGATATTACTACCTAGGTACGTAAATTGTTTCACCGGGTTTAAGAGTTTACCATCGAGTGTGGAGATATCTCTTTCATTTTTAAAACACATGAACTCAGTTTTATCGGAGTTCACGTATAGGCCAATGTTCCGTGCTGCGTTTTATAGGCTGTGCAACAAGGATTCGTCTTGTGCTGGTGTGTTTGCAAGAAGTGTCATATCATCTGCATAGTCCGCATCCGTAGTAGCCTGTGCGGGATATTTCCTGCTTATTGCCTTTTTTAATGGGTCGACTTTTTCTTTAATATATATATATATATATATATATATATATATATATATATATATATATTAATACACTTTTACATATATTAATACACTATATATTAATACTCTTGTTCTTAATCATCTGTTATCATCTTGCAACACGCTCTGGGTAAAATGAGAATGTTAATTCATCCAAGATGAAACGCAAAAATATAAATTCTGATTATCTGGTGTTTCATATCCGTCGAATTCTTATTTCCCATGAGTGTCCTCAGCTACGCTAAGTAATGGACCATTCCATTTTTATTATAAAGAAAGAAAGGGAAGAAAAACGACATGCTTAACAGAAAAATATAAGAAAAAAACAAAGAAAGATAGAGTTAAATCAAGATTATTATACTTTTTACATATTGAACTATTTAGCGATAGGTCTTAAGTAAACATATCAAACGTTGTAATATTTAAATTATCATGTTGTGCTATATCCACGGTCCTGCTAGTATATCTTATAGTACATGGAAATTGGCAATTCCTTTTTGTAGTTCTGTATTCCATGGATTAGTATGAGCTGTTTAGCCCACGTCTTCCCGACTAGATTATCAGTCATATGGAAATCCGATCTCAGTGACAAGTTAAAGCGACAATTCTTAGTCGTGAATTCGTAGTTTATCAGCGCTACTGCATGGCTGCACCACTTGGACCCTATCTAAGCGCCTAGAGAATAATCTAGATGTGAGCTGCACAAGAATGCTGCGAGTGATATTAAATGAATTGTGGAAACCGCACTCACGGCTCTACAATCAATTATTCCTATCACACAGACCATCAGAGTGAGACGAACAAGTCTTGCTGGGCACTGCTCTAGAAGCAAGAACGAACTCATGTGACGTTCTCCTATGGAAATCAGCACATGGGCACGCCAGTGTGGGCCGCCCAGCAAATACCTACATTAACCAGCTCTGTGCAGATACTGGATGCTGTGCGGGGGATCTTCAGAGAGCAATGAATGATAGGGATGGTTGGCGACAGATTGTCATGGTAATCCGTGCTACTAGCGCGACATGATGATGATGATGATGATGATGATGTTAAGCCCCATTTTTCTTCATCTAGTCCATAATCATTAGACTCCCAATAGTAAATGTTCGACTTTTGGGTATATATTAGGTTATGTCAAGTAGCAACCGGTCTCCGTTCACTCGGGTGGTCACGTCAAGCCCTAGCGCATATATGATTGTCCCAACCCTATTGCCTTTATGGCAAGCCCGGCCCCTTTTTATCATATATGTGCTAGAAGGCGGTGACTGAGAGTCTTAATGTCGTTAAAATTTATCTGGTGTTTAAGTATCCCTTTATCAATATTGATCCCAGGTTCATTTTTGACTCGGAATGGAAGTACCAGTTAGAGTCCCATCTATAGGTTAATTAGAAAAAATCAGTTTAAAGAAAATGTGTTTAAAAAATTGAGTTTAAGAATATTGAGTACCCATCAAGAATGAATAAAACAAAACTTTTTCAGCATAAAATAACCAAATGGATTGAAATACCATAAAACGAACCAACCAACCAACGAACCAACCAACCAGCCAACTGGTCTCATAATATACTGAATTAGGATATATTTGTTATTTGTTTCCTTTTAATCAACCATTTCGTCTTGTTTGGTATTTAATAATTACTGATGACGTTTTCAAAATAATTCATGCGTTTCTAAGTAGGAACCTTCTCATTGTACAAATTAACACATCACTACAAATGCCGTTTACGATATTTAATCGAAGATACGTTTATTATAGCTGATATATCTCTCACTGGTCTCGTAACTTGGTTTAGTCGTTAGAGAACGCTACGAATAAATAGTGTCTTAGGCATGAATACCTGGGAAGACCCCATCCCTCTCCAAAGCTGCAACTGGTTTGAATTCTGAGTTGTCATACCGAGGTTAACAAGCCCATTTTCCCTATTATTTACCCACTACTAGATGATAAAAAGGTAGATTAATTATTTTGCCATTGATATTAACATTATATGAAATGCATACAAGCGTGTTATGGATTTGAACTCGGATAGCTGAATCAACTTTTTACGACGATAACCGCTTATAGCTTATCGCTATGATGCACATAATAACAATTTCTTTTTTGAAATCGCACATTCCTGGGTGAGGTCTACTCGAAGATACTAAAATTTAGCATATAAAAAACACCTTCCACATAACACTTTATGCTACTTACTAATATTTTAATTTGCTTCTGGGGACCCTAGAACAATACTTCTGGGGTGTTTATGTGAATTATATCTATTTGGAACGCCATATGTTTTCTGGTATTAAGAAAATCATTAGAAACTTAATAGGACTTAAATTATATATAATATATATATATATATATATATATATATGCATTTACACAATTTCTGTCATTTTCAAAGGAACTTTTCGTCTTACCCGATGAATGCTTTCAGCAAGAAACCGCTGGTTGTAATACCGTTCCCGTAATTAAATAAATAAAAGCAAAAACTTTTATTTGTTTTGATTTCTCATTGAACTATATATATATATATATATATATATATAATATATATATATATATATATATATATATCGAAAAGAAACTTGTCAGAAAGGAAATGTCTGTCACTTTCAACCAAACACACACACACACACACACACACACACACACACGCATATATATATATATATATATATATATATATGAGGAAAAATGAGGAAAGAAAAGAAATGTAGATGGATAAAATGAATTTAATCGATATCGCATTAATCGATATCACTTACGCATGTCGATTCTTCTATGTGTGCGAAATATTTTCACACACATAAACTGACCGAAACACATGTGTAAGTGATATCGATTAATGTGATATCGAATAAATTCATTTTATCCATCTACATTTCTTTTCTTTACTCATTTTTCCTCATATTGTCGGATTCAATTCCTTTTCCATTTTCACATATATATATATATATATATATATATATATATATATATATATATATATGTGTGTATATATATATATGTATATGTGTCTGTGTGTGTGCGTTTGGTTGAACGCGACAGACATTTCCTGTCTGACAAGTTTCTTTTCGATCTTTTCCAATTGTCTGGCCATTGTTTTTATGTCTGAATGGAATTGGTGGATGAATCCACCAAAGGTTCTTACTTAATGTGGGGAGAAGAATTGGAGGTAGGCATTTGAAAAGTTTTGGCTGTATTCGAAATTGATCTGGTTTAAAGTGTGATTTTTGTTTAATGTAACTTCTCCCCCCATTCCCTATACCATTTCTTATAAACTTTTGAGTCCCACCTCCTACTAATTCCAACTGCTAATCTGTTTGTTTAAAAAGAACCACAGAAACACTTCACTACTCTAAACCTGATGATGGCACTAAGTAGTGCGGAAAGTACTAGTGTACCTTTGGTGGATTCATTCACCAATTCCACCCAAACATAAAAAAGGTATCCAGACAATTGGTAAAAAGATAAAAAAGGAACTTGTCAGACAGGAAATGTATGTCGCGTTTTAAAACTTATTAAAAACTTATTAATATATATATATATATATATATATATATATATAGAGAGAGAGAGAGAGAGAGAGAGAGAGAGAGAGAGAGAGAGAGAAAGACTGCGCAACATATATATGCTTGTTCGATTATTAATTGGCCATATTTCTTGTAGCTCTTATAATCAGTGCCGGTTATATAAGAATGTTTCTGCTTTTAAATATTGCGTAAATGTAGTGACATAAGCGTTGTTCTTTAAACGATAAATGTGAAATTTAAATTTTAAAATGACATATTAATATGAATATCTTAATATTAAATTATATTAACTTACATTAATGTTGTTTTGTAATCTATATGCATCAACCATGGAATTACCTTTTTTTTTCGTGATTAAGTATCCCCCCCCCCCGCGTTATTATAAAAATGTATTTGAAATAGGTACCTGACATATTTCTGCGATGTAGATTGCCGGTAGGTAAAAAAAAAAATGAGTATGTTGATTTTCTTTATTTACAACATCAATGTAAATCAATACACACCCAGACACACGCACACACTCACACACGCGTGCACACACATATACGCACACATACGCACACACAAACATTCATATATAGGCATATATATATGCATATATTTGCATGCATATATGTTTTTGTGTGAGAGAGTGAGAGACAGGGACATACTTTCTTTGAGTATATATATATATGTATATATATACATATATATGTGTGTGTGTGTGTGTGTGTGTGTGTGTGTGTGTGTGTGTGTGTGTGTGTTGTGTGTGCGCGTGTGTGTGTGTGATAGAAAGAGAAAGAGAGAGATTTTCTTTGAGTTTGGGCTTAAATCTAGTTTCGGCCTCAGTTACCCCTCGGATATTGCAATATTTTTTCCTTGCTGCAGAGCACAAGAATCTCCGTATTGCACTGTATGATAACTGAAGGCGAAACAAATATCAGTTTATGTCAGTGCATCTAAGCTGGTTCCTTGGATCTTCAGTCAGTCAGATTCTCTTTGATATTTCATAACGGCTGTCTATATTAGTAGACGCTGACATATTTTTTTAACCTAGGCACCAAAACATATAATCAGATACTAAAACGATACGTGATCATATCTATAACACCCATTTGTGAAGATAACATATTTTTCCTATAAAGGATGGATGTTTCTTAATAACTGCGAAAAGGCCACAAGTCTGAACCACTCCTGCATTCAAATCCCTCAGATCATTTCTTTATGATGATTCAAAGTTGTTTCGAGACGACTCATGCTATCAATAATATAAACACATCGAGAGCCTTTTATATACGTAAGAACATCAATAAAACATAGCCTAATAATGGAAATTAATTTAGTTTCAATATTTATTTCCTATATTTTTTCTGATTTTCTTTTTTTTTTTTTTTCTTATTTCCTATATTTTTTCTGATTCCCTATATTTTATTGGGTATCACAGTGGATGCACCTAGTAAACCTGATGTTGAAATGAGTTTTCCAAAGTAGTCTTTATGAGATAGATGGATAAATGAGAGACATAACTGTCTCAGAATTCCGAAACCAAAAACCTTCTTGAATAATATTTTGTCAATTTATCGTATTTTAATTATCGTAATAGGACAGTTATAATTAACAACACATCCCTACTTCTTCCCATAGTCACAGATTTCACTTCCTCGTCACTGGAATAATGTTTGCATCACTTCGGCCCTTTGAAAAACAGTTTGAGAGACAAACATTATTCCAGTGACGAGGAAATAAAATCTGAAGTGAATAACTGGCTCAAAGAACAGTCAACAGAATTTTACGGGGCAGAGCGCTGTATAGTGATGAGATGGTAACATCATCTTAAGCGAGTTTAAACTCTAGTCACTTTAAGTAAAAGTTGTCGGGGTGGCCTAAAGTCGGTATCAGTCAGACAGCGAGGGGATAGCCTCTTTTTACTAGCACTAGATCATAGAGATTGTTTTTAGCGTCTGTGATAAAGCACCACATATACCATCAGCTCGGCACTTTACCACACAGATCCTTTTGCTACTCATATGCTGAGTTGGCGAGAGCCGGTATTTAACCCGGGGCCTTGTGGTTTCGAGTCCGACGCCCTACCGACTGAGCTAAACCGGCCTAGTCACTCTATTACGCTCAAATCCGGACTAATAATATTGGGGAAGGGATGAACCCCCTCATTTCCCAGCTACGGGTTAAATATTTCAACTACTGGTTTCTTACAAAGATTTATTTAGCATTAAATAACTCACTAGGGTTTTATGTCATTAAGAAAAGAAACCAAACCTATCCCTGTCCATGTTGGTGTATTCCTTGTGGTGTTGTGGTTAAAATGCTGGCCTTCGACCTCATAATAAGCAAGATCCAACTCTAGTTACACTGTTACGTTTCCGTTCTGATTAATACCATTGGGAAAGGTACAAACTCATTCATCCGCCGGTTATGGGTTAAGTAGTATTCCTACCATTTATCTAAAAGTATGACTTTGTTTGTAAATAATTCCCGAAGTTTAATATGCCATTAGCAGAAAGAAGGAAAGTCTATTATAATCTAAAATCCATCTATTTGGCAGATATATGCATGCATCGGTATCACCAGGGAATAATATAAACATACAGTGTTCTTAAAACAGGCGGGGATCATCGTGAAATGTTCCGTGATCATTTTAACTTAGTATAATTATTACATTATATGAGGGTGAGCCAAAAAGTAATGCCATTTTGTTTAGGACAGTTATAATTACCAACACATCCCTACTTCTTCCCATAGTCACATATTTCACTTCCTCGTCACTGGAATAATGTTTGCATCTCTTCGGCCCTTTGAAAAAGTGTTTGAGGGGCAAACATTATTCCAGTGACGAGGAAGTAAAATCTGAAGTGACTAGCTCAAAGAACAGTCAACATAATTATACGGGGCATGGATATATGCTCTCATTCGATGGTGGGATATTGCTAGTGAGAGAACTGTGACTATGTAGAGTAGGAGGAATGTGATCCACAGTGGACCAGCTCTCATTTGATGTATGATATATGTTCCTGTGTTGGTAAATATATAAATCCTAAAAAAATGGCATTACTTTTTGACTCATCCTCATACTAGGAAGAAATGGAAATCAAATCGACGATATGTTGAAAAGTGAGAAATAAGTGTGAAAAAAAAAGTCGTGAAGATTATCCATTTATATGTTTAAATTATAGTCGAAGTTTAACACATTTTGATTATTGAACCATTACCCTGAATATATTTAATTATAGATTTTTAAAAAATATTTGACGTATTTAATAATCGAGAATGCTTTTAAAATATTAATATATCATCTTTATGACTTATTTTTCACTTTTAATTATTACTTTTCCCACCTAACCACGTACACAATCGCACACACAAATGTATGTATATACATACACGCACAAACACACACACACACACACACACATATATAATATATATATATATATATACATACACACACACACACACACACATATATATATATATATATATATATTGTGTGTGTGTGTGTGTGTGTGTGTGGAAAAAGTTTTTCTCTCTACCACGGTTTCGGTGTTCATGTGTTTCAGTGTTGATGAATATATATATATATATATATATATATATATATATATATATATATATATATACAAGGTGTGCCAAAGAGGTATCGTGATTTTTGGCACTTTTTGACATACCTTTTATTCTGAAAAAAAGGTTCTATTCATTAATTTTTTCAGAATACAAGGTGGGTCAAAAAGTACCAAGTTTTAGGCTGTATTTACGAAGATAGAAATAAAAAATGAATGGAACTTTTTTTCAGTATAAAAGGTGTCAAAAACTACAAAAAATCTCGATACTTTTTTGACACACATTGTATATATATATATATATATATATATATATATATATATATATATATATATATATTCATCAACACCGAAACAGATGAACACTGAAACCGTGGAAGAAAGATAAAACATTTTCTACGCACACATACACAAACACACACACACACACACACATACACACACCCCCACACACACACACACATATATATATATATATATATATATATATTCATGCATGTATGCATTCATTTATATAGATGTAAATACATATACATACATATACATACGTACCTAAATGCATTCATCTACCTGAAAATACATACACATATATATACATACATACATAGACAGTCTACAGCTTGTTCTTCGGAACCTGTGTCCAGTGGCTTGGTTCATTGAAATGATAAGAAGTATTATATCAGTGTGATCTCAATGGGTCATACACCTAGGCAACACCTGCCTCCTCGATATAAAGTGGCAGGAATGAGTTTATTGCAGAGTGCTTGAGGCGTCACAAAAAGAGGAATGCCGAAGAGATACACGCAATTTTTACACTCACCACAACATGAGTTCCGGTTTGTGCGTGACCCTCCACGTAAATCGGACTTTGTGTTAATCTAACATGGTGGGAGGTCTGGAAATATTTATATACATAGTCTCGAGATACTGTGAAAGAAACCGTGGGTGTTCGTATTTTGTAATGACAATGAAGCAATACCTGACCTTAGAGTCAGATAACTATACATATATATATACGACAGTTGGTGTGTATGTATGTATGGGTCCAGAAAAAATATGAAAATAAAACAATTACGGACAAAGTAAATATATATATACACATTCACTATCACCAGATCTTGCTTTTGAGTAAAATTAACGAAGATTTGATATATATTCGTGTAGATAATTATAACATAAAATTTAAATAGTTACAGCATGGATTTTTAAAAAAATTAATATTTTAAATAGGAGACATTAATTAATCTTTTCAGTCTGTCTACACACTTTCTTCCTGACGCCTCACTAGGACGGATCAAAGCAATGTCTATTGATTCAGTAATAATGGATCTGCGAGACTAACTTTCCACCCTCTACCCAGACAACACCGGGTTGCCGCTTCTAGTACATATATATATTTACCAACCCCTCTGCTCAAGCAGGATGTGGCACAAGGTTAAATTCTTAAGCGGGGTTTAACAGGTTTGAATTCAAAGTTTTCCTTCTCCTAGACTAGTTATCTAGCCATGGTTAAAGAGCCCAGTCTGTCCTACTATTTGCCCATAGCTGAAGGGAGAATTGGATTCATACCTTTCCCAAGAGTATTAGTGCCATGTGAAATGCAAACAGCTTCGTCCAGGATTTGAACTCGGCTCGACGAGTCCATTTCCTATGAATATAACCATTAGACCACGCGCCATTTCTAGTGCATATATCAAGGACAAATGTGTGTATTTATGTATGTATGTATGTATGTATGTTCGGAGGAAACTCCGAAAATGAAACAATTAATGACCAAGTAAATATATATACACATTCACTATCACCATAGCTTACTTTTATGCAAAAATAATGAAGATTTTATTCATATCTAGGAATATATTTAAAAATTAGGATTTGAATAGTAAGAAAAGGGAAAGTCATTGGTTGCGTTCGTGATTAAAACATAAATCAGTTATGTAAGACTAAAACAATCAATGGATTTGTGAGACCTTTTATTAAACCCCTCTACCTAGACAACGCCGGTTAGTGGCTTCTAGTAATCTGATAAAGGCTTTCATGGTTGAACAGCTCTTTGTTTTGTGTCTGATTCTTTTTTTTACTTTAAAAAGTATAGAAACAATCAAATCACGCTATGGTATTAGACAGGAAATTAACATTTCATTTACATGTGTATTTTCTTTTTTTTTTTTAACTTGAATTACTTAAACATGTGTGTTCGTTGATGTTATTCTTTTCAATTCATATAAACCTTCTGATTTGCAAAATTCTAACTGATGTTGTAGATTCGATTCTAAGCCAAAACGAAACTATATTTTTGGTAAAAATAATGTTTAATATATATGAAATACTAATAGAAAAAGATTTCTATCATAGATGCAGTGCCACATCGGGATATAGATCTTCCTGTGATTTTTTTAAATCATCAATAACTTAGAATTAATTAGTTTTCAGACATTTTTTATTGCATTTTTAGATTACTTGGGCGAAAATGCTTTTATAACCCAATAACCCGCTCTAGAAACCATTTTACAGACAAAAGTAGATTACAAAAGTAGATTACATTTTTCGCAAACCCCCAAATTTGGGGAGCTAAAAATCAACAAAATTGAAGGGGGTGGGTGACATACTCTGGATGATTTGACCTGGAATTACCCTTAAATTAAATTACCACGACCACAAAATTCGGCAAACACCGTGTACGACATGCGGAATACTGGACAGCTATTTTGACCGTATCTGATTTTCTTAGCAGTGTATACCACGATCTCCATCACTTTGTCGCTGGTTCGATCTCAAGCGATGGAGATCGTGGTATACACTCCCGATGAAACCAAATACGTTCGAAACAGCTGTCCAGAGTTTCACATGTCGTACATGGTATTTGTACATGTTTCCTTGTTGGTATATCTGAAGAGTCTAATTTTCAGTATAGATAATATCTCTGTATGCATATGTGCTAACATATATATATATATATATATATATATATATATATATATATATATATATCATTTTGATTTAAATGTGAAGAATGAGAGTGATGTTTAAAATAAATGAGAAACTAGTTGGTTATTATATACTAACTTTCATTTATTATTCCAATATTTCGAAAGAATTCCATCTTTCTTTTTACAAGGATAAAAAGATATACACAAAAAATTAGACACATCAGATATATATAAATATATATATACACGCATATATATATATATATATATATATATATATATATATATATATATATATATTATATATATAATAGAGAGTATAAGAAGTTACTTTGTATATAAATGACTGCGTATGTTTGTGTGTGCGCTCGTGTGCTTCCCAGCCGATATATATATATATATATATATATATATATATATGTGTGTGTGTGTGTGTGTGTGTGTGTGTGTCTGTGTCTGTGTATGTATACCAAACCCCTCCGCACGAGCAGGATGCGACACAAGGTCAATTTCTGAGGTGGAGCTTAACATTTTTAATTCAGAGTTTTTCTTCTCCTAGATTCGTCACCTCTAGAAGACTGAATATCCCAGTCTACAGTCTGTCCTACTATTTACCCATAGCTGCAGGGAAAATATATGGATTCATACCTTTCCTAATTGTATTAGCGATATGTGAAATGCAAACAGCCTTGTCAAGGATTTGAACTCGGGTTGACGAGTCCATTTTCCACGACTCAAATTATTACACCACGAACCTCCATCTAAGCGTATATATAGTCAGGTCCAACATTCACAACATATCACCTATTTTTCGTACAATTGTAATAGTATGTCTATTTTTGTTGTTGTTGTTCTGAAGAACTTTCCAATCAATCAATTCTTTACATATATTCAGTGAACATAAACTTAAAACTTATCTTTTGATAAAAGTTTATTTTCGACACGGGCTCTCCATTTATAAAACTTATGAATTCTTTTATTCTATAAGGATCTAAAAGTATGATAAATAATGTATAGTTTTTTTTTTAAAATTTAATTTTGCTTATGTCATGGAAACAATTATGCGTTTATTTTCCTATCTTCAATACACTAACCAATTTGGGGTGTACGTCAAAACGCTAATAAGTGAAAGTTGCTCGGAAAAGTCAATTGAAAATAAAATAATAGGATTCCGGCATTCTTGTTCTTGTCCAAAAACAACTCTTTCTCTCATTAAAAACAATGAATATACACATATATATATATATATATATATATATATATATATATATATATATATATATAATATAAAATTCTGGCATTCCTGTTTCGTCTCCCAAAACAACACTTTCTCTCATTAAAAACAATGACTATATAATATATATATATATATATATATATATATATATATATCGAGGTCATTACCTTTTGACTTCTACATTTGATGTGGAATTTCACATCTATCTATAAATGTTTGGGAAATGATGGATTTTTTTCTTACTTATTTTCTTCATTATAATTCGTAAATTGATTTTGTTTTTTCACGTTTTAGTCCATTGTTAAGTTATTTTTAGATATTTTCTACCTAATGATTAATTCTATCCTTTTATGTCAACATTTTCGAAAGAAATAAATCAATTTTTTTTAAACATTTGTTCTTATTTTTTTCTTTTGACTTTTCTCTAAAAGAAGATAAAATATTCTGACTCTTACGAAGTTAAAAAATGAAATGAAAAATGAACTGAAAATTCAAAAGTGTCGCCTACTTAACGTGATCAGAGAGACTAACACAACCACGAAAGGGAAACAGAAATATATAATTGAAATCTTGGAAATCATATTCATTGTATTTTCTGTTCACCAAAATAGAACAAGTGTATTTATCAGAGACTAGCAAGACTAGTAATTATTACAACGTTTGATATGTTTACTAAAGAGCTATTTCTAAATAGTTCCATATATAAGTCGTCGTCGTTGTCGGGGTGGCCTAAAGTCGGTATCAACTAGTCTGTGAGGGAGTCTATCCCATTTTCACTAGCGCTAGACCAATGAGATTGTTTTTGCATCTGATGTGAAGCGCCACACCTACCATCAGCTCCTTACTATACCGCAAAGATCCCTGTGCTACTCATACGCTGCGTTGTCGAGGGCCGGTATCGAACCAGGAACCTTGTGGTTCCTAGACGGACACTCTACCGCCTGAGCTAAAGTATAAAAAACTTGATTTAACTCTCTCTCTCTCTCTCTCTCTCTCTCTCTCTCTCTCTCTCTCTTTTACACACACACACACACACATCCTCTTTCTCTCTATATATTTCCTCTATTCTCTCTTGTTTTCCTTCTTTCTTATTATATTTTTCTTGATTAGTATGACTTATTGCTACCCTTTCTTTCTTTATAGTAAAAACAGAATGGTACATTATTAATAAATAAGATTTTGGCGATTCAGCGACACCAGATAATCGGGATTAAATGATATCTTGGATGATTTAGACGGTCTGATTTTTAACCAGTGGGTGTTGCAAGATTATAACGGCCGGAAGATTAAGCGATAATATATAAATTCAGACTAAGTAGAACATATTTGTTACATTGGTAGGATATGACAAGCGGTCAATTCTCTAAGCGGTTGACAACTGGTTTGAATTCAGCGTTTTTCATCTCTCATATTGGTCGCCTAACCAATTCTAAAGAACAAAGTCTACCCAAATATGTATCCATAGCTCGAGAGTTAGCAGACAGATTAATGATTTTCCCAAGGGCATTAGTGCAAAATAAAACACAAACAGCCTCGTCAAGGTTTTGAATTCGGCTCGCCGATTCAATTCCGTACGATAACTGGAACCGCTTTAACGTAGATGTTCACATATATCAAATAAAAGTTGACCCACACATTCATGTTAACATAATACGGGATATTAAATATTCTTAGAAAGCATATTCATTGTATTTTTGACGCAAACAGAACACGAGTATTTATCAAATAAATTTAGGTATAATGCCGAGTACAGCTGGTTTGAATTCAGAGTTTTATTGTTCTAGATTGTTTGGCTAACCAAAACAAAAGAACCCAGTCTGTTCTACTATATACCCATAGGTATGTACTACTGCGCACCTTGATGTATATAAAATGCCAGATTAAACTTAAATTATTTCACATGATCAAGGAAAAATAATTACAAAGAGTCGTTTTCACATAAATACTGATATTACAAAATAATCAAACTAAAATTATGTATGAAACGTTTCTCGTTTATGGAACACAAGATTCCTTTCCTATTAATACTTATGTTAGAGACGCTTGGTGTAATGGTTAGATTCGTAGGAAATGGACTCGTCTACGCGAGTTAAAAGCCTCGACAAGGCTGTTTTCATTTCACATAGAGCTAATACCATTGGGAAAGGTATGTATCCCCGTACGCTCCCTCCTGCTATAGGTATATAGTAGGGTATACTGGAACCTTTAACATTGGCTAGGTAACCAGTGTATGTGAAGGAAAACTCTGAATTCAAACCTGCTAAACTCCGCTTAAGAAAATGACCTTGTGTCACATCCAACTTGTGTGGAGGGATTGTAGGGATTGATATATGTTAGTAAATGTCTTGATTCTGTTTCAATATAGTTGCCCATTGAGCATTTTTCTAAATGAAATGATAAGAGCTTAACAATATTTCATCTCACAATGTCATCTAGATTACGCAAACAGTATTCGCTGCAGATTCCCTTAAACAATGGTGTCCTGGGTGTGACACTAAACGGTTTCTGTTCTGGTGTTATGGGAAGTGTGGAATCCTCTATTACTCCCAGAGCTATTCGGAAAGTAGCTGTTAAAGTTTCATATATTAGTTAAATAGATCTGTTTATTCCTATTTCATAGGAATACTTGATACCATATAACTGTAAATTATTTGTATTAAACGTAAATGCTTGAAGCTGTTATTGTTTACTGAGAATTATTATTAATTACTTGAAACTATATAAATATGGGCAAACAAAGGAATTTTATTAAATAGATACAATTACTAGTAACCATATCATTAATAGAATTAGATAGGAGTACATGAAACAATGTAACTATGGGAAAATTATTTGTATTTCATAAGAATACTCGATGGATATGCTTGAAAAAATATTCGCATTCAATTTGACCGCGAGCAAAATAGTCTCAGGAAACAAATACGCCAAAATGTAATTATTTAACGTAGTGTTGAAGGAGTCGATTTAAAGGATCGATGGTGTTGTAATGGCAATAATTCTATATTTCTCTTCTTGCTGTTCATACTATTCTCTTAGCTGGATCGGATTTGGGCTCTGTGTCCGTTGGTTGATCTGTTGTTGGACTGGATGACCTACTCGCTGCTTCTTCGAGCCAGGGAATTACTTTGGAATATTTTGGGATATCTTTTTCTGTGCTATTTATAGTTTGTAATAACAGCAGAAGACGTTCTTGTTTTTTCTGACCTCACTTATTATTTTATCACAAGTAAAAATGTTTTGGAGAACATACACTCATATTACGTCTGTTCTCTTCAACCACTCAGTCCAAACTGACAGCTCATCTCTCTCTCTCTCTCTCTCTCTCTCTCTCTCTCTCTCTCTCTCTCTCTCTCTCTCTCTCTCTCTCTCTTTCTCTATCTATCTATCTATCTCTCTCTCTTCCTCGCCTTGTGATGATCATTCAGAAATCGACAGGTAGCCTTTCATACGTCATTCCAAAAATTATTGTAACTTTCCACTCTTATGTACAATGTTTTCCATCTGATTATGTTATAAACGTACTAAGCAGAAAATAACTCAAGACAGGTTGATATGCCATTAAATCCAATCAATAAATCAATCAATAAATCAATTGATGATATTATTGATTTTATTCTCTTGTTTCCTATCATTGTCTTCAGAAAGTCTTGTATATGAGAAACTGTTAACAAAAGGAGAAAGCGTCAATGAAAAAAATGTTTTATTCATAATCTCCTTCCGTCTTTAAAGATAAAAACTGTTTGATGACCAGGTAGAAAAGGTTATGTTTGACTATTCAATGAAACTCTAAGTCCGTCCGATCGATCTTTTTCTATGTCAGCATTTAATTAAAATTGATTATCGCCAAATCGATTACTGGTTCAAACCGCACAAATGGACCGATTATTTTCAATTTCTGGCGGCATTTCTTATTAACACAATTATATATAAAATACTACAATATGTTTTATATATCAGTAAGAAATAAAGGTTTACATAATATATGGTGTGGCTAATTTGCATACTGGTTTTAACAAAACCGGGTTTAGTAAATAACTACTTGGTGTCATTGATCTCTAATATTATTGTTTTATTCTCCAACATATTAAAATTAATCCTATGAATTATTTTATATAGAAGATCTCTAAGTGATTATCCTTTGTCCTAACAACATCCGGCTAATGCCTTTGATTTATGGTCCATCTCATTTGTATATACAGGAATTAGCCAATGCTGATGGGACTCTTATCGTTCACGTCTTATATCTTGCGTTGATCTTTTTGTTCATTGTTTTTTTGTTTATTGTTGTTGTTTTTGTTTAGTTGTAGACATTGACTAAATTGACTGTTTTGTAGACATCTTGATTGGACATCTCAAATTAGTCAAAAATATAATAAACTATTGGCCGTTTTAGCTCTGTTGGTAGACCACCTGGTTAGGAATCACAAGGTTCCTGGTTCGATGCAGGTCTCCGCATGAGTAGCACGGGATGGCTAATCTGATCTGTACAGTAAAGTAAGGAGCTGGCAGTAAGTGTGACGCTCCACCTCAGCAAAAACATCCCCCTGGTCTAGCGCTATCGAAAATGGGGAGGATTTCCTTGCTATCCGGCTGATACCGACAATAAGCCAATCTGTTAACTTTACTTACTTATACAATGGGCACATGTTCATGTGCCAGGATTTCACCAAGAATCCATTCATGACATCTACATAACCCTATACTGGAAATAACTTTACCGTTATTAGACTTTTGGCACATAAGTACAAGTGCAAAAGAATTAAAACATAATGTCTAAAACCAGACTTTGGCGTAGTAGTAGTAGTAGTAGTAGTAGTAGTAGTAGGTATTTACTATTAACCCACCATGCCAGTTGAACACAAGGATCATTGTAATGATGTTCATGCGTGACTAGTGAATAAAAATTCGGTGGATCCCTTCGGCATTCATCTTTTGAGACGCCTCAGGCACTGGGCAATAAACTCAGCTCTGTCCCTTTAAGGGGCACGTATTGTCTGGAGAGATGAAACCGTGCTATTACGCGGATATCAATATCTTACCGATCCAGTGGCCAAAGCCACTAGACACAGGGTTCCGAAACCGCTGGTAGTAGTAGTAGTAGTAGTAGTAGTAGTAGTTGTTGTTGTTGTTGTAATAGCAAATGGCAGTATAAAACTAAATGAGTGAATACATACAATTTGACTTGGATATTGGTTTATATCAATGTCCCGTACCTAATAATTATACTGAAAATTAAATATTAGCAATTTACAGAAAATGTTGATTATGTCTTTTTATCTTTCAGCATGGCTGAATCAGAACTGAATAGAATTACCTGAAATAAAGTGCATGTAGGTATTTGTTTTAGAATGTATGTATGTGTTGAATGTTCACCCGTGGTGTGCTATCATATTTCACAATGTTCAGAACTTATTTAGCTTCTTTTTTTTTCAAAATAGAATATATACCTTTTTCGGAGTTGTTACCTTAAAATCTGATTATGAAAATAATATTTTACTCAAACGGTCATCAGAATATGTTAGAAAAACTTTCCATCCAAAATATTCTCAGCCCTGTCGGCTAGGGCTTTATAACACACTGACTACACCTCTGCAGAGAGGTAGGACCCGCTAATGAGGCCACCTGTTGGCCATGGATGGCGACCCGTGATGCTTAAGAATAGAACCTGGTGGCTGAGCTCTGGTGAATGTTGAGTACCCCTGGTTCCCCATTACTCCCAGGTCCACTCTGACACGGAGTGGTAGTAGCTGTTAGGGTCCTATCGATGGATTAAATAGAAAAAAACTGATCGAAAAAATTGATTTTGAAAAAACAATAAGTTTGAAAAAATGTTTTCGGCATAAAAAACCAAACAAGGGATGACATGCCGTAAAATCCAACCAACCGACCAGCCAAGGAAAAACTTCAAACATTTTTGGAAATCATAGTGTTATTTTGTCTTAAGCAATCATAAACCAGAGCAAAAATTGTATTATAAATATTGCAGCATAATTTCGATGATAAATTTGCACGCACAAATTTTACCATTAAATTTTCTATAAAACTGCGAACTTCAAAACACCGTAAATTAAAAAAAATATGATAGAAATGAAAAAAAAACATGTTAAATTAAAGTTTGATATTATGCTTATGTCATGGAAAACTATCTTCAAAAATAGATGTGATTGAGAAAAATTACCACTAGGATAAGTATTGTAAAGCCCCAAATGAGAGGGCTGCGTTCGAAGTGACGTCGCTTTTTGATCCTTAAATATTGACTTTTCCTATAATTTTTAAGCTGAACTCACTAAGTGTTGGATTGTTCACCAACTGACTGGGAAATTGAGACCGTAGTGAGACAGGTTAGTTTTTATCGTCAGACCTGGCCACAGGTATACCGTCAGAACAAGAGGAACCTCGGAGTCAGAGCAACGGTTTGTGTACTCTCTCGAACGAGCAGAAGTACCAAGCTGTCTCTGCGTGATAAAGTCCGATATCAACACAGTGGTGACTACAATGAAGACATAGATATAAATAAATTTGACTATATGAAGTGATCTTGTTTCTGTTCTGTCCTCGACCTCATTCTTTTCATGGTCAAATGTATTGTACTATCATTCATATATGTGTTTGTGTGTTTTGTGTGACTCTCTCCTGAGTCTAAACTGCAGAATATGTTATTGTTATTCTTAAGAAATGAAGAAGCATATTACATGATGCAAAACATTGTTATAAACATGTTTTATTTTGTATTGTCTATTCTATATCTCAGTCCTTTCTGTAGTAAATTCAATTTCGAAGAGACAAAATTATTTCATTCCCTCAACCATTTCATGTATGTAAGCGAACATGTTCGAAATTCCAAGTTATTTTCTTTGTTCTTAAGATATTTTTTGGCTTTTGTTTTACGTTTTACACAATGGCGCCTCTGATTTCTTTAATACATCTTCGAATAGAATATATGCCTTTTAGAAAAAAGAAGGCCAAGGTTGTTGTTGGCAATGTTTGAACACGGATGGACAGAGGCAAAAGAGACTGGCACACTGGGCCCAGATCATCAGCGCTACATGGCTATGCAACGATTTGATTACATAAACTATACGCCAGATGGCGCCAGGCTTGCTGTGACGTGGTGATTGGATTTAATTAAAATTATAAGAAACCTTTTTATTATTACCCGACGCCATTGCAAATGCGTAACATGTTCTTTTTTTTAAGTACAACTCGAAAGTGTCCGTTCAACCAACTTCATTCTCTCCATCAACTTTTTTTTTCTCGACCGTTTCAAGAGATATTTCATTGTTTCTATTTTCTTGTTTTCTTCCTTTCTTTTTAATTCTATAGACTGACATTTTTCTGGCATTTTCTCAACATCTATTTTTATCAAATTATTTATTCTCTTCATTCATTTTACCCTTTTCCTTTTCTTTCCAACTTTACGCTTACGTTTGTTCTATTCGACAGCGGTTTAATTTACTCGGATTCACTATCACTAAATATTTCTCCAAACTATAGCATTTCTTCTTTTATTATATTTCTAAAAAAGTCAATGAACTTAGAATTGTGTTCCTTTTATTGTGACTCTATAGAATTTTTTTTTTTTTATCAAATACTATTGAACATTTGTCATTAATTTTAGATTCTTATTATGATGTACGCATTTATTTTAAATCTAATTTCATTTTTGTCTAAAACGCACGGACATTTATTCAAACTATATATATGTATAGTTCGGGTATATGTATAATATATATATATATATATATATATATATATATATATATATATATATATACACGAATTATTATTGAGAACATTTTCGTAACATTAGAAGTAACGGAAACTATAAGAGGAACAAAACCAATATTCTAAATGATCAATGTTTTATTGCTTTTGATCTTTATCTTATCCAATATTTTGGGTGGCCTCCACCCTTTTTCAATGCTTTTGCTGACAGAGTATAATAAAAATAAAAAAGGACACGTCACGTGGTGTAATGGTTTGCAAGCTAGATTCGCAAAATCCTTTTAGTGAGTTAAAAAAAAGTCGCTGGGTGTTAAATCAGAGCATTTGGCCGGCCATTCATGTGGACCAGATGTGGAAGAGCACCATATTAAGAAATATACATTAAAGAATTGAAAAAATGTAACTGCATATAAATAATTTAAAATAGTCAGTTACTTTTAAATCGACCTGGATTTACGTTTCTGCAAACATGTATCATATTCTTACATATATACATACATATATACATACTACCTCCTCTTCATTGTACACATGCACATCATAGCATCAACTATGTCCCACATTCCCTCCAACTACCCCTCAATCCTAACAATCCTACCAATTTAACCTTTCACCCCAAAGCTCCACACTAAATTAAGAAAAAGTACACTAGATGATTCTGATTACTACACCGCCTTGCCAATACGGGATGAACAACATTGATCACTCAAAAAGCAGGAACGTAACGTCGCTCAAAAAATATCTCATCACTGTCTTAAAGAAGATTGCAAAAACCGAAACGTTATAGCGTCGATATTACCATCAAGAATGAATACACATCCTTTGGAACATTTCGTTTTGTCTATATATTTTTCATCTAACATACGTGCATACATACATGGTGGCCTTAAGATTGTTTTCATGACATCCTTGAAACGTTTCTTGGGCGTTTACCATACTGGAGTTCCCCATAAAACAATTGCTTAGGGAGTCTGCCTTCATCCATTCTAACAAGATGTCCAGCCCAGCGCAAGTAGATTCGAATGATGGGTGTTTCTTTACTAGACATATTGGCTTGTAGCAGGATAGTGGCGTCTGGAGTGAGTGTTCGCCACCCAATGTTTAAGATTCTCCTGAGACGTGTGAGGGAATCTCTCCAATGCTTTAATGAGTCGACGATATGTTGTCCACGTCTCCGATGATTATAGGAGTATAGACAAAACACACGATTCGTACACACATACATACATGCATATATATACACAAAGACGAATATGAATGTATCCCTATCCATTAATTCACAAATACACAAACGCAAATACTGAAGCAAACATATGTGCATTTATGTATATAGATATGTATTTAGGTAGCTATTTCACATGGATGAAACAGAAGCACATATTGGAGACTATCATCTAATCAAGAGCACTGGATCCTCAGCGGTAATATAAAAGCAGTGCATATTTATTATGTCATTAGAATATCACCTTCCTTTCGATGTTCTTATCGCATTATGTAGCTGAATCACAACATGACAACTAGTTTAGTTCTTATTCGATAAATTATAATAGTTTTATGACTAGATATCTGGCGGAGTCTCTAGCTCATCAATATTACATTGGCTCGGTACAATTATTCACCAACATATACCATGTATATCATTTATAATATCAATTCGGTAGAAGAATTTGAACATCTAATTTCAATATAATCTAACTTCAACTGAGGAAATCTGTTTGCGTACATGCACCAGGTTTACTGGTCAACAGGTCATTATATATATATATATATATATATATATATATATATATATATATAGAGAGAGAGAGAGAGAGAGAGAGAGAGGGAGAGAAGACAGAGTGAGAAAGAGAGAGATAGACAGAGAGAGACCAACCACTTCACATGAGTAGGATGTGAGGCAAGGTCAATGATTTAAGCGAATTTCAACTGGTTTGAATTCAAAATTCTCCTTTTCCTTGACTGACTGTATAACCAAGAGTAAAGAGACCAATCTGCCCCGCAGTTTACCTATAGTTGGAGGCAGAAAAGTTGGATTCTTACCTTTTCCAATGTTATTAGCGCTATGAATACCGAGTTTTTATTTTTCGACATTTGGTAATTGAAAATGTATCTTACCTATTTCTCAACTTCTTGTTTTACATTTGAATTAGTGGTTGCTTGGTTTTAGATCTTAGGTTTTAAAGTAGGCCAACCCATTGGGTAATTTTATGCTGAAAACGTTGTTTTTTTAATTAATTATGGATGGACACTATTATTTCTATTTAACCCATAGATGGGTCCCTAACAAGTTCTATCACACCGGGTTAGAGTGGACCTGGGAGTGGTGGTGTTGATTGGGTACACCATATCTCCCAGACCTTCAGAATTTAAACCTCACAATAAGAATTCGATGTATAATCAACACCAGATAATCAGGATTTACATCTTTGCATTCCATCTTGGATTGTTTAATGTCAGAACCAGGACAATAAGACCCTCAGTCACCGCCTTCTAGCAAATAAATGATTAAAAGTTTTGTGGCTAGTCATGAGGACATAAGGATTGGGACAATACTATAGGTGCTAGGGTTTGATGTGAGCAGCCTAAGTAAGGTTCAAAGTGTAGTGTTGCATGTCATAGAATTCTCAGCCACCAGGGTCACATCCTTAAGCATCACTGGTCGCCACCCACGGCTAACAGGTGGCCCCCTGGTAGGAGTCTTACCCCTGTGCAGAGGTGCAGTCAGTGTATTCTAAATTCCTAGCCTAGAGGACTGAGTAATGTACGTGTAATGTATTTATAAAGATTGATTTTAATCTGTTGAATATGCTGGCCATTTTACATGACCTATGGTTTATTTACATTATAGTTGAGACGCGTGGTGGAATGTTTAGAGTCGTATGAAATGGACTCGTCGGCCCGGGTTCAAATCCTAGACGAGGCAGTTTGCATTTCACATAATGCAAGGTATGCACACAACTAATCTCCCTCCAGCTATGGATAAAATCAGGGCAGACTGGGCTTTTTAACCTTGGCTAGGTAACCAGTCGAAGAGAAGGAAAACTGAACTCCAGCCTGTTAAACTTTGCGAAAGAAATTGATCTTGTGTCTCATTCTACTTGTACATAGGGGTTGGTAAATATTCATATATCTATTTCATTAAAACTTTTTCGAAATGAGAAAACTTTTTCTTGCTATATCATCTTTAAAAAATGAAAAAACAAAATGAGACGCGTCATTTATTTATATTTAATGAAAACTGAAACCGCAAAGCAACTTTCTAGGAAAATTCTATTTTGATCTCATGTCATTGCTCTTGCAACAAAATCATAGTTTATTTTAATTCGAATGTCAAACGAACTTTTTTTTCTATATTGGAGTGGAAATCAAAATATAATCAATGAAACTAAATTATATCTTTCTGTCGGATATTATTGTTTGGCAAACATTTTGGTTTTGGAAATATCAATCTGCATTTATTTACAATTTTGAATGACATATCGAATCGAATTTTAATAATCGGACGTACACGGCTAAAAATGGCAACTGTAACAGGAATAATATTCACGAAACATAATTTGCAATATACCTTGATACTGTGCCGCCTTAAAAATGTAAAGGGGGAAAACACACAAATCAGAAGCCTACTTTCTAAATTAGTGGAAAAATAATTAATTAAAATATTTAATACTAGCAGGACCACAGTAAGATAGTTCAATTTTTACAACGTTTGATATGTTTACTTAAGAGCTATCCAAAATTGTTTTCTATGTAAAGTAAAGTAAAGTTGACGGGGCGGCTTAAAGTCGGTATCAGCCAGTCAGCGAGGGAGTCTATCCCCTTTTCAATAGCGCTAGACCAAGGAGATTGTTTTAGCATCTGAGGTGGAGCGCCACACCTACCACCAGCTCCTTACTTTACTGCACAGATCCCTGTGCTACTCATACGCTGAGTTGGCGGGGACCGGTATCGAACTAGGAACCTTGTTGTTTCTAGCCGAACGCTCTACCGACTGAGAATAATTTTAATTTAACTTTTTCACTCATGTTTTCTTTCTTTCCTTCTTTTCATCTTTTCATTATGTTCAATTGAAACAGATTAGCCTCATCGCTTCCGCACGCTAACCCCTTCTTTCTATATTTTCCCTACTGTCTTTCTTTTTTTCTTTCTTTTTTTCTTTCTTTCCTTGTTTCTTATTATATTTTTTCTTTGTAGCATGTCCCTTTCTTCCTTTTTTCTTTATGATAAGAACGGAATGTACCATTATTTAGCTGAGGTGACGACACTCAGAACAAATAAGAATTCGATGGATAATCAACACCAGATAATCAGGATTTACATCTTTGCATTCCATCTTGGACAAATTTGACGGTCTCATTTTTAACCAGAGGGTGCTACAAGATTATACCAGTCATACAAATAAGGATCATGGGTAGAAAGATTACAATTATATAAAGATTACAATTTGTTTAGAATAAAATATATAAACGTTTGAATGAAATACTTAATGATTTAAATTACAACCTGCATGACGTAATTTTTAAAAATGTTGAATGAATGAAGGGCTCTTATTATATTTAGTACCGATCTATAAATATATTATGTCTCTTGATTGATTTATTATTTTTACGGCATATCAACCTATATTGGGATATTTCATGCCTAGAGATTAGGGAATTGCGTTCTTTGCACGTTTATATCAAAATTTTGTTTAGTTATTGAAGGGGTACCTCACATTCACGCTTACCAGCAGATAATGTTAATTGTCATACAAGGAAACTAGTTTTTGTTAAGGGTCTTACCCATTTTCAGGGATAAAATCTCTTTGACAAATTAGAAAACATAATAATCCAAAGAAACTTAAAAGTTAACTTTAAATACTTTTTACTTCATTATTCAACGGGACCGGTTTGGCTCAGTCGGTAGAGAACCCGCCTAGGAATCAGAAGGTTCCTAGTTCGATACTGGTCCCCAATAACTCAGCGTAGGATTAGCTTAAATTGGATAATCTGATCTTTGTGTTAAAGTAGGGGACTGACAGTAAGTGCGGTGCTCCACCTCAGCAAAAACAAACTTCCTGGTGTAACGCAAGCGGAAAGAGGTTAGACTCCTTCGCTGTTCGGCTGATACTGACAATACGCTTCTTCACCAAATTTACTTGATTTATTAGTTAAAATATGTATTTTTCACTATGGCTTTACAATACATACATGATATAGGATTACGTACATCTGTGTAACGTAATATATATATATATATATATATATATATATATATATATATATATATATAGAGAGAGAGAGAGAGAGAGAGAGAGAGATGAAGGTGTATAACGGTAAATTAGTACCATATTATTCTATTTGAAATCTTACACCTGCTCTGCTAACTTAGCATTGGCCACATTTGTATGCAAACACTTTTCATATTTGCTATTCGTAATTATATTACACACACACACACACACACACACATATATATATATATATATATATATATATATATATATATATATATACATGAATTTAACATTTTTGTTAAAATTTCATACTGTCGGATTAACTTCCATTTATTTCATATATATATATATATATATATATATATATATATATATATGGGTAAATGTGTGGGGATGTACTGCTATAAACAACATGCACTTTTAGAAAGACGTTGTCAAATCAAATGTAAGAAAGTATATGAAAGAATGTAAATATACAAATAGATAGACATTTAAAGCTATGTTGTGTCCCATTTCTATCGAGTTGCATTTCATTAATATGTAAATACCCAGAGCGAAAACACTCATATTCATAAAAGAAAAAGAAAGAAATTAAAAAAATGTTTAATTGCCTTAGTGAGCATGTCTCATGCAATCAAATCACAACTTCAACAAAATACTTGTTGATAAATCGCACGTGAATAAATGACATAAACTGAAGATTTTTACGCGGAAGATACTAAGGGCCATTGGAAAATGGAGACCTTCCCCTTGTAATCACAGCTATTATCTCGTCGTTCGCAAATAGCGAAGAAATATCGAGTGGCAATTTTCAAAATCTCCGTTTCGAATGAGGGGACATTCTAATTATATTATGCAAGTGCGCACATTACTTTGACATATTCACAATGACAGTTTTAAAAACATGTTTATTGGCATAGTTTGCCGCTCGAGGAAATGATATACGTTAAATGGTTTACTTTCCAAGCGGACAGCGACGAATTCAATTAAATGAAATTTCACTTAGCTTAGATGTGAAGATGACAGCAAAATCAAAATGGTTCATCTTTTATTTTATAACTAAATATCAACGGTTCAGAGTTTAACATTGTAAATGATTTTATTAATCATGATAAGATTGGATGCCAAAACTGTTCTATTAGGAAACGCAACAGAACAAAGAATTTAAGGTTCTGGTTGATATTATCTGTAAACTGGAATATATGGATTCTGTTATGAACAAGAAGATGCAATATTACGTACTTTTCTGATTGATTGATTGTTGGATATTAATGGCATGTCAACACGTTTAGGTTTATTTTATGCTTAGATGTTAGGGAATCCTGTTTATTGTCTGTATTTATTTCATATTCTTGTATAGTTATTTCCACGATTATGTATGATATTATTTGAGTGTGAATGAAATTCGTTCAATTTATTGATACTGCGACAAAATGTTCCATCATTCCTTAAAAAAGTCATTATTTTCGTCGACTTATCAGATTTTCGACGTATAAGATTTTCTCAAGTATTCATTAATCTATACTATGAAGGCGTTCATGTTAATAAAGGAGAGAGAGAGAGAGAGAGAGAGGGGGGGGAGAAAGAGAGAGAGAGAGAGAAAGAGAAATAGAGCGAGAGAGAGTTATAAGTTAGGGATTCGTGTTCATTGCACGTTCATATTTACATTATCTGTACAAATGTTTAAGAGTTATTTTCTGTTTGCAGGGCGCATGTCAAATCGAATACTAACAATTTTGAAAATAAGTTTTGTAAGACCCGCCAACAGAAATGATTTATTGTTTTATCCTAACGTTATGAGAACCCGTCTAAAGTTATTTCATGCCTATAAGTTAGGGAATCATGTTCATTGTACGTTCACATTTACATTATCCGTACAAATATTTAAGAGTCTTTTTTTTTGTTTTGTTTTGTTTTGTTTTTTTTGCAGGGTACACGTTTTTATCAAATACTCATAACTTTGAAACATATTCATTTGATCCATAGATAAGACCCTAACAAGTAATAGCAATGAATGTGGTACTCACACGTTGCCATTAAATTCAGTTTGATATACTCAGGGCAGACATTTTGGGGGTGTTATCAATATACAGGGGATGCATTCAGTGTTTTCTAAGACCCGCTAACAGGATATGTATTGTTCTGTGATTTAAATTGCATTTGTTTTTACTTTGGGTGATAATGTAGGTATTTTGACAATTGTACTTTTAATGAAATACGGAAAATGCTGTAATAAAAAAATTGTTATAAACCAAAACAATAATCAGAATGATTTTTGATTTTGTCATATAATATTTTATAACTGAACCTTAACTTAAAAAAGCAAGCCCATCCATTAAGTTACAATAATATTAAAAGCAAGCACATTATAATTTCTACTAGCAGGACCTGTGGATTTACCACAGTACGGTAAGTTAATTATTAAAACGTTTGATATATTTGTTTAATTGCTATTGCTAAATAGTTCAATATGTAAAAAGTATAATAATTCTGATTTAACTTTCTTTCACTATTTTTTCTTTCCTTCCTTGTTTTCATCTTTTCATTATGTTCGGTTGAAACAAATTAGTACTGTCACTTCCGCGATTATCCCTTCTCTATGTCCTTTCCCTACTCTCTTTCTTTCTATATTTTCTGATTATATTTTATGAAAATTCAGCGATAAGCAACATCAGATAATCAGGTTTTACATTTTGAATTTTGTCTTTGAAAATTTGGACGGTCTCATTAGGAACATCTTAGTATACATAACTTGAATCTATACTGATTTTATTAGTTTTCTGATTAGAATACTCTAGAAAATATATTTACAATATTTATTCCAATGCTGCAAATAACTGGGGTCACATGAACTTATATAAACGAGACTCGACAAAGAAGACACTCGATTTTAAACAGAACTGTCACTGAAAGTGAGAAGGATTTATTATACAAAACACAAATGGTAGGAAATCGTGATTTAACACATGAATACTTTCAATCACGACCTCCGTAGACTCTATAAGGGCAAAAATATATTTCTCCTGTTTGATTTCATTCAAAATATCTATTCAATTTTACAACAAATCTGGTTCATTTGTTGCTATGAAACGCTACTGTGAGTATTTGGTGATAGTGAAAATCTCTTTGTATGAGAAAATATCATTTCCTACGAACACGAATCGAACGGATATTCCGATGCATGACAACGCCTATTCTAATGTTAAAATTACAATACTACAAACGATCATGGTAGTGGAATGGAGATTTCTTCATTTCTGACACTTTTAGACAATCATTACGCTAGGTTTTTTTTTTCATCAGGTCAGCGGTTTCAACAAGTTCAAAATACAAAAAATTCCATGAAAATTTAATCAAATAAAAAAAAGGAATAATTTATTTTATGGTGGAAATCACACGTTAGCTGATTTGTAACGTTAGGGCAGACAGAACCAGCGAAATACTTTGATATCTAAATAATAACTTCAATGAATAAAATATTTTATTAAAAAAAGTATATCGGATTTTATGTCCAGCTAACACGCTTATATATATATATATATATATATATATATATATATATATATATATATATATATATATACATTTATATATTGTGTGTGTATTTAAATATATATATATATATATATATATATATATATATATATATATACAGAGACACACACACACATATGTATATATGAACGCACACACAAGGACATATATACACATACACATCAAATTATCATTATATTTGTACGTGATTATATAGCTCAGCAAATTTGCACAACAATATTTTTTTATTAAAAGTAATTACTGATATGTTATAACTTTAATATTAAAGAAATTCACAGACCAATTTGGAACTGGGTGGTACATTAGTGGGTTGTAATCTATCTCTGAACATCATTATTAATAATTCAAACGTTCAATATCATGATATTAGACAGGAAAAGCTAAAATAAGATTATTCACTCCTTCCAAGACTGCAATAAATATATTAGTATGAAATCTTAAAGCCACAACAGCCCAATATATTTAAAAGTCGTCTATAGTATAATATATATATATATATATATATATATATATATATATATATATATATGTGTGTGTGTGTGTGTGTGTGTGTGTGTGTGTGTGTGTGTGTGTTATGTATATATATATGTTTATAATATATATTGTTTGGGATTTAGTATGAATCTTTAGGTGTGAAATATAAGAAACTCAGTTTTTGAATCTTAAGTTTCGTTTAGTTTCGTTGAATTTTGGAGGACGCTTGTGCTCCTTCTTCAGAACTGCTGGACTTGACAATATAGATTATAAACAGATATATATATATATATATATATATATATATATATATATATATATATATATATATATATATAAAGCATACGTGGATCCCACTACAACAACATATATATATATATATATATATATTTTCTTTTTAATGGACTGACCAACAAAAGACTCTCACAGTCTTCTTATACTCCGTAATAAATTCATTTTTCCTCAAATTAACAAAAGCCCTGATGAAGATCTGTTGAAACAGATTGAAACACTGCAGCGTTGGCGAAATAAACATCACTTGTTTTATGAACCTTTGTTTTTTCAAATTAGTAACTATATTACATACTGTCGGATTCATTTTTTTTATTTTCATATATATATATATATATATATATATATATATATATATATATAGAGAGAGAGAGAGAGAGAGAGAGAGGGGAGGGAGGGAGAGAGAGAGAGAGAGTGACAGAGACAGATATGGAGAAAGCGAAAGAGAGAGACTGTTTGATTGATAGATTGGATCATCATCGTCATCAATATCATCATCAACATCATCAACATCATCATCAAATCATGCGGACAACACTTTTGTAATTATTTAATGATTTATACTTTCTATCGTCTCGATTTAATTTCTAATCAAAATATTTTCTTAACTGGATTTTGATTGCAAACCACAACAAAAGATGTTATTTTATTTTCATAGATAAACGAACATAAGTATAGATAGATTGTTAGAGAGACGGATATGTGTATGCGCTCCTGTGTTCGGACACGAATAAATTGCTATTGAACTTCACCCTCTTCACACTATGAAAAATAATCACTTCTACTAGAATAAATAATCAATTCTATTTTTAACTTATTTAGATACAAGTTCAATCTTGCTCAAGGAAACTAAATGATGTCTTTTCCTTCAAGTTTTCGTGTGCCGTGTGCAGGTCCACGTGGGTATGTGGAGGTGTGTGTGCGTGAATTTATAATACCACTAGCAGAACTTGTAGATATATCACAGTATGATAATTTAATCATTACAACGTTTGATATGTTTACTTAAGAGCTATTGCTAAATAGTTCAATTTGTATGAACTATAATAATTTTGATTTAACTCTCTCTTACTTTTTTGATTGATGTTTGATTGAAACAGATTAGTGTTATCGCACCCTCCCTCTATCTTCCCCTACTCACTTTTTTCTTTCTTTCTTATTATATTTTTTCATCTCTATCTTTCTTTATAATAAATGCGGAATCGTCCCTTATTTAGCTGAGGTTACAACACTCATGAGAACTAAGAATTAGGCGATTAAGCGATATCAGATAATCCTATTTACGCGTTTGCATTTCATCTTGTACGATTTGGACGGTCTCATTTTTAACCATAGGACATTTCAAGATGAGAACGGTCAGAACAAGAGTATTAATATATAGATCGTTACGTACAAAAGTCAGCACTTGCGCGGGAATGAAATACGGAAGTAGTAATATTCCTAGAACAGACAATGTAATATTTGCTAATAAATTCAAACATGAGAATATCAGATGCACACAAAGTCGCAATATACATGACTACTCATCACCTGATAGGTATGGACGCCTGGACACTCGACTTCGCTGGCAGTTTTTTGTGAAAGAATTATGAATATTTGATTTATATTGGAAGATATTTAAAAATCAAAATATACATAGATATAGCATAGAAATTCTACTTAAAAATGTCCAGCATTTTTTTAATCTCAAAAGTAAACAAATCAATACACCATTTTGCCTCCCTTCTACCCAGGCGATTCTTGGTAGTCGCTTCTAGTATAATTGAAATGATTTGATTGTGTCCGACATGAGAATGTCCAATGTACACAAAGCCGCCGTATGGCATGAATACGATTCGCTTGATAAGTATGGACACACGCAGTCATCTTCGTTAGCAGTTTTAGTGAAACAATTATAACTACTTGATTTATATTGGAAGATATTTATAAATGAAAATATACATAGATATTGCATTAAAATTCTACTTAGAAATATCCAGCATTTGTAAATCTCAAAAGTGTAATTCCATGTCAAATCATCCAGGCTATGTCACCCACCACTTCAATCTTTCTGAAATTTTGTCCAAGAATGGATAATCATAAAGCTAGCCAATCCCCAAATTTGAGCTTCCAATTCCAAAAATTAGAGGAGTTGATATTTAGCTCTCCAACGACTTTTTGTAACCTATTTTTGTCAGTAAAATGAATTCTAGAGCGTCCCTACTTTTTTCTGTGGGATTTGACATGGAATGACCCAAAAGTAAACAAATAAATAGATCGGGTTTTTTTTTCTCCCTCCTACCCAGGCGATGCTTGCTAGTCGCATTTAGTACAATTGAAGGGCTTTCATCTGGTCCGACTCTGACAATATCTAATTCACTCAAAGCTGCAATCTACATGAATACTCTTCACTTGATAAGTATGGACACTTGGACACTCGTCTTCGTTGGCAGTGTGTAAACATCTGGATTGAAAATTCATTGGTTGATGTCAGCTATTTCTTAATTTCAAATGGGCAGCTTTCTGAAATCCTACATTTAAAGGATTCCCTGCCTATAGAGACTGATGTATGTAACGCACAGGAGAGCAAGATACTGACAACAGAATCAACACATCACTGATGCTGCTACTCAGTAAAAGTCGAGATGAAGGAAGGGTGAAAAGGAAATAAAATGAGGGTTGAATCGCTATCAATCAACTGTCACGACCACACCCATACATCTGATGAAGAGGGTAAGGTAAATGAGAATCAAAGAAACCGTAGATGGCGCGAAGCCGACTTGGTGTCCATCGGTTGACAGCTTCGGGAAATTACATCCAATGAAAATTTGTTGCTCTTAGATACAGATTGACTGGCTGTCGGCCATGTTCCAAATCAGCGACGAGGCCAATCAAAAGCGAGGAAAAATTGGTGAGGTTGAAACGTGTGATCTACTGATGAATAGCCGTTCGTCGATATGCGTCCTCTTTTTAAGAGGACATAATTGAGGAAATGGGTTATATATATATATATATATATATATATATATATATATATATATATTATATATATATATATATATATATTATATATATACACACACACACACACACACACATACACATATATATATATATATATATATATATATATAAAGAGAAGAGGAGTTAATTAAGAAACACTATAGTAAATTTGGACCGCATTAAGAAATGCAGAAAATGACTTTCAAATACATTGTTTCGGAATTACGTTCGCACACATACACACACACAGACACGCACGCGCGCGCGTACACACACAGACACGCACGCACGCGCGTACACATATATATATATATGTGTGTGTGTGTGTGTGTGTGTGTGTGTGTGTGTGTGTGTTTGTGTGTCGGTTCTGTGACGTAGTATCATATTTTTATTTTTAATCATTCTACTTTTATTTATTTTATTTTTTAATTTTCCTCAAGTTGCCCATGACTTTCACAATCAAAGTCATGCCAAATTTCGAATAATTGCCACGATAGATTTCGGGTGAGTTATGTCACACAATTTCTAAAGAAAGGTAACGGCTAAATAACGCCAAATCCTTTCACTTCAATTTTTTCTCCCATATACTGGTTTTCACTTTCCCGGTACAGTCTTTATACCTTGACTAAGGGTGAAGATTCACCCAAAATATCGGAATTAATCAAACCAGGGACAGAACAACAGCTGGACATTAATTTTTTTTGTTGTCCTGTTTTTGTTCTGTTTTTTTTTTTCATGTTTCATAATACCAAAAAAAAACAACGTTCACAAGAACAAAGTTTATACACAATACATTATATATATATATATATATATATATATATATATATATATATATATATATATATAGTGATGAAACGAAGACAACAGTTTTGATAATGTTAGTTTAGAGAAATGTATACTGACTTGATAATGGTTCAGAGAAGAACAGAAAATATTTGATCTACGAATAATAACTCTTTCAGAAAACTTATTAATGCCTCTTTTAGTTTCGTCTATATTACGAGTGGCATAGTAAGATATTTGGTGATTGCAAAAACTAACATCATTATTGATCTTTCTTAGGTTATATTTCAACATCAATTTCATTTCAACTTGACCTAGCAAAGCGATAATAATTATATTGAAAAAGTAACCTTTCATCATGAATTTATTGACGCATAGGATATCATTTTGTAATGTGCTCATCTCCCAGTATCACCTTTCATTTTTCCCTTTTTGAAGCAAAAGTATTATGAGGGAAAAGTCATCGTCTAAAGGAAACGAAAGCCAACCAGGCTAATTGATTTCTTTGGCTTTCAAATAGTTTCTTTCGGAATTGCTTTCGAGACGAATTTCATTTCATAACGATGCAGTTGATTTTTGATATTAATTTTGAGACTGAAACGCTTAACCACGCGATGAATTACATCTGAGCCATAAGAAATACTTCGTAGATTCCGAAGCAATATATTTATAAATCGATCGCAATGCACATTAACAAAACAGTGATATATTAAAAACGAGAAGTGGCTTGAAGGGGGATCACTCTCACTCATTTACAATCAGTTTACTTGCACCACACGGATTACAATTTAACATGTCTGTGATATTTCTGCATCATCATATATTGCACTCTCTTGGATGAAGCCCAAATAACAGACAGTGAATTATGGTCATGAGAAAAAAAAATGTCACTTGTAACAACATTGCTCATAATTATATTATATATCAGTATATATTTACACAAGGTACTTGAATCAGAATATTATGGATTTCAACTGTTATATAAAGCATATGATTGCAAGGAAAAGGCAAATACAGGCCGAAGGTTTTAATAAATTAAACCTAAAAACATTCTTAAAAACTCAAGCGAAACCATTGGTGAACTTCGTAGATGTGTGAAGTTAAAGTCCAGACAATCTGATGGTATTTTTGTAAAGAAAGGAAAAGAAGAAGGAATCACGAAGCGGCCAACAGGATGGTATGGGAATGGAAGGTAAGGAGCTGATGAGTGAATCTGCTACCTTGAGGTGTTGAGTGTGTGTACTTCGAATACAGAATTCCTTCTCCGCTGCCAGGCTGCACCCTTACCCACTACTTGGTCGTTGGTAGTTACCGTTTTTATAGTTCCAAGGTGACTTCAATCGGTTTAGGTTTAGGCTTTCTTTCTTTTTCACGCGAAGATCATGGATTGGCCGAAAATGTTATTTTTTATTTTATTTTGTGATATTTCCATCTCAACATGTTAGGATGCGCGGAGTCCCATACGCAGAGACGAGTTTTCTATTCCGCAGGATTCCCGGCACGAGTGACATGCGGTGAATGCTCTCCTTACCTAAATATTAGAATTTTAGTTTATTTGTTAAATCAGAAGAGATATCGTTTGCAGTCACGTAATAAAACATTGTGTAGTTTTTGTTGATCAATAGTACCTTATTCTGGATTCCTTTCTTAACAAAGAAAGAAAGCGTGGACAGCTGTACATATTTACTCTGGATATTTCCATTTTCACTCGATGCTGAAAAGGAAATATCATGCATTGCAAGTATAGTATCAATGTTTCGGAGATTCTACCGCCATATGCCTTGGATTAATGATTAAATATAAACATTTTTTATATACGTAAATCAGCTCAGAAGAAATATGTTGTGAACATCTGCCGAAACTTTGCGATAAAAAACATAAATAATACGAAAACTTTGTTCGGTTTCTCGTAAAACTGTTGAAGTTATAATGACCTACTCGAATTGTAGACAATAAAGCTATCGACAACAGCAGTTACAAAAATGTATAGCCGTTACAAATATATTTTCTTATTATTTTAAAGAAAGCACTGCAGCATAAAATAGATATCTAGAAATGATTTCAAATTGCCAAAAGTTGACCTCTGAAAAATTTTAAAACGTGTCACGTATTTCATTAAAGTGTTTCACGTATTTCATTGATTTATAAATACCGATTTAACCCATTTTCTATTTCAACCAAAATTTGAAGATCTTTTTAAAATAATTAAACGGTTAAATAGTTAATATGTACAAATTTCTCATGTCAAATATTTTTCACAAAAGTATTTGCTGCGATTGTAAATAATTTTATTGGAAACTTAACACTATGCCCTATCACGTAGCATTTACATTTTTAGTCTGATTTCTTCAACGGATGTGACTAATATTCACATCTTAAAGTACATTGAAAAGGAAAAATAAGATGTAAATAATAGAAATAGTTCTTTTGTAAACTATATATTTATCATCCTTTGGTTTTATAATAAATTGATGTACACACACGCGCGTGACAAACATAAATCCCTCACACACACTCGTAGACACAGACAGACAGACAGACACACACACACACACACACACACACATACATATATATATATATATATATATATATATATATATATGTTGAAAAGAAAAATAAAGGAATGAAAGTATTGATTGGATGAAATAGGATATTTTAATTAATTTAATTACACGTATTTCGGTCAGGAGTTTATCCATGTGTACATTGTTCTATCTATTATTATTTTTGATTAACAAAATGAAATGAAATAATAACAATAGAAAAAATATAGAAATGTTCCGCACACAAAGAAATATCGACCTTCCTCAGAGTAAATCCTTATTTTTATTTTAAAATAATAATAGATAGAACAATGTACACATGGATAAACTCCTGACCGAAACACGTGTAATTTAAATTAATTAAAATATCATATTTTATCCATTCAATACATTCTTTCCTTTCTTTCTCTTTTCAACATACCGTCGAATTCACTTCCATTTTCATTTTGACTGCATTGAATTAATTAAAATTGATTAAGTAGGAACCTTAATTAATTCAATGCAATTATCCCTGAAGATCTTCATGTTGAAATTCGAGTATGCTATCTGACTATAACATTTTATATATATATATATATATATATATATATATATATATATATATATATATATATATATAGGGGTTTTGTAATTTGCTTGAAGCATTGTGTATATATTGGTTTGAAGGTTGATTTTGAAGGCTATTACAATGCAGGTGTAAAGAAAAATAGTTTATAATGGTGTTGTTTGCTAACCTGTGATTTTTTCTTAATATTTCGAGATAAAATCTCTTCTTCAGAAGAACACTGGAACTGAAGTAGTTGTCGTCTTGTTATGGCATTTTTAGTTAATATATATATATATATATATATATATATATATATATATTGTGTGTGTGTGTGTGTGTGTGTGTGTGTGTGTGTGTATTTATATGCACGTTTTGACGCACAGACACACAAACTAAAAGGGGATATGTAGACTTAAATTAAAACTTAGAAATACTTAAAATTATATTATATATTATATATATATATATATATATGTGTGTGTGTGTGTGTGTGTGTTTGCGTGTGTGTGTGTGTGTGTGTGTGTGTGTGTGTATATGAATATGTGAGTATGTGATACTATATGGCTGCGCTACTTAGACTTTAAAGAAACGCTTAGAGCAAAGTCACTACACAATGATTCTGTGTGCTGCATTGAAAGAAATCCTGGAAGTAGCAAACAAAAAAATATATATACACGTTCATTTACGACCTATTATACAAACCATCTAAATAAGACAAACAAGACATGCAGGACACTGCTGTAGAAAAAAGGAGGATTCATCACTGACGTTATCTACTGGACACCTACACATGAACACACGTGTGGGCCGAGCAGCAAAAACTTACATACGACTACTATGAGCGGATATCGGATGCCGTGGGAAGGACTTGCCAGGAGCGATGACCGATATGGTCGGCTGGAAAGAAAGAGTCATAGAAATCCATACTGTCTGCACGACCTGATGACACACACACACACACACACACACACATACATATATAGAATATGTCAGGCCACCCCGCTTATATATATATATATATATATATATATATATACATGAAGGTGGTATGCGGTGAAACTTGTGCAAGAGATATTTTTAAGGGGAAAGTCTGATATTATATATATATATATATATATATATATATATATATATCATATATATACATGTATTTGTGAATAAAAAGGCCTTAAATACCTTGGGTATCGTGATTATGGACCATTTCTACTCGTGGGTATCTGGGGCCCACCGAGTTTTGTCAGACCACGTTTTTATTTTATTCAGACTAGTAAATAGCCAAATTCGGCTTACATTTGGCGAGCAGCAAAAACTTACATGCAACTACTATGTGCGGATATCGGATGCCGTGGGAAGGACTTGCCAGAAGCGATGACCGATATGGTCGGATGGAAAGAAAGAGTCATAGAAATCCATACTGTCTGCACGACCTGATGACACACACACACACACACGCGCGCGCGCGCGCGTGCGCACACATACACAAACACATACACATATATATATATATGTGTGTGGGGGGTGTTAGTGTGTAGGTTTTTTGTGTGTCTATACATACTTCAGCCCTTAACAGGCACGCACACTCACACACAAACATATTATCACTTTATAATTTCAACCATTTTATTTTTACAATATATAGACGTATATTTTTCTAAACTGTTTCATGTTGTAATACCAGAAGATTCAATTATTAGTGTAGTATAATGGGGACACACTCACTGTAACTATCATCGTCGTACCAAAGAGAAATGGCGACGAGAGTTAAAATGCTAGACGAGGTTAATTATGCTTCACTTGACGCTACTACCCCTGGGAAATGCATGATTCCATCTATTCTCTCCCAAGCTATGGATTAATAGTTAGACAGACTAAGTTATTTAACCTTGTCTATGAGAAGGAAATCTTTAAATCTAAACTAGCTAAACTTGCTCTCATGTAATATGCTTCCGGTTTTACGTAAGTAACTACGTAACATTGTAGCTTATTATTCTTAAAATTATTCTGAAAATACATTTTACGTTAAAAAAAAACACTTTAATTTGATCTTATTTTAAATGCTTTGGTTTCGTTTGTTTGTTTAATGGCATATCAAAATTTGCGTGTATCCTTGTAGAAGAAAAGTAGTGGTGCTATTCAACCTATACCTGGGAAGATGACGGTGTTTGTATCTTTCCCAATGGTATTCCGAAAGTGAACTTAATAGACTAGAGTTCGAACTCGCCTATTACCATGTCGTAGTGCAGCACGTTCTTCACTACGACACAGTTCTCCCGGCAAAAACAGTTGTTCCCCTCATATATTTTTCTATTGAAAATTATTAATGAAAATATCTTCCGTAATTCACAATTTGAATATTACAAATATTAAAACAAACTAGTAACTTCTTCTTTTTTTTTATTCACATTGGGCATTTAAGCGACAGTTTTATTTTAAAAATTGGGGGAAATTAAAAGGGAGAAATAAGAAATCGGCGATTAAGCGACACTAGATAATCAGGTTTTATATAATTGCATTCCATCTTGGATGTTCTCATTTTTAAACAGACGGTGGTGCAAGAAAATAACAGTCGGAAGATTAAGGAACAAGCGTATTAATATTATATTATGATGTATTAGCAAGTATATGCACCCTCCGGGTGCCAGTATTTAAGTTTTAATGCAACAAAATATTATATTAAATTAGAAAGGCTAATGAAACTAAGTAAGAATGCAGATAAAATGATTTGAAACAGAGGGGGGTATAATCGAAAAATAGAATAACTAAAACTTACTTTTCCATCATCACGTCTTTCATTGTTAAATTTTCCTAATTTAATTATTTAGTTAGAATAGGAAATAAATGGATTCTTTTTTTGATTTTTGTTCATATTCATTTAGATAAGACCAAAGAATTAGAATTCAATAATACTTAGCACATATTTTTCAAAATCAAATTTTAACTATCTACACGCAAATTAGCCTTCCCGTACACACTGTAAATCACTATTTGGTCGTATATATAAATACAATTGCTTGTTATTAGTATGTAAATATGGTAAACAGTAATAGTAATGTAAAACAGTATTATTATTAATAGAGGTTTAAATAAAAATAGAATCATGGAGAGTGTTACGTAAATAACTAAGGGAATTGTTAATTGAGTTGGAATATATTTTCTGTTACAGACACACACACACAATCTCCATTATAATAAGATATTTCCGTGTTTCTTAGTTTTATAAATCATAATTCTTTTTATTGTACAGTATTTTTTCTCTCTATCACTCTATGCCTGTATGGGTTTCTTTAATATATCCTTTCTATAGAATATCTGATTCACCTGATCATATGAGTGTTTACAATTTTTTGGTTGATATGCACTTTGTTTACACTTTCATCACCCCGCGAGCATTAGTATTTACAGATCGTATTTTTCTCTTTGATTGTCCAACACGTTTCTCAAATTCCAGCGCTGAGATTTCCTTCTTGAATTTTAATTTTCCATTACTTAATTTTTCTTTTTATTCAGGTCGCAAGAGGCTATTTCTCAAATTAATGTCTTTTTATTTTATTTATTACTTTTAAACTTGCATAGAACATATCTAAAAGTATTCCATTTCAACATTCATCTAACTGAAGCTATTACAATTCCTGCAATAAATGTTTTTATTATTGATATATTTTCTTAAAGCAAAATACATTGAATAAAAGACTGGGTGAAACATTATTGCCATATCTCAACAAGTAGCAGGAACGGTCTGTCTATATTTAGCTGTACAATAGATTCAATTATCTAAGTGTCCATCACATCACAGTAGATCTGTCGAATAGGTCTTTGTAATATACTGATTGCACTCTGCCAACGCTAGTATGTCCCTGTTTATCTCTTAAGACCGCCGGTCAGCTAAGGCTGTAGAATACGCCGACTGCACTTCGGCTGTGAATCGCGACCTGTGATGCTTAAGGATGAAATCCTGATGGCTGAGCAGTCCATGACATGCAAGACTCCACTTTTGGGGCTTAATTAGGCTAGAAGGGCGATCGGAGAGGAACCTGCCGACCAATCGGCTGGTCACGTCAAGCCCTAGCACCTATAAGATTTTTCGAACCATATTGACTTTATAACAAGCCCAAACCTTTTTTTACCATAAATGTTCTAAAAGGCGGTGTCCGAGGGTCTTAGTGCTCTGAGTATAACGTTAGATTCTGATGGCAAAGTTCCAATTCTGGAGCTCTGGGCAATGTGGAGTACTCCTTGAGCCCCATTAGTCGCAGGTCTACTCTGACTCTGAGATAATACCTGTTAAACAAATCAATACACCAGTTTTGTTACTCCCGCCTCTACCCAGGGGATGTTGGGTAACCGCTTCTAGTAAAAAATACATAGTATCTTGATTTCTTCTAAGATGAATCCGAGGAAGTCTACTGATCTTGACTATCATTTCAGTCATTACTATTATTATACGACCATTATAACGTAGTCACCGATTACTGTTATGTCAGTGATAAATAATCGTCGGTTGATAGCGGGGGCAGACACAAAAGAAAAACTCACCTCAAGTACTATGACCCCTGTTGCTTCATTCCCTCCTTCCAGGTTCGGAGGGTGTAGAGTTAAAGGGAAATTATTTGTTATTTTAGGAACCGACATTTCCCGTATCTTTAAAATGTCCAATCGCTCTTCATACACACGGATGCTTGTCGTCTCATACCCCAGCCATTAAAAGAGAGCTCGAATCCAGAAATCATTCGTATTTTATTAAGGTTTACACAACCACCATATCAGCCTCGTGTGGGCGTCATCGTCCGGCCAGTCCCCGCCATCACTTAGATGGCCAATTGGGTCTGGCGATGTTGCAAATTCCTGGCTAACTGCTGATTTCAAAGATTATCTTGATACAACTCGCCTACCGGACGTGATGTTGCCCACATTTTTCCTCGAGTTGATGGCTTTTTTGTTACAATCTTATGAGCCATCCTGTAGGCTTTAAGCAAGAGCGCTTGTCCAGTGGAATTGGATCCTTGGTAATCCTCTGGTAAAGAATCCTAATCCCTGGTAATCCTCTGGTAAAGAATCCTACGTATTGTAAGTCCCTCCTCAATGAGAGCTAGTAGAACTATGGCCAATATCAGTGTTTAAGTAGTGTATCAGCCACGCTGTATATGTAGTGATTGGCGAAGGAATAAACCACGTCACAACGGTTAGTCTATAAATTCAGTTGGGGAATTTGAGCACACCTTATATCCACAAATATTCCAACATTTTTCAAATAAATTATCTATTCGTAAACTTCTGTTGCATATTCACTTTGAAATCAACGTCTACTTATGTTTTCTGTAGAATATATCCGAGGTTGTATACTCTCTCTTAATCCGCTAGTGTACTTATCATGTTTTGTATTTCTTCTGAGCTTATTCTCGTACCTATCTGTCGATCCTCTGCTATCTTGCTTGTTCTCTCTATCTTCTTAGCTATTGTCTTCTTAAAATTGTGAGTGATACTGGGACTTCCTGTTTATTATTTCATTCTTAGTAGCAACGCAAGACATTCTTCTTGGCGATATCACATTTTATTATAAGCCTATTTTGACGAGAGACAACATCCGCCCAGTTCGTGCAACGGGTGAGCTAAAACTAAAATGTAAACTCACTTCCTACGGTTCATACTCGCAATCGGAAGTGTAGGTCATCAAAGATTAAGAAACGTCACTCACAAATCCCTGTGTCCTCTGCTAACACTTATTTTGTATTCAGATGAATTCACTACACTAACCGTGCATAAGTTATATAATAACCATCAATTAGGCAACACTTCTACTATTCGCACAATTTGCAATTATAAAATAAACATTCAGAAAGATTCAAACTTCCATTCATTGGTCCTCATGAAAGTTGGCTTATCGCGATAAATTATCTGATTATTTGTTCTACAAGTGCGTCAGGATTGACAGAAGATAAAATAAAATATATGAATCTATACTTAATGTTCAACATGATCTTTTTAAAGTTATATTCAAAGTCATAGTTTTGTTTACATACACTCGTGATATAAGTAGTAATTAGAATTGAAAGTAGTAAAAAGCATTGCAAGTTCGAATCTCACTGAGTGCTTATTTTATATTTCCAATTTTCTGTATATAAAAGTAAGACTAAATGTCTGCCGAAGTGATGATACGTCGGATAATGAAAAGAGCAAAAACAAACATAAATAAAAACAAAAAATAAACTATATCGACTGGACGTTATGGTAACACATTTCCGTGCAATAAGCCGGGTAATGACAATAATTCATCGAGGAATTTCAGATAATATTCAGTTTGATATATGATTTCCTTTGACAAAAATGCTATGATTAACGATTTGTCAAAATGCTCATTTCTTGTGCTTTGTTTTTAGCCTCTGCTCGAAAATTATACTTTTCTCCTTGATAAAAATTCTTCAGTAAAATAGCACACTAATGGAAAGGCAAAAACAACGGTTTTCACCTTTATCACTTCTACACACACACACACACACACACACACACACACACATATATATATATATATATATATATATATATATATATATATATATATATATATATATATATATATATATATATATATATATATATATATATATTCTAGAGTTAAAATGCTTTGAATAAAAATATTAATCTTTAAGAAAAATACATAGCAAAAGTACTTCTGAGAGAATGATGACAGAAACATGGTTACTGATATAGCTATCAGGTGACTAAATTTTGAACACAGTAGATAGACTGACAAACAAAATCACACACACACACACACACACACACACACACACACACACACATATATATATATATATATATATATATATATATATATATATATATATATATCCAACCCCTTTGCACGAGCAGGATGCGACACTAGGTCAATTTATTAAGAGGAGTTTAACAGGTTTGAATTCAGAGTTTTCATTCTCCTAGACTGGTGACTTTACCCAAAGTTGAAGGGCCCAGTCTGTCCGACTATTTACCTATAGCTGGAGAAAGATTTGTTGGATGGATACCTTTACAAGGTATTAGCACTTTGTGAAATGTAAACACCCACATCTAGGATTTGAACTCGGGTTGACGAGTCCATTTCCTACGACTCATTACACGACGCACCTCTAAAACAAAATCATATAGCACTTCAAAGCCGTACAAAAAGGAATGCACTAACACTTTTCTCACTAGGCAAAGAACATTCCATGAGTTGGGCTTATATCAGTTTGTCAGCTAACTGTATATGTTACTGCTTTCACACTCTCTAGTTGTGCCCAATATCAATTGTCTAAACTTCAATCTAATGACAGCAGTATGTGAAGGCAGTGCAGTTTTGAAGACGAAGATATATTTAGTATGAATAACTGAAATCAATACTAAAACCTTCCACATTCTGAGTCCAGGCAAGCAATAAAAAAATTTATTATAAAAATACAAAAGTTTTTTTAGACATCGAAATGAAACAAAATGAAATAGAAATCAAAGGGTCCCATACGTTAAAAAGATTTTGAGAATTGGAATCAATGATAAAACATTTTTGTTCACTTGTTCTTATTATTAGTTCACTCAATAGAATGGTTGGTTAGTTGTTTGGTTCTACGATGCGTCATCGCCTGTTGGGTATTCCATACAGAAGTCATTCTTTTTAAGCGATTATATGGTTTATAGGTGCGTTTTAAGGATGTCTGCAAGTGTTTTGGCATTACCCTTTCCAGCTGGGAAAATCTGGTTCCGGACCGCTCTCAGTAGCGGCAGTCTATCCTTAGCAGACTGTTCATATCTGAAGCAATCCTGGCACAGCACCACGAAGCCAAGATGTCCAGAAGAAAGCGGCGACAAAAAGCACCGGCACATCAACATTTTCAGGGACATCCTTCACATGCGATATCTGTGGTCGAGAATGTTTTTCGAACATTGGACTTCACAGTCACAGGGGGCACTGTAACTTCAAGGGCACAAGAACTATATAGTCTTCCGAAACTGCATGCCAATGAATGAGTAAATAATAGAAAACATTTATAAACAAGTTATAGCTTCAAGTAACTATTCTTGATAAGAATATTTCTAATGAGTATTATAATTTTGAATATATGACTCAATGATGGGATATCGACAGGTAATTCTATTTCGAGTCTGTGTGTACCTGGGAGTAATAGCAACGAAGAGATGATACAACACGACAGATTTTCAGAACCTGAGCCATTGAAGTCAATATTAATAAGTAAACAGGATTTATATGACATTATAAAAACATATTGCATGATATCAAACCATTATATAAAATTAGGAAAGACAGAGACAGTAATAATAGACAGACTTTTGTCACATAGATTGAGATATATGTGCCAAAATTACATTTAAATATGTACAATAAGAAAAATGAATTTTCATGAAACGTAACAAAAATGCTAAAATGCGTCTTACATCTCCAAGCGAAATTTCCGTTTTTGTAAATGTTGTCAAAACAGCATTTCCAAAGAAAATGTTATTTCCAGTCCCCTCTCAAAGACTAAGTCAGAAAGAACTAGTTTACTTCTCTCTCAAAGTTCTGAACTAAATACTCTAACCAACATTACATAATAGATTGGCGAAATCCTAGTTTAGTTTAAAAGGGTGTAAAAAAAAACGTTGATCCATTCAAGTTTGATTGGTGGGAAATATCCACAAATGTTGTTTGAGACCGTGACTATATTGGATTAGTATATATAGTTATCAAATAACGCCAAAAAAAACAAAGATTCACTGATTCCCGGCCAATGGAATCGGTATGTTGGAATTTGTTGCCAAGTAATAAAGTAAATATGTTGTTATCACCCCAAAACAAACGAAAAATCGTACAGGTTTGGGTCTAAAGCAGGGAATAAGACGACACGAAAAATACGACAAAATAGTGACGACTAGAAAAGACATACATGGACGAGAAGAACAAGAATGGCGGAACGCCTAATATAGCGAGCAGAATAGTAACATGAGGAATGCAACCCCAAGCGTCACTCTCGTTCTGATTCTCTTTCAACTGTCGATGACGAATGCCTCTGTCGTTTTGGACAAATCGTTCATGAACACGATAATTCGTGCATATTCCTGTGTGATATTCATATTAAGGAATTGATCTTGTATATGCACATGGATACCATTACAATTGGAATCTTACACAAAAAACACGCAAAGCAGCGCTTTCTTTATAATTCAGGTATGACATCACATAGAATGCGCTCTGAACTGTCATTCGATAATGTTCGCAATTATTTTACATTAAAACGAAACTACACTCTAAAAAATCTTTACCATTTTTCGGGACAAGAAACCCGTTTGTCGATCGGTTGAAGATTAGATACCTACTTGAATGCAAATGAACAAATGTTTAAACCGTCGATATGATATATGGCAAAAATAATAAAATTAGAAGCTTCTGCATAATTACATCATGTCCATAAACTTAATTGTAGCCAATGGGATTTTTTCGTGATTTTCTATCACTTCTTAATCAAACAAATTTGACAAAACTAAACATTTTCCTTCTTGGCATGACTTCTAAATGTTGATCTATTTGTCAAATAAAATATCATTTGATTAAACTAAAATCATCATCATCATCATCATCATCATCATCATAATGCCGCGCTAATAGCACGGATAACCCTGACAATCTCTCGCCAATCGTCCCTATCATCTATTGCTCTTGGGAGGTACTCTGCGCAGCATTCAGTATTCGCTAAGAGACGCTTGGATTTGATGGATTTTGGACGAGCATAAAACCCCTCGACCACTCACCTGATTGGCTCTTGCAATCAAATGCATGGTACGGTCTATTTAAATAGTTTTCGGGGACATTAGCACTTTTTTCATCGAAACGAACTAAGAGTATTGAAAAAAAAAAGAAAGGTAACCATATATGATTACACACTTGAGGGGCCTATTTCTCTTACTAATCTTATAATTTTGTTTATTTCTATTCTATTTTATATTTTTTTATTATATTTTGCAAAATGGTTTATAATATTAGTGCAAGAATAAAATGTTTCGGTGAATAAACAGTGTGAAAGTCAACTTGAAATTCTAAACGCACTAAATAAACATGAACCCCTGCGTGGATTTATCAAGAGAAAACAGTCGGATGAGGATGTAAGGCAAAGTAAATATTTTATTAAATCAGCAATGCTTACGGGAAAATCGTTTGAGTAGAGTTGCTTTTTTTTTGGCTTTTTAAAAAATAAATTCTGAACGCAAAAATGAACCTATCCACCTGAAGCTGAATGTACGGAAGAGACCCCTTATTTTACCGGTTCACTTGGACAAATATCACTGCCGCAATCGATCGATACTGATTTTATTAAGCGTTAACAAAATACACCTGAGTGCATCTTTGAAGGATTTTCGCAGATCATCGTCAACAACTGAAATTTCATATTCTCTCTAGTTCTCTCTCTCTCTCTCTCTCTCTCTCTCTCTCTCTCTCTCTCTCTCTCTCTCTCTCTCACACACACACACACACACACACACACACACACACACACACACACACACACACACACACACACACACACACACTCACACACACACACTCTCTCACACACTCTCTCACCCTCTCTCTCTCTCTTTCTTTCTCTCTCTCTTTATATATATATATATATATATATATATATATATATAGATAGATAGATAGATAGATAGATAGATAGATATTCCTATAGTTGTTCATATCCTGGGGTGAATATGATTTTGAATTACTAGTTTTCATTTTCATTAAGACATTATGGATTAGGATTATGAAAAGATGCACATTTAACAGAACGAAGTGATCAATAGGTTAAACTTATGAACACGCAACCCAATAGCCTTAGTTCCAATCAAACTCATCATTTTTATTCTGAAATAAACCAGGAATTAAAGGAATATTTTATGTATAGTTTATTGATAATTTTCTCATGTGAATTGTGGTAAAAACTACTAGGCTAGTTAGTTTTGTAAGTTACAATTCAATTAACTTATTTGAAGATGAATGGAAATTGATTTTTTTAATCAAGTAAAAGTTTTGAGAAGCTTTGCCTTAGACGCATGAAACGTATATGCTATTTCATATATTCATCAGGCAGTTGAAATCCCTGCGTATATGGCTTCTCAAATTTGTGTGTGTGTGTGTGTGTGTATGTATGTGTATGTGTGTGTGTGTGTGTGTGTGTGTGTGTGTGTGTGTGTGTGTCTGTCTGTCTGTCTGTCTCTGTGTGTGTGTGTGTGTGTGCGTATGTGTGTGTTCGTGCGTGTGTTTTGCTGAAAAGCTCGAAATTTAATTTCCCATCAAGATACATCCAGAATATACACAAAAATGTAAATCTCTCTCTCTCTCTCTCTCTCTCTCTCTCTCTCTCTCTCTCTCTCTCTCTCTCTCTCTCTCTCTCTCTCTCTCTCTCTCTCTATTGATCTCTCCACAGATAAGTAAAATCTCGCCCACACTCTCACTCTCACCCATATTATCGTTGGCTTTACTTTCCATATTTAAGTACAAAACCCTGAAGATTTGATATAATCAAATTCTAAATTCCAATCTGCTCATTCTTTTAAGTACACATGTATATGCACGCGCATGCGCAAGTTCCAGGTATTCGTTTGTTTGTTTTGTTTTTTGTTTTGTTTTTTGTTTTTTTGGGGATTTTTTTTTTGGGGGGGTCTTTTTAAATCATTATCACATGTATCAAAATGGCTTCATAACACTTAATTCCTAAGATTCGCGGATATGTTCCCACTCCTTTTTTTGAAAAAAAAAGGACGATAATATTCAGAGAAATCTCTTACATAAAGAAATATTATTTAATATTCATTTATCCCGTATGCAAATACACCTAAATAATCCAGTGAAATTAAATCATTCTTTCCCAGATATATTCGTCAGCAAATCCTATTTGCAGAAACGCATTTTTAGTGTCTTCTATATTCCAAAGCATGAATATCGGTTTGTTTTATAATTGATATCTTGGAAACCTCTGGCGTGTTACCAGCATATCGATATCGAAGATATAAACGTCACAGCTGAAGAAAATCAAGAATTGTCTCTCCCTTTTTTTAATCAGATTTCATTCAGCTTAAAGCAAATAAAGTTTTTCCTATCCGATGAAATGATCGCATTCTTGATAAGGAAAGACAGATTTCGGAATCGAGGATTCCTGGCAATGATTATGACTGGGAATTTTAATCTTTGGAATGGAATTAAAACAATTCCCAAAAGTCAACTTCTTTTTTATTATTGTATTTTATTTTTTAATATTTGGGCGTATAAGATGATTGTATTTCTTTCCCTTGACTTCCTTGTATTTCCTCCAAAATATGAAATATATTCATTCAATAGCCTGATTAAAGTCATGTTCAATTGATATTTATTAAATTGGTCAAATCTATATTCATTTTTGATAAGCAGTCACAGCGATATTGTCTTTTAACTCCTTTACTAGAAAGAAGAATGAAAGGTAAAATAATTGAATCTCTCGAAATAATTAATGGAATTTCTGATTACGGTAAACAATATTTTAATATTTCTCTACGAACTAGAAATGTATTATTATCGGCAGATTTCAAAAGCCATGTAGATTAACAAATTAGATTGTTTGGCTAACAGAGTAAGGTATTTTTGGAACAAATTCCCTCATCAGATTAAAAACAGCAACAGGGTAATAAATTTTGCAATCGAATTAGATGATTTCAGAAATACTGGTAAGAACAATAATCTAAGAGGGTATTTTGCCATATTATTGGTTAAATTACTTACCCGATTTTATCTGTATTTAGATAGTGTACTAATATTGTATATGCACTGTGGAAATATTCTCTTTTTTTAATTTTATTCTAAAGACGATGCGTGAATAAAATAAAAGGGGGTGATGCCCAACGAGAGCAACAAACAAATAATAATGATTATATTCGAAAGAGTAAGAGAGTTATAGAATGGCTTCTGTTAGATTGAAATAAAATTTAAAATCAAGTTAATGACCTCCGTGTAGCGTTGTCACAGATGGCCTTCATGTCGCTGAAGGCTAATCGTCAGATTGGGAAGGGGTGCCACAAAACACATCTCGCCTCAAGCATTAGGACCTCGTTATTTTATTCCTTCCGTTCAGTATCTACGTCTGTGGAAGCAAGAAGAAAAGTATAACACACTCCACGTGTGGGATGGCATCCTACTTTTTTCTAAGAACTGGACTCTTCTCGTATCTTTGATTTGTTCCTCCTTCTCCGTTTATGTGATCGTTTGTCACCACATACTCTAGCCACCAAAAGAGAAATCGAGGCAAATAATGAAATCCTTCGTCTTATATCGGGGATGGAATAATACCCAACAACTACACGGGATTGTCCGACCAGCACCCAGCAATTTCGTTTATTGCTCATCGAGTCTGACAACCTAAGAATATCCCCGTTAATTGCTGTTTACAGTGCGAAGTGCTAGATCAAACATATCATGTGGGTAACATCCCACCGGAGATAATGATGAACTTTGTCAAGTCGTCCTTCTTCCGGTTGCTGTTTTCTGTTAATAACTTATCTATTGGCGCCCCAATACAATTGAATATGTTTATTTGATACATGTTTACGGAATATCAGATTTTTTGTAGCCTAATTTTCCCAAAGTTAGATTCCCATATCCTGAAGTTTTATATTTGTCGAACTTTAGCACTAGTCGGTGAATTTTCACGTTAGTCATTTTAAGACTAAATGAATACCTATTTGTAGATACGTACATATCTAGTCTATAATGTATGTTTTTCCTTCTGTTTACATTAGCAAATATGATTGGAAATCAGTTGGACAATACACGCAAAGATATTCAGTTCATGTTTGCACCTTAGAATTCATGTTCTGTTAATTAAAGACTTATTAAAAACATTTTAAGATTATTAAAATTATGTTTCACCACGGTTTAAATGTGCTAAATCTCTTGAATACATAAGATAAACTATTTTTAACAAGGTAACCTTGGCTTAAAAAGATTATTCTTTATCCCAAGGACAATAATTAAGTGGGTCAAGGTATTTTGGATTGCCTAGAGATTCTGGAAAATAAACAACGTTTTAATTTGCCTGTCATTTCATAAACTGAGAAAATGCGATAAAACTGATTTAGATCAGATGTGAGCTACATACGACGAATAGAAGTTGATTCAGCAAACTATTTGTAACATTTTAACCTAAGATATGGTCATGTCTAAAACATGCACTTTCTTCCCAAAAGGACCTCACTCTTTATTATAATTGTAAAATAATGAGATTTTAATTCTACGTTATGTAATAGTGTAAATTAACTAGACTTTTGGATGACGTGTGAAAGGCCGATCTGTTCGCTACCGATTGAAGAGAGCTAACAGGTACAAGAGTGAAAGTGAAAGAGAAAAGTTAGGCAGTTTTGGTCAAGATTTGGAGACGGACATTAGTCTAGGCTGTTGGTTTGAAAATGATAGACCCAAGATGAATGTCACTTCTCCAAGGCATTTTACTTGGGTTTAAAATAAAATATATGAGCTCTGAGAAAAACAACAATGTCTTGAGTTCGTTATAAAAACTGTTACCGGTCGCAAGAAGATCCTAAGAAGATCCCAAGTAATTTCTAGGCTAAAAAAAAGAGAAAATGCCAGACCAACAACCAGATCCAACCCAGCGATAAGTAGGACAGCATAACATAAGTATAGAAACTATATACTCCTTCAATTAGACGTCACGCCACATATCGAAATTTAATCACATTACATACAAACACTCTAAATGAACCCCACCATGTCACAAATACAATTCGATTACTGAGGATTATTACTTACCTACACGCATTTAATTGATCCATAAATGTTACTCTTACTTGTTACTCTTATTCTTCACTAACATCAAAAGGGAGATAATCATGTTGGTCTTCGTACTGTAATACATTTACTCTTTTTTCACTAAAATCAAAACCCAACTCCACGGTTGCTATCTGGGAACTTGAAAATAGGCAACAATTTTTTATAAACCAAATTAAACATTGGAAGATTTGCAGCATTGCTTCCAAGAATAAATAAGAACGAATCCTTTTTTAAGAATAGGAATTTGATTTGTTATTAAGTTAATAATACTAAGAATGTGTAAAACTACATTAAATCTTAATAAAACTATTTAAGATATTTCTCATTAAAAACTTCAAAATCTGAAGTATTCAGTAAGAAATTAATGAGAGTTTTCTATTTTGTGAAAACGATTGTCCACCTTTGACATTTAGCAATCAGGTGTATTAATAATTCACAACCTAAATGAATAGAAGTGAGACAAAATAAATATTATGACATTTTTTTATGTTGCAATTTGAGTGCAAACGGCGCCATTTGTTCAAGAGATTGCTTAATGGAAATCATGTAGTAAATTGGAAAAACAAAACAGAACTCATAATGAAATTACAGAAAATGTAATCATTCAATCACGGGGAAATTTGTATAATTACTGAGCATATGTCATATTAATAAAAGTCAAAAGTAGAATACTGGTTGCATCTACAGTAACTTTATTTTTACATGAACCAAGTTATTAGAAAGAATGGCAAGAATAAATGAATATATATATATATATATATATATATATATATATATATATATATATATATATATATATATATATCATATACTAGTCTTCCTTATTTGCAAGACCCACATCTTGCAACGGCTTTTATTATAAAGAAAAGGAAATAACGAACATGGTACACAGAAAAATATAAGGAAAAAGAAAAAAGAAAGAAGGAAAGAAAGAAAGGGAACAGAGGAAAGATAGAGAGAGACAGAGCGCGCAGAAGTGATAACACTAATCTGTTTCAATCGAACAAAATGAAAATATGAAAAGAAGAAAAGAAAGAAAAAAGTGAGAGTGAGTTAAATTAAAATCATTATACTTTTTACATATTGAACTGTTATACCAAACTTTGTAATGATTAAATTAACATATTATGATATATCTACAAGTCCGACTATTATTTATATATCTTTATAAAAAATTCTTATTTAAATTACATCAAATGCTCAATAAAAACAATTCGTTTTGCTCTACGAAAGATTGAAATTTTGCAATCAAAGTTTGAACTCCTGGATAATCAAGCAGAAATAAATAATGATCAATATGTAAATGTTTTCGGGGGATTTTTTCAGTGCCAATGTGAGAGGCAACAGTTTTCAATATATATGCTTATGCACACATGCGTACACATATATATATATATATATATATATATATATATATATATATATATATATATATATATATATATATACTAAGGCCAACATTGAACCCTAAGGAGACTCAGAACAAGAATTCGACGAGTAAGACCCAACTTGCCAATTGACAATGTCCTCCTTCTGCATGACAATGCTCCACCACACACAAGCATCAGGACAAGGGAGAAAATCGCCTCATTTGGGTTGACAACTTTACCACATCCTCCATACTCACCAGATTTAGCGCCTTCAGACTATCAACACTAAAGATGGTTTGAGAAGCAAACATTATTCCAGTAACGAGAAAGTGAAATCTGAAGAAGGGTCAACAGAATTTTACAGGGCAGGGATATATTCTCTAATTCGAATGTGTAACATTGCTATTGAGAGAGACGGTGACTATGTGGAGAAGTAGGGATGTGATCCACGGAGGACAAGCTTCATTTTGAGTTGCTAATTATACCTGTCCTAAACAAAATGACATTACTTTTCGACTCACCCTCGCATAATACTAACATAGCCTAAATGAGGTAGTTTCTGATTCTTTAGGCTTTATCATTATTATTTGGTTCTACTTAGTGTATTGAGATCTTTAACTTATTTAACTTAGTCAACTCTTTCTTTCTTTAGTCTTTTGGTTATTGTACTGGTGCCTGTTGATTATTTTCAAGTGATACGTATTTTTTGTCTTTTCTTTTTTATATATATTTTCTCCAATCCCCAGTTCGTGATTTTTATTTACAAATTTTTTTGGAGGGAGATTTTTTCACACCGTCAGAGTTATAAAAATAATTTTGTTGAATGTATTATAAAATATCCTATTTTTAATGTTTTAATAGAAGAAGAATATTTATTTCTTTTTTAAGATTATACATTTAATTAGCTTGAGATAACGCATACAGTATTCATCGGATAAATACATGAGGAATTAAATTTGCTTTAATGAATAATACACAGATAATGATTAATCAAATTCTAGGATAGGGAAAATAAAACTATACACAATGGCAAATTTTAGCGCCAACTGAATCCTTTTATTCGTAGAGATTTTTTCGGAATTTCTTTACCACTACTCCAAAATTCTTCGATTTCACATTTGAATGAAAAATGTTACAAGATCTAATGAATTGTCTTCTTTTGAAAATTGTCAACCCAGAGCAATTGTTCAATATAAATTCCTTCTAAAATGTTTTGAAATTGGTTTCGTAGCTACTGCCCACACCAATAAATAAAAAATAACAAAGGAATATTTAGATATAACCTCTGGTCAGCGGAATCTTTAGTAAATGAAAGAGATTAATAAAGATGACAGGAAGCAAAACCACATTATTTTAGTATAGAATTGAATATAAATAACAGTAGCACATTTTTCCTTTTCTATGTCTCCCCGGGAATATATTTGGTAATATATGTAAATATATCATGACTTATATCAACTAGATTATCCTTGATTTTAAATAAGCAAGGAAATAGCCGAAGAACAAGCCAAGGAATCTACCAGGATATTTTCCAAAAATAACATTGCATAACACATCCCTGTTTAAGTAGAATAAAATAAATTACCCTAGGATTTTAGAGCAATGCTCAAGATTGAAACCTCATGTCTAACACAATTATCAGCCCTGGACAGGAGATTATGGAAAGGACACCAAATCGCATTCATCAACCAGGAGCGGCATTTACATTTGATTGGTGTTCAAGAGGAGCCGGCGGGAAAATATGTACTCAATGAAGCTCTCCACTTCCCTTGGGGCACGTCTGAACGGAATTCAATTTACTAGGCAGAAATGAGCCAACCAATAGATATTATATGCTGATAAATTTAAATCTACATCTTTTACTTGCACATTCTCTTTATATATATATATATATATATATATATATATATATATATATATATATATGTGTGTGTGTGTGTGTGTGTGTGTGTGTGTGTCTGTGTGTGTCTGTGTGTGCCTGAGTTTGTGTGCGCGCGCAATTGTGTATGCACGAACATATGTTCGTATATGCATATATATTATAGAAGTCACTTTACATTGGACTTTGTTTTAGATTTATTGAGTTATAAAGTATTGGTGTCTTCTTCATTAGGAAATACTATTTCTAGTATTGAACTTTTACCATTTTTAAGGAATCAAATCCCAAATTCCCAAACCATGATTACTGAATAAAAGAGACACCATATGTAATGATACAATTGATATTTCTGCAAACTTGTTTTTACTTATTTCATCATCTTCATTAGCAACACTTCATTTACCGAATGTTTCGATTACTTGTGATTCTATTTAAATATTCCTTGCATTTGTCTTTTTATTGCTATCTGTGGATAGTAGCTTCCATATCAATTTTCAAATCTTACTATAATGGAGATTTGGTATCTGTGTACCTGAAACCAAAACTACGTCCCTGCTTACGTAACAAGACTCTCAGGAATTGCATAAGTGTTTCAATGAGTATTTAATTTATAGTCAAAATCATTAATACAAAGTATAGATTTTATTTATTAACGATATCTCCATGAAAATCTGAGATAGATTTCCCTCAAAACAATCCGTGTTAAATGTGTTTAAAATCATCCAATGTGTTTTATATATCATTAAGAAATAAAGGTTTACATAATATATGTTTTTGCTAATTTGCATAATGGTTTTACTAAAACCAGGTTTAATAATGACTTGGGGTTCTTGATTTCAAATATCATTGTTTTATTCTCTAGCGTAGTAAAATCAATCCTATAAATGATTTTATATAGAAATCAATTACAATATAATTAGAATAAGTGTAATCTTTTTTATGTGCGTTCTTATATAATTTCCTTCTAATTCAATATATTTAATTGCATAATAATTTAAATACTTACGAAGCGTGATATTCTTTTAATTATTTTAGAATTAACTTAAATTGGACTCCTGAACAATCGCCCTTGGATGATACTATAGAACTGAAGACAATATTTCTACGAAAATTTGCACTTCGTAGCCAACCCCTCCAGAAGTGAAGTATGAGGCACAAGATAATTTTGAAGCGAAGATTAACAGGTTTGAATTGTTATTCTTCTCCTAGACTGGCTGCCACAACAAGGTTAAAGAACTCAGTTTTTCCTATCCTTTACCCATAGATAAAATGATAATAGGTGGATTCATATCTTTACTAAGGTTATTAGCGCTATATGAAATGCAAACAGCCTACTCCAGGATTTGATATTTATTATTATAGAAAATTCCTTTAACATATGCAAAATCATACATTATATTACATTTTGTTGATATCAATACAAAACTGGGTATTTCATGTAATATAAAATTATTTTTAAAACTATAGACTTGAAAAATGATACCTTGCAAATGTATATTTTTACATATTTATAACATTCTTTTATTTAAAACATCTTTAAAATGTTCTTTCTTCCCTATATACTGATACTCTTGTTCCTTAATCTTTCGACCGTTATCATCTTGGTTAAAAAGGAGACCGTCCAAATTGTCCAAGATGAACTGCATAAACGTAAATCCAGATTATCTGATGCCGCTTTATCGCTGAATCCTTTTTTCATATGTGTGCCGTATCCTCAGTTAAATAATAGACCAGTCCGTTTTCATAAAAGAAAGAAAGAGAAGAAATAGTACATACTACACAGAAAGATATAATCAGAATGAAATAAAATAGGGGAAATATAGAGAAAGTGGGTGAGTGTGCGGAAGCGGTGACGCTATTCTTTTTCAATTAAACATAATGAAAAGATGAAAAGAAGGAAAGAAAATAAAAAATAAAAAATCTGACGGTGTTAAATCAAGTTTATCATACTTTTTACATAGTGGAGTATTTTGCAATAGCTCCTAAGTAAACCTATCAAACGTTGTAATAATTAAATTATCATATTATGATATATCCACAAGTTATTTGTAAATCTATAGATCTTGAAACTTTACATCTTGAAAATGTATCGGTTTTATTTATTCATAACTTCCTTTTATTAAAATCATCTTTAATAAAAGCTTTTTCACATAATTATTTTTATTCTAAACACTTGTTTTAATTTTTTTAATTCTATTGTCTAAAAATGTATCTCCTCCGCTAGAAAACTAATTAAATTCTAGGGATCTTTCAACTAGATTTTCTGTGATTTCATAAAAGCGCCCACTCCCATCACCAATTATATTTGTGTAAGGTTTTATGCTATCATCTCCCTCTCTGATTAATTATATATATATATATATATATATATATATATATATATATATATATATATATATTAGAAAATATCTATTTTGGTCCTATATATGTGAAATTTGTGTTTGCGGCCAAATATACTCGGGAATAATTGTCCTACTCTTTTCTTTGAAAGAGTATTGTCTTTTTTTATTTATTTTTTCACACTTTCTTTTTATTTAATTCATTTATTCTTTTTTCTTTTTCTTCTTTTCTCGCTTATTGTTCGTGCTAACGAATACCTTATTATATTCCATAAGTCAATTTCTTTCGTTTCTGAGCTGCACTCTTTTTTTTTTCTTTGTTTCTTTATTTATTCCCCTGACACTATTGTCTTTATTTATTTATTTATTATTGATAGTTCTAACGCAAAACATCATTGTATTTCATCAGTATTTTTTTCGTTTTCATTCTCTCTTTCAATTCCTTCTTTTGTATTGTTAGTTGAAACGAATATATCAGCATATTTACTCAGTAATTATTTTCTTTTTCATTCACTCTTTCTTTCTCTCGCTCTTTATTCCTTTATTTCTATGACATCATTTTGTCTTTCTTTCATTTTTTATTTATCTTTCTTTCTTTCTTTGACATTGTTTTCCTTCTTTCTTTATTCGTCTCTCTATTTCTTTCTCTTTCTTTTTCTCTTGCTTTTAAAAGGAAATTGTTCTGTCATCCTTATATTACTGCTGATGTGAATACAATCGTTTCTATAACAAGAATTTCTCATTAGCTTCCGTTTTCTTAAAGGCAAGAATTTTAAAATTGTTTTACAAATAACAGTTTTTTTTTATCCATCTGGATAACTCAATTTACCGAAGAATATACATCTGGATCAGTTTCATTATTTCTCTTATTTCTGTGAAATGTAAAAGGTAATACATTTAATAAACACATATATACATGTCTATAATATGTTATAACCATGGGAATTTTTATGTACACATAATCTTTAAAAAGTGTGTTTAAATACTGAAGAGATTATTTATTTTCGAGACTTCGATCTAGGAGGATTAGTGTGTAGTATCTTCCAGCCACACTTGATTTGTAAGAATATAAAATGTAATACTTACCCAAAAATATATATGAGCAAGAAATCATATCCATGCAGATATATACATGATTTATTTTATGATATAACTCATAAAATCTATCTTGGTGTAGATAGTATAATCTAGTCCTACACAGAAGTGTCAGGAAATTGCTACAGATACAGGGAGTACAATAGCGTAGCTATAACGTGCGTAGGCGGAGGTCCATCTCATGCGGCATTCTGATGGGAGCAGCAATTTTGGGTATGTTGCATAATCTGTATTGGAATAAAAATGGAAGAAACTCTATTGTGCAATTGAAGTTTCTTCCAGAGCTGCTCTATTCTTAGACTTCAGATCGCAAATATATATATATATATATATATATATATATATATATATATATATATATTACGTATATATATATATCGCTAATACCCTTGGGAAAGGTATGAATCCAAATATTCCCCCTTCAGATATGGATAAACAGTAGGGCAGACTGGGCTCTTTAATGTTCGTGGGACAACCAGGCTAGGACAAGGAAAAATATGAATTCAAACCTGTTAAACTCCACTCAATAAATTGACCATCTGTCCCATCCTGCTCGTGTGGAAGGGTTGGTAAATAAATAAATAAGTATATATATATATATATATATATATATATATATATATATATATATATATATATATATATACACACCTCTCTATGTTTGTGGGATTGCGTCTAGCAGGAAAAATATCGAATAAATTCAGGATTTCTTGAAACATCTAAAGAACCACATTTAATGATATGAAATGGTATAAAAAGGTCACTTTTATAATTCTATAATCGAAAAATATACGAAAAGGCATGCTATAAGTTAAATTGAATAAAACAATATATAACACTTGGAAATATACCAACGGCATTTACCAATGCCTATTAGCGTACAAGATTCATTGAACGAAAGGAAATTATACAGATCTAACTCGTCTATCCATTTCACAAGTTTAGAGCCTGTGATTGATTCTCCTCGTTTAAGTTTTAATTAGTAAGAACGCGCTTACGTTTCGTTGATTATTAAGAGGCGCAAATATGTCATCAGCGTAATTGAAATGTTAACATTTCAAAATCACT
>CM042139.1:50322339-50324839 GCA_023376005.1 Doryteuthis pealeii
TCCGGAGAAAGATTATCACCAAGTTGCATAAAAACGACAGTGAAACACGGAAATGGAGGGATAATGGTATGGGGAATTTTTAATGCCGCAGGAGTTGGGGAACTTATTAGATGTGAGGCGTCAATCAATGCAAAGGAATTCATTCGAATATTAGAAACAGGACTGTTTCCAACTATCCAGAAGTTGGGACTATCCCATAACATTATTTTTCAACAAGATAATGCACCTGCACACACCGCTAAAGTCACTAAGAAATGGCTTGACGATAATTCAATTGATGTGATGTTTTGGCCTGGCCAAAGACCCGATTTAAACCCATTCGAGAATATTTGGCCATAATATCTTGTGCATTGGCTGGAAGAACTTTTTCGAATAAAGTAAAACTGTGGGAAGCTCTGCAAAATGAATGGAATAGCATCTCCTCTTCACAGTGTTCCAAGTTGGTTGAGAGCATGGTTAAAAGGATTAGTATTTTAAAGAAATCAAAGGGGAAAGCGATTCCATACTAAGCATTTATTAAAGTAAATGTCTTGTTCTGTGTATATAAGACTTGTTTTTGTTTTTAGTTCAATTGTATTTTGTTTAATTTAGCTTTTGTACAATAAAATGTATAATACTTGCTTGGCTCATTTATTTTGTTCACGAGTGTATATATGGAGGAAAGATGGGTAAATCCGACAAATATGACTGAAAATTGAGGAAATACGGATAAAACACAAATTCAATCAAATGATACTTGGCCTCGGTATGTAACGAAGCATGTCAGATTTATATGAGACAACTGGGACTACATCCTCTTCCCCCTCCAATTACCGTTTTCAATATAAAAACAGATTGTTGTCTCAGTTGTCTCAAATAAATTTGACGAAGCTTCATTACATACCGAGGCCAAATATCATTTGAATAAAGTTGTTTTGTGTTTTATCCGTATTTCCTCAATTTTCAAACACACACACACACACACACACATATATATATATATATATATATATATATATATATATATATATATATATATATATATATATATATATATATATATTCGCTGTTTCGTCTTTGCAGTTAATATCACGTCTTAAAGTAAAACTAGCATCATAGCATCAATCAATCATTCAGGTTTTCTGCACTTAATTTCCACAGTAATTTCACAGAAATTCCACAGTAATTCTATTCTTTGTTCTTGGCATTATCTTGTCAGTTAATTAAAATCTTACATCATTGAATTAAAGCTTCGTTGTAAGGTTCGTTTACATCGACTGGAGTGCTGTTGAATACGGCAAAGGAGTGTACAATAAGAATGTATGTGCTCTCAGTCATTCACCCAATGTAATAAAAATACAACATAATCTTTTCGTATCATAAGATAGATCAAAATTAGTGATGATAAATACGTAGATAGATAGAAAGAGAGAGATAAATATAGAGAGAAATAGAGAGAGTGGGTTGAGACATTCTGATACAAGTCCAAATACGCGTAGAATCTTTGCTTTAATCAAAGAAAATTGGGTGCATTGATTGCCTTTAACATCTGGATGAAACACTGATTTGTTACCTAGGCTCAAATACCAACTTATGTGTGACGTCACTAAGAAATGTATAACTCATTAAACAAAAACAGATAATCCATCGTATCATAAGACAGATAAAAAATAGTGTTGATACTGCTTTGGTCCGTAACCATTCAACAGATTAATCAATGAAGACAGTGTGCAAACTCGAAGAGGGCTCTTCAGTCTACTGAGACACATGAAGGATCTACTACATAGTAAACATTCTTGAATGCCAGTAGCATTTTATACTGTATCCTTATGTTTTCTCAGATGACTCACCAGACCAGTCATGAAGAGACACACTCTCCCACATAAACTACGTGTTGGAACTTCTACACTTTGGATGTTGCTGGAATGGAAAGCATCCTTTCTAACAGCCCGCTTCAATTTTGGTGTTTAATTCGGTTGAATTTGAAAAAATGTAAAACGTGGACATATTAACCAACTCAAGCCAGACATTAAAAAACTGGCCAACTTGAAAAGATCAGAAAGAAACTCGTCGGACACGAAATAACCGCCCGGTTTATCCAAATATATATAAAAGAAAAATCCTACAAGAAATACTTATATATATATATATATATATATATATATATATATATATATATATATATATATATATATAGGGGTGTTTGTGTGTGTATGAGTGGGGTTGTGTTTGTTTTGTGTCATGTCTTTCGATGTAGCTGTGCATTGATGTAAATGTTTATGTGCGTATACGCATAAACTAAGAATCAACGTTGCAATCACAATAGTTATAGTAAGCTTTTAGACCTGGCATCGTCTCTGGACAAATTTCAATATATATTGTGTTATGTGAATGGTCAACTTACAAATGATGTTCTCAATGCTTTATCTTTCACTCGTTCTCTGTATTTTGTTTTTTTAGGTGTTGATCTTTTTTAAAAAATTTTATCTTGTTTTGTTATAATTTTTCACATGTTACTTCC
>CM042139.1:50332339-50368153 GCA_023376005.1 Doryteuthis pealeii
AGAGTTAAATCAAGATAAGTATACTTTTTACATATGGAACTATATCGCAATAACTCTTAAGTAAACATATCAAACGTTGTATATCCACAGGTTCTACTTGTATCTTTTAATATTGCACATAGTTTTGAGTGATACATTCTTCATAGGTTTTGAAGTTTACGTTCGTTTTATCATTATGTCTTCTCGTGAGTCATTTTTCGAACTTAGCTTTAAGATACATGTATTCGGAATAAAAACATTGTTTTAGAATAGACTTTATCGGTTTATTCTATCACATCCGTCCTCGTGTAATGGTTATAATAGTCTCATTAGAGACCACAACGAACCCGAAAAAATCCTCCCATATGAACTGAAATCTAGTATAAGTCTGGACTGAAGTTTCAAATTTCTGGCTTCTTATTTTACTGCCTGAAAAATGTTCGGTTAAAGATCATTTATAAATAAAGCAAAATAATAATAATAATAATAATAATAATAATAATAATAATAATAATAATAATAATGGGAAGAAAAACAATTATATGGACACTTCAAACGACAAATGGAAGAGATTGCACATGAAAAGACTTGGACATGGTTAATAAAAGGAAACCTCAAAAGAGAAACAGAATCACTAATAATTGCTGCACAGAATAATGCCATAAGAACAAACTATATCAAAGCGAAAATTGATAAGACCCAACAAAATAGTAAATGTAGACTATGCGGTAATAGAGATGAGACTGTAAACCATGTACTCTGCGAATGTAGCAAACTAGCACAACGGGAGTACAAAACTAGATACGACTGGGTTGGGAAGGTGATCCACTGGGAATTATGCAAAAAATTAAATTTTGACCATACAACAAAATGGTATAAGCATAAACCAGAATCTGTTCTTAAGAACGAAACGCATAAAATTCTCTGGAAGTTTGAAATAAAAACGGATCACCTTATCCTAGCAAGAAGACCAAACCTAGTGTTGCTTAACAAAAAAGAAAGAACTTGTCAACTGGTGGATTTTGCAGTTCCAGAAGATCATAGGGTGAAGCTAAAGGAGAATGAAAAAATAGACAAATATCTGGACCTTGCCAAGAACTGAAAAAGTTGTGGAATATGAAAGTCAAAGTGATACCAATTGTAGTTGGTGCACTTGGAACGGTCCTAATTAATTGGAAAAGGGTTTGGAAAGTTTGGAAATCAGAGGAAGGATTGATACCATTCAGAACACTGCACTGTTGCAATCTGCCAGAATACTCAGAAGAGTCCTGGAGACCTGGGGAGACTTGCTGTCACTCAGACTCCAATGAAAGACCATCAGCTAATGCTGATGTGAAAACTCAAAAGGAGTGAATAAAGACCATCCAGAATACTGCATTGCTGCAATCTGCTAGAATACTCAGAAGAGTTCAGGAGATGTAAGGAGACTTGTTGTCACTCAGACACCGGGGAAATACCATCAGCTAACGCTGGAGTGAAAAAATAAAATAATAATAATAACAATAATGATTATTATTATTATTATTATTATTATTATTATTATTATTTACTCCTTTTGAGTTTTCACATCAGCATTAGCTGATGGTCTTTCACTGGAGTCTGAATGACAGTAAGTCTCCTCAGGTCTCCAGGACTCTTCTGAGTATTCTGGCAGATTGCAGCAGTGCAGTGTTCTGAATGGTTTCAATCCTTCCTCTGATATCCAAACTTTCCAACCCCTTTTCTAATCCCTTTGGGACTGTTCCAAGTGCACCAACCACAATTGGTATCACTTTCACTTTCATATTCCTCAACTTTTTCAGTTCTCTGGCAAGGTCCAGATATTCGTCCATTTTTCATTTTCCTTTAGCTTCACCCTGTGATCTGCTGGCACTGCAAAATCCACCAGTTGACAAGTTCTTTCTTTTTGTTTATCAACACTAGGTCTGGTCTTCTTGCTGGGATAAGGTGATCCGTTTTTATTTCAAAGTCCCAGAGAATTTTATGCGTTTCGTTCTCAAGAACAGATTCTGGTTTATGCATATACCATTTTGTTGTGTGGTCAAAATTTAATTTTTTGCATAATTCCCAGTGGATCACCTACCCAACCCAGTCGTGTCTAGTTTTGTATTCTCGTTGTGCTAGTTAGCTACATTCTCAGAGTATATGGTTTAAAGTCTCATCTCTATTACCACAAAGTCTAAATTTGCTATTTGTTGGGTCTTATCGATTTTCGCTTTTATATAGTTTGTTCTTATGGCATTATTTTGTGCAGCAATTATTAATGATTCTGTTTCCTTTTATTAACCATGTCCAAGTCTTTCCATGTGCAACCTCTTCGATTTGTCGTATTATTATTATTATTATTATTATTATTATTTATTATTATTAAAAAATAAGAAATTACTCATAAGAAATAAGAATTCGGCGGATTCGCAACACCTGATAATCAGGATTTACATTTTTGCATTTCATCTTGGACGATTTGGACGGTCTCATTTTTAACCAGAGAGTGTTGACGATGATAACGGTCGTATTTTTTTAAGGATCCCGAGTATTAATATACAAATATAGAATTAAGGGCCGGTTTAATCCATCCCATTCGACTAGGAACCACAAGGTTCCTGGTTCGATATCGACCCTCGCAAACACAGCGTATGAGTAGCACAGGGATATGTGTGGTAAAGTGAGGAGCGGAGTTAGGTGTGGTGCTCCACTTCACACGCCAGAACAATCTCCTTGGTCTTGCGCTAGGGAAAAGGGTTTAGACTCCCTCGCTTTCTGGCTGATACCGACTTTAGACCACCCCGAAGACTTTTATGGAATTAAGAGTGGTGGCAGAAATTTCTTGTATCCTCTCAAAACGAGGTTTGAATTAAGATTTGTCTTTCTTCTAGATTGGTTGCGTAACAATTCTAAAGAGTCCAGTGTGTCATAATATTTTCCATTTGCTGGGAGATACTCAATGAATTGCTGCATTTCCCAACGGCAGAAGAGATATTGTTTCCGAACAATGTAAGAATACAGTAAACACAACCATTATAATCATTGGGGAGGGGGAATGACCAACGGCCTATGCTGATGTGTAAAACGTAATTTGTTTCTTTAAGAACCTAATGCAGACTTTAGTTAGATGGGGCTGAAATGATGTTGGTTATGTATATCTTATTTCTTTTCCTTTTTGCAATTTGCATGATAGGAAACGCTTTAGGCTCAGTTCTCATAATGCTAATGGCATCGAAAATGTGTCTTCACAATAAATCAATAATTGACGACAATGTATAATGCACTCAAAAGTATAGATATTAAGAAGAGAACTATAATACAATGACATACTTAGTAAGAAAAGTTTGCTGATTATACACTTGTGACTTTAATTATTTTATTTTATTCTATCTATTTGATTATTTTATTTTATTGTCATATACTTCTTATATATACTCCTTATAACTTATAAATCCTGTGGAAATTCCAGTTTAATTTGTATATTATGCAATTACTACTATGCTATATATATATATATATATATATATATATATATATATATATATATATATATAGAGAGAGAGAGAGAGAGAGAGAATAGAATTATATAAAATTAATATTTTCTCTTTCTCTCTCTCTCTCTCTCTCTCTCTCTCTCTCTCTCTCTCTATATATATATATATATATATATATATATATATATATATATATATATATATATGGTCCATAATCAGGATACCCTTTTTATTCACACACATATATATATATATATATATATATATATATATATATATATATATATAGACGGAGAGAGAGAGTGAGAGAAAATAGAATAACATAATAGAGAGAGACATACAGACAGATACAGTTGACAGGGGATGGTTATGGTTCTTAGTTGTTACACTTCAGCCTACTACTTTTAATTCGGCCGTCATCTTCTTCAGGCTGACTTCTCTTCGGGGATTCCTGTTAAGGGTTGGTTCTTTTTTCTTGATAGACTGGTCATTTCTTGTTTTTAATAATCAATTAAATGATTGTTTGTATTCTGATATAATTTGACAACCCAGCCCATGATTCCACCGCGGTGGGATCGACTCAGAGCGGGCGACCTACAGGTCCGGTCACTCTGGATTCTCTGTCGCATCTCTAACTAACTATCTGACGCCTAAAAATGCCTAAATTTCAAGTGGTCAAGTAAAAAGGTTATTATCCGTCAATAACTGTCGAGTAAATTTCCACTGGACCCCATCATTCTGAATCTAACGGACCCTATTCAAAATATTCTAACTACAGGTACGTACATAAATCATAAGCTAATTATGAATTATGTTACATTCTAAATTGCAGAGAAGTTATCATGTCTGTAAAGAAGTTTAAATTGTAGTTGTGGCATACAGACCAATGCACATACAGAAAGAAAAAACATTGTTTTTTGGTTGTCAACAAAATCAATCGGAAGAAACTCAATTAAAAAAAAAGGTTAATAAATTGTTTTTATACAAAAGCAAAAGCAATTTCACATTGAGGAAAAAAACAACATTTTTTTGTTGATATACAGCACAAAATTCCCGAGAAAATATTTATATTAGTATTATCATTATCACGAAAACCAACATAGCTTTTTTAATTGGTCAGTTGTTAACCTAAATTATTAACATTTACCAAGTCCCACAATGTTCTTTTTCTGATATACAAGGTTTGATCTAAAAAGAAAAACATATTATTAATATTATTATCCTCATCACGAAAATCAACACACTTTCTTGGGTCAGTTGCTACCCTCAATTATCAACTTTCATCAAGTCAAACAAATATTTCTTTCTCAGTTAATGGCTTGATATTTCCGATTGATTATTCATTTACTTTAAATTTGATCCTTTGTAAGAAACAAGATAGTTTCAGAGTTTGGCGTTACTCCAGGAAAATCGGAATGAACAAATGACTACTGATGCCTAATAGGAACCGGTTTAGTTCAGTCGGTAGAGCGTCTGCATAGGAACCACATGGTTCCGGGTTCGATACCAGTCCTCGCCAAACTCAGTGCAGGTAGTAACACAGGGATCAGGAGCAGATGGTAGGTGTAGCGCTCCACCTCAGGCGCAAAAAGAATCACTTTGGTCTAGCGCTAAGGAAAAGGGGATTGACTCATTCTCTGTCTGGCTGATACTGACTTTAGACTATCCCAACGATTTTACTTTATATATATATATATATATATATATATATATTAGGGTTACCCATTTTTGTCGGCTGCTACGAGTTTTAAAAACGAATTAAACATAATTAAATCTATTATTCAAGGTCAAACTTTGTCTAAGTAGTAACATACTGACCATCATTAAAAAGAAAAATATCATTACATACGCAATTTATCTTTAATACAATTTATACATTAAAAATCGTCCAAATTTCTAGGAAAAGTTAACTTGGATTTATTTTGATTTATCGTGTTCAATAATGGTTTTAAAATATTTTTAAAATACTTATAAACATTTCTTTGTAGAAATAAGTAAGGCGTTACTTTAAATACGTATGTATTAAATATTACTGAAATTGTACTCACTCGTTTTAACTTTTAACCAAGTAAAATCTGTTTTTTGCATGTAAAAAATAAAAAAAAATTCATTAGTTTCGTTTGAAATGAAAATTTGCATGCTCATTTCCGGTTTCTCTGTCATACAATTAATTTTCGAACATTATGTGATTTATATTGAAAATAAATTTAATTCTTTTAAAATATGAAAAGCCTTATTTTAAGTTTAAAATGTTATATTTTTAGATTCTAAAAATAAATATCTATTTAATTTTTTTCGAAAAAAGTATACTTTTTGAAGAAAAACTCTATTGAAAATGTACCCCACCTTTTTTAAGCAGAAAAAATATCGATTTATATTTTTTTCTTTTATAAGCCAATTAGATAATTATCGAAATGAGTAAAAACGATATCTCCAAAAAATTAATTGTATATTATTTTTTTTACATTTTATTTTTAATTTTCGGTACTTATTTTCTGATAGAAAAGCCACCATAAATTTTTTATGTTTCTATTCATAACTTCGGTCTTTTATCTCATTATTTATACTGTAATTAGTATCGAAAAGGACCAACTCGCAAAAAGTTACGCCCCCAACATAAAGGGATGGTCAAAATTAAATGACCTGAAAAAATGAGAAGGTTTTGAAATAAAATAAGGAATGCCTTTTAAAGATCATTCATTGATACATAAACACTGAAAATTTCATTAGAACCCTAATTTTTGGTAAATTATTCTCTCTAGGGGGGAGGGCTAAAGTCATTTTGTCAAAAATGCAATTTAGTCTCATTTTGGGTAACCCTAATATATATATATATATATATATATATATATATATATATATATATATATATAGTATTCAGGAGATATTAGATAGTTTCCTAAGGAAAAAGAAAAAGTGCTTGGTAACTACAAAGTTTAATGGATTGTAAAGAAATTCAACAGGCAGGTGAATTACACTATTGTCAACAAGTTTCGCTCAAATTAACCGCCATTAACGTCGATCACAGCCTCAATCCTGCTCCGGAACTTGGAGCAAGCTGATGTTACAGTTTCTTAATTCTATCGCTTAACTTGGGTTTTGTAGTACTGGCACGGTGATTGGTGTCTTTCTTAACAGCGCCACATACAAAATAATCCATGGGGTTAAGATTTGGGGAGTTCGGAGGCCAAACATTGGGAATGGTGTAGTCGTAAAAATTCGCTGACAACCAGTTTTGACTTTTCCCAGAGGTGTGGCAGGGGGGCGAATCCTGCTGCCATACATATGACCTACCATTGTTTTCTCTTGTTATACAGGGCTTGACTACATTGTTTAGCAACTCCACGTAGGGTCCTCCAACACTTTCTTTTGCAGATTTTTGAGGAATTCTGCTGTACGAACGCAGTCAGATCATCTGTTATGTTGCTTTCTTCTAGCCACAGCTTCGTAGTCTCCATTGCAATTCTCCAGCTCATGCCTGATTGTTTTTACATTGTTCAGGGAGCATTTGGCAGCAACCATAATCTCCTTATTTTGATGGCCGATACAGATAATCATGATACAAGTTATTCTCTTCCATGATTCAGGTGGGTTCCAGTCATTCATTCTATCTGTCATCACGTAGATGAATGAAGAAGGGTCCAAGCTTTTAAACGTAGTGTGTGTCAATACCTCCAACCTACGGAGAAAAATAACAAAATATAAATATGTCAAATTTATCCCGAACACCCTCTCTCTCTCTCTCTCTCTCTCTCTCTCTCTCTCTCTCTCTCTCTCTGTGTGGTGTGTATATATATATATATATATATATAATGTGTGTGTGTGTGTGTGTGTGCGTGTGTGCGTGTGTGTGTGTGTATGTGCGTGGGAGTGTGCGTGTGTGTGGATTTACAAAACCATTCCATCCCCACTAAGATGTGGAATAAGTTCACATTTTTCACCGGTGTAAAACTGGTTTGAATTTAGTTTTCCTTCTGGTAGACTGGTTGTCTAACCAAAGCGAAATAACTCAGTCTACCCTATTATTTACTCATAGGGTAGAAAATAAAATGTTTCCTAAAGGCATTAGCCTGAAGGGAAACGAAAAAAAAAAATCACCAGGATTTGAACACGGACCGCCGATTCCCTTTCCTCAAACCTAAATTTTTGCTAAGCGCTTCTCCATATGTATGGAAGTATGTAAGCATTTATTTATTTATTTGTTTATTATGCCTTCATGGACATATCAATTTTTGTTATCTTCTCACAATAACGTATGTCAAAATATGCCAAATGAATCTTTGCACAGAACATATGCACTATGAATATTATATCTATATCAAATAAGATCAAATTTTGTTAAGTAATTCATTCGATATTTCCCAAAAAGTTTCTTTTGAATTCATGTTTTTAACATTTTTCTTTTCTGAAAAAACATCCCGATTAATCTTAACACTTTGTACGCTATTGCTGTTTTTGATCTTATTAGGCAATTTGTTCTGAAAATATATTATTCTATTAGGAATAAAATCCAGTTGCTTAACAGACTGTATTTTAAAATCTGCATTGACAGTAATTTTCCTGTTCGAAGAGATATATCAAAAATATATCTCCCATAATTAGGAATTCCATTTGTTCTTTTGAAAGTTCCGATTAGATCATCTCTCATTCTTCTTTTTAGTAAATTATTTAATCCAAATTTCTCTCATATTTCCCTGTAACTGTAAACTTTTTCCCTTTTTACAAATTTTGACACCCTTCTTTTTCTGCACTCCAATTTCAATATTGCACTTCAATTAAACTTACATCAATTAAAAAATCCCTTATTTGAAAAAAAAATGATCCAATATAGTGATCTCTAATCTATTACCCACTAGTTTATATCTCGTATATTCTATAAACCACTACAATTCCTTTCGTGTAAAAAGATCAGAATATTTGTTTTGCAATCTAAAATATTCTCTAATTATATTCACAGGTGACATTAATAATTTATTCTATATCAGGTAAATTTAAATCTACGACCATAATAATATTTTGAGATTTATAATATAACGAAAGGGTATGTAACCCAATCGTGGTGTAATTGTTAGCGAACTAGTCTCGCAAATCCATTACTACTAAATAGCGAGTTTGATCTTTTCTGGATGCCCTTATCCTAACCATGTCAAAAATGGTGATTCAATAATTAAAAGTTCGCGATCAAATTTATTCATTTTTTCGTGAAAAATTAAATTTCTTAACAACTGAAAATTATTTCAGTCGTAAATACCTCGGTTTGGAAAGGTAAGAAGTAGTGTCCATATTAAGATATTCGCCAATTCTATTTACATTTGTTGCATAGTGCCTTTTCTTTGACGGTACCAAATATCTATATGTTATATACTTCTCTTACTTCTTATTCTGTCGTCTACTCTTCTGGCCGGCTTGGTTCTTCTATCTTGGTCTGGTATATCTTCTAAGGTCTCGTCTGGTCTTCTATTGAGGATTCCGGGTCTGGTTTCTTTTGGGGATCGTTCCTTATCAGAAGCCTTGTGTCATTGATAGCGTTTAGTAATAAACACAAGACTTCGATTTACTTTTGATGTTACTTTATTCCAGATCCCCAGACCAGACAATCACGCAGTGAGACTCACATCTTGCTAGCTTCGCTTTCTAGGTTCTAACTCTAACTGACTGAGTTGCTTACCCCTTAAACCGGAAGGGGCTTCTATCGGCTTCCGATTCTCACGATTATCCCTAGAACGCAAGGTCAGAGTGAGGTCAAACGCTGTCACTCACTCTCAAGGCCATCAGCTGCACTAATATGATTTCTACACTATTGTCATAATCATTAGGTTTCTAATGATTATGTAACACATTGAGTTGTCTAACATTTATGAGAATCGAATTATTGTTTGTGATTTTGAGCAAACTATTAATCTAAGATGTCACTCTGAGAAAAAGTCACAGCTTCAATAAAATAAATCTGACAGATTTTTCACACTGCTACCTTCAAGTTCGTATCCATGAAAACACACTTGCAAAAACACCAACAACATCGTTTCTTTTAAAGTATTACTTCGTGTGGGCGTACAGATTAGAATTATTTTATATAATAATAATAATAATAATAATAATAATAATAATAATAATAATAATAATAATAATCTGTTCTTGAGAATGAAACGCATAAAATTCTCTGCGACTTTCAGATAATGACGGATCACCTTATCCCAGCCAGGAGACCAGACGTAGTATTGAATAACCAAAAAAAAGCGATCTTGTCAACTGGTAGACTTTGCAGTTCAGGTAGATCACAGGGTAAAGTTGAAGGAAAACGAAAAGATAGACAAATACCTGGACCGTGCCAGAGAATTGAAATAGCTGTGGAATATGAGGGTCAAAGAGATACCAATTGTAGTTGGTGAACTTTGAAAGGTCCCAAACGGCTTGGAAGAAAGACTGGAGGAACTGGAATTTAGAGGAAAAATTGAGACCATTCAGACAACTGCATTGCTGCAATCGGCTAAAATACTCAGAAGAGTCCTGGAGACCAGAGGAGACTTGTCGTCACTCAGACTCCAGTGAAATACCATCATCTAACGCTGGTGAGAAAACTCACAAGGACTTCAATAATTATAGATATAATATAATAATGGTAACGGTAATTTGGTGGTAAGCGTCAAACTCAGGAGATATCACACCAGAAGACATGGACATGGCTAAGAAAAGGAAACCCCAAAAGAGAAACTGAATCCCTTATAATCGCAACACAAACAATGCCATTAGAAAAAAATATATAAAGGCAAAAATAGATAAGACGCAGTTGAATAGCAAGTGCAGAATGTGTAGAGATAGAGACGAAACGGTCAATCCTATAATAAGCGAATGCAGCAAACTAGCACAAAAAGAGTACAATACTAGGTACGACTCTGTGGAAAAGGTAATCCACAGGGAATTGTGCAGAAATTCAATTTTCACCATACAGCCAAATGGTATATGCACCAACCTAAACGTGTCCTTATAATCGTAGCACAAGACAATGCCATTAGAACAAACTATATAAAGGCAAAAATAGATAAGATGCAGCAGAATAGCAAGTGCAGAATGTGTGTCAATTTTAATTGGCCATATGTTTATGACCTACTGATTATTATGCCAAAGGGCCGTTAGTTTGCTTATTCTGTATCAAGTGGATAGCGAAAGAAAATACACAATTATCCTTTGAACATACCTCGTATCTGTTGACAATATACGCTTTACACATGCATTGCAATATACCTCTGCCTTGACAAAACATTGTTTTTTTTATCTAATCCAAACACAAACATGAGGTTATGCTAAAATGATAACGGGTGAAACAATCAACATTTGCAGATTATTTAGATACAAGGTTCTGGGTTGTCATCTGGACAAATTGTAAGACATCTTGGATAGTAAACTCATCAAGCAGAAGGAAAACCCAGCATTCAAATCAAATATATATATAAATTGATCTTGTGCTCCATCCTGCTCATGACAGAGTTTGGTTAAATAAACCTTTCATTCCAATCTAAGCAGTCTCAAAGAGTCATATGTAGCTTAAATTCGTCAATTCCCTGAAATAAATCTTTTTTTTTTTTTTTTCAAATGTTTAGGGTTGAAATAGGACCTTCATTTTTAAAGTTCGAAATTGAGTTTTTAAAGAATTGCCATAATTTAAGGACTAAAATCAATTCAAAGGCCTAAGTGCGCGTAATTGTAACACTGCTTTAATTTCAAGTCTCTGAAATTCCTGTTTATTCTGAATTATTGAATACACAAAATACTATTTGATATTAACGAAAAACTGCCTGATGCGGAAAGGCGCTTTCTGCCTCCGTTGATTACCCCTTTATTCTGACCTCATTAACATATCCCAGCATCGCTCCCACTTTTTGAAAATTATTTTTAACGATCTCTATCAACAGTCTCCTAATGGTCTCTTTAGTCTCGTTCACAGCGTCTCAAAGAAAATGGTATCTTTTTTTTTTTTTAAAATAGCCAGGAGTTAAATAAAACCAAATCTGATTTCTGTGACGTTTTTAATTAATTATTTTTTTTAAATCGCAACCCTTAATCAGGAATGTGAGATTAATAGAATAAACGGACTCACTAAATAGGATCTCATTGCCTAGAGAAAAATAACATAGAAATGCGTCCTTTCACGCATGCGCACATGCATTATGAGTCGAACAGAGCCATTTGATTGGTTGCCGAGTTACTTTAATATTTTCCATCCGGTTATCAAGATTTTCAAAATGGCTGAATACATTCAAGACAAATCTTGGACCGATAAGATTCTGAAATTAGAATACCTGGTGAAACTGCTTACATTATTAAATGCTTTTTCTCGACTGTTAGTAATATTTAGTTTGCTAACACAGAAAATGTCTCTTAGAGTGGGAGAGAAGTGTTGTGTGTATTTACCCAAACACTCCGCCAAGCACAGGATGTGACATAAGGTCAATTTTAAAGGAGTGTATAGGTAAAGCCAGTGAAAAGAAACGCTCCAATTTCACCTATTCATCCCAGGTTCAAAATGTAAGCAACGCAAAATATTGCGAAATAATAGAGGTATATAATGAGATGACTTCACCCAGGGAAGGAAAGCATACTGGTGTTATCTGATTGATAGACTGTTCGATAAACCAGGATGTTTATATATATATATATATATATATATATATATATATATATATATATAGAGAGAGAGAGAGAGAGAGAGGGGGGAGAGGGGTAGAGAAAGAGAGAGAAGAGAGTTTCAACACAAGAATTATCAAGCATCATCTCAAAAATATAGAGAAATACAGATATATATATATATATATATATATATATATATATATATATAGATAGATAGATAGATAGATAGATAGATAGAATATCCAATCGATAAGTAAGGGATAATTCTATTTGGGATCAGTATATCCACAATACATGCCCATGCAAATGCACACCTATATATTTGTACAAGAATTATTTAAAGTCCGTAAAAGAGATCAATGTAACATTATTAATAATTCTATTATATACAGAGCAATATGTATACTGCAAATAAGAATTTAAAGACCAACAGACTGTGTAACTGAAGACTAGGGGAGGCTTTGTTGTAACCACCGAAAACAGATGGAATTATACGAGTCTGGAAGAAAAAGACGGATTTAAGAAGACCGTAATGATGATAAAGTCCTCATAATAAAACGAACATTATCTTTGTTAGGTGGCTCAGATTCAACCATTTGAATAACCGGTACTAACACACAATAAGGCGCAATTCGAATTGGATTTTACGTATAAATAGCATTAGATATCGGAAACTCCCGAAGTATCCTAACACTTGTCTTACCCTAGTGTCTCAAAGTTATTACGTATTTCCGTGAAATGTAATGCTTTTTATACGTATTATCTCTTACGTGCTATTGTGCATTTGTACCGAATGAACTTTGCAGTAACAATATAGAAGACATTCCAAGTAAATCAACAATATTGGCTTCTGTGTTTAAAATAATGTTTATTGTCCATTATTCATTTCCCACCAATATTTGCCTTTTTCTTCCGTTGTCATAACCAATAGCTATTATTTCCTAACAAAGGTCCTCCAAAAATCCGAGCTGTTGTTTGCTACTAAAAACTATGGATTTGTGGGATATCTGCAGTAAGTTAGCACCTCAAAGGCAGAATGACAACTGAAGAAATTTCGCCTGTGCTCAAAAAGACTTGACGCGCCTTAAATTAATATATATATATTATATCATTTAACCAACCAGAATGATTCCCGCTGAAAATAAAAGATTTAGAATCGAATCCACTTTTGCCAAAATTGCGGGTATAAATAAAACCAGAATCTTCCGGCTTCACCACCGCCAGAATCACTCGCGGTTTCACCATACCACTCCAGTTACCTGAACTTTGCGACGTCAAAACCGCTGACACACTTGCTTTATCACATAATAAGCCAATCCTTTTCCATGCGCTGATCAATACTCTCCTTGTAAGCAGATAACGTGGAGCCAACTTTCCACTGTAAGATCTTTAATCTCTTTCCCATTTGAAATTACAAATACATACAAACACATCTACAAGGACATGTATCGAACTAGGAACATTGTGGTTTCTAGCCGAACGCTCTACCGACTGAGCTAACCCCGTCCTTAAAGAGTACCCATCAAACCCGTAACACCCTATTAATCTACGTAATATGTAGTGGACAACGTATGATAGACTACAATAATGGTTTGTTGGTTGGATTTTACGGTACTTCAACCATTATTTGGTTATTTCATGTCGAAAACGTTTAGTTTTATTTATTTTTCATGGGTATTCATTTTTTGAAACTCAATTTTTTTAAACTCAATTTTTTAAAACACATTTTACTATTTAAACCATAAATGAGACGCTAACAGGTACTACCACTTCGGGCCAGGGAATCTGGGACTAATAATGATGAAGGAGTACCCCACATTCAACAGAGCTCCAGAATAGGAATATCACCATCAGATAGTTTTTACCGTTATACACAGGGCAACAAAGCCCTCACCCACCACTTTCTAGCATATATATGATAAAAAAGGTTGGGGCTTGACCTAAGGGCGATAGGGTCCAGAAAATCTTATAAATGCTAGGGCTTGAGTGCCCAAACGACCGTCTAGCCTGAGTAAGGGCTAAAGTGGAGTGTTGCATGTCATGCTCTGCTCAGCCATCAATAATGGCAACAATTAATCTTGTTTTACCTGCTAGAAGAATAATAGAGTCACCAATAATGCAAACATTAGAGTGAATTAATGTTTGGAAGTATTTGTTTAATAAACCATAATCCTGATATTACCGTTTGCATAAACAGCTACTTAATAATAAAGTTCACAATAGAACCGAGAATAAAGACGTAAAAAGAATAAACATTGGATATTCTAAAAACAATCACTTCAACATAATATAAATAAGTGTGTTAAAAACAGAAACAAATAAATGTATATCTTGATATGATATGTGTTATGAATCAAATTTATTTTTATATCATTTTTTGGAAAATGCTTTATAAGAATAAATCTTTAGAAGTGCATTATATATCCGACTATTTATAAGAACGGATCAGATATTGGTTTACTGGCGCCTTCTATGATATTTGTCTGGGCAGATGGCATTACGATATCGTTCTGAAAAGCGACTTTCAGTGCGTAAGGTTTATTAAAATGGCTTACATACAGTTTTACCCTTTCTAAAAGCGCCATGCACTTAGGGCTGCTATTCTCTAGAGTCAGGGTGATTCAATGAGGAGTGCTAAGCTCTTTGAAGACAAGTAACTTTAGATAAAAAGCAAATGTTCAAATGCTGCTTCTGTTGATACTACTTGTACGGTCAATGCCATTAATTGTTTTGCTGAACTAAAGTCGGAAAAATGCCACACCCTAGAAAATAATAAAAAGTTATAACGTATTGTCATATCAAACGAGAACAAGATATGCACTTCAAAAGATTTCCTCTCATTGCTAGACATAGAGATGAGATCTGTTGATAATATTTTAACGAAGATCTTTGGGAAAAATGCAACAAAAAATCATTGAACAGAAGAAATCTATGCTAAATTGAACTTTGTGGTAGAGACAAGAAAATTCTTTGTTCCAAATTCAATATGATTGAATGCAAAATACGGCGCTAAAATCTACATATGAGAATGATAAGAAGAAGAAGAAGAAGAATAGCTCGAGTTGCAAATGGATAGAAATTCATAAAAATAAAATAAAAAAAGAGAAAGGGAAATTATGGAATATGAAGGTTAATGGAGTTCGGGCTTTGAAAACCGGAGCAATTCTATTCTGAAATAGAAATATTGAATATAAAATATCTTTAGAATTTTCTTTAACATTCAGTTTTCCATATTATTATTATTATTATTATTATTATTATTATTATTATTATTATTATTTCACTCTTTGTGAGTTTTTCACACCAGCGTAAGCTTTCGCTGGAGTCTGAGTGACAGCAACTCTCTTCAGGTCTCCTAGCCTCTACCGAGTATTCTAGCTGATCTCAACAATGCTGTTGTCTTGATGGACTCAATTCTTCCTCTGATTTCCAGTTCCTCTAAACGTTTGGGACCGTTCTAAGTACACCAATTACAATTGGAATCACTTTCACTCTCATATTCCATAAATAATGCAATTCTATGACAAAATCAAGGTACTTGTGTATCTTTTTGTTTTCTTATATTATTACCATTGTCATCTGTTTTTTCTTTATTATTATTATTATTATTATTATTATTATTATTATTATTATTATTATTATAAGTAGTATTAGTAGTAGTAGTAGTAGTAGTAGTAGTAGTGTTTGTATCATTAGTATAACTTTTTTACTCCATTTTTACATATCTTTTTATATATTTGTTATATTTTCACTGAGGTCAGAGCTACAGTAAATCTCCACAAGTCACCAGGATCCTTCTAAGTATTGTCACTGATCTTAACAATGCTGTGATCTGGATAGTGTTGATTTTTCATCTGATCCTCACCCACACAGTCTTCTTTCCAGGTTTTAGGGGATCTATCCAATAGTGCTAACGGAAATTGGTATCCGGATAACTTTCATGTTTCATTGTAACAATTAACGTAGTACAAAAACGAGCGAGTAGGGAACATATATGATGCAGCTTTTCCTGGTGTTTTATGCTTTAAAAACTCACCATTCAATATATTGGTGTTTACCAAGAGGCAAAAACTAACCTCTGGCATCGATAGGAATCACATAAATATTTCAGCTATGAGGCCGTTCAACTAAAAAGATAATTATTTACTAAACCCAAGTGAATTTTGTACAAGACCTCTCGCTTTTGTAAATTTCTCTTAACTATTAATTCATTTTTACGAAAGACATATATAAACACAACCTTTTCCTCGTTGTCTGAAATGGTGTAAATCGAAAAAAAAGGAAAAATTCTCCGGTCTTAGAAAATTCAACTTATTCTCTGTCTGGCTGCCACGATTTCGATGTCAATCATGTCGGCTGGGGCTGGAGAGGAGTAAGACCCCCACCCAGTGAGGCCTCCTGGTAGCCGTGGGTAGTGAGCCATTATGCTTAAGGGATGGATTCTAGTGGCTGAGCAGTCCATGACATGCAAAACTCCCCTTTGGCCCTTACTTAGGCAAGATGGTCGGTCGAAAATGCCCCTCCGATCAATCGGCTGATCACATCAAGCCCTAGATTTTCCCAACCCTATTGCTGTTATGGCACGCCCCAATACGTTTTATCATATATGTGCTAGAAGGTGGTGGGTGAAGGCGTTAATGGCCTGGGCATGACGTTAAACTCTATCTGACAGTGAAACCCCAATTCTGGAACTCTGGAACTCTGGGTAATGTGGAGTACTTCTTTATCAACATTACTCTCAGGTCCACTCTGATCCGAAGTGTTTGTACCTGTTAATGTCACATCTATGGGTTAAATAAAACAAAATCAGTTCTAAAATGCGTTAAAAAATTGAGTGTAATAAAAAACAATTGATTACATATCAAGAATGGATAAAACAAAACATCTTGGGTATAAAATGAGCCAATGGGTTGACATATCGTAAAATCCAACCATCGAACCTCGCAATCGTTTTCAATATAAAACATTTGTCATCTGCTGCTTGAACTATTAAAGTATGTCCAACTGATAAGATTCACACCTTTTATTTGTCAAAATTCAAAAGACCTTTCAATTTATCAACTTATAGAAGGAAAAAAATAGAAGGGGGAAATAAAAATTTGTTTGTTCTGCTTATGATCAGTCTTTCGATCTCTAGTCTGTTTAAATTGGTTTGGTTTCTTTGCACAATTATGGGGTTTCAAGTAAATGTTCTTTGATGATGGGGGTGCAAATAGAAGCGAGTCAAATGCCTTATTCGCAGGCTACAACACTGTCGTCGTCGTCTACCAGCAGTTGAAGTTGCAACACTGTTACTGCCGTCACCCCACTTTTACTTATACTGCCGTTTCCCCTTATCATCCGGGCATATCAGGCGAACCTCGCACCCGTGCACACTTCTCGTGTATTCGGCTGGACGCATGTGGGCCCCAACATCTGGGCACCTGAATTGCACCTCGCGTCCATCCAGTGCCTAAATCTCATTTCTTTGCATTCCGGAGGGCGCGGGTTCGACTCTCTCTCTTTTTTCCAAATGAGTACGGTGGTACTCGTTCTCCGTCACAAATGTCATTTCAAATTAAAACTATACACTTCTGTGTTGCAGCATTTTCAAGTATTGGGATCACTTCAAATTGGGGTATTTTGGTTCTTGATATGATATGAAATCTTTACTTTTGCTATAGAGTATTGTCCTGATATTATGTTTTCTGAATGTTATCTGTTCAGGCCGATGAAATATGGATTACACGGACAATATTTTCCTGACAACGACCTTGTCATCGTTTCTATGAAAGAGTTGCTCCCTTTCTTATTGTGCAGACCCTTCGAGCGCATTATACAGTTGGACTCATGGCGCAACGGATATAAGGGTTGAGTTAATACAGTTCTAAGTGACAATCATCTGTAGGTCGCAGGTTCAATCCTGGCCAATGGCTATAATAATATAGAATATTTAGCTCAATATTGTACCTGGTCACAGAATGAGAATAGTCTACCCCGGTGAATTGAATAAAGAGTTCAGCTCGAAGTTTCGTGAAGGTTTCGGATTATGACATGCAGGCTCCAGAGTTCGACAAGAAGGTTCCCTATTTCGAGACGGTTGCTGTATTCGACAAGAATCACCTGAAAAAGGACGGAGGGCACATTGGCTGAAACGTTGTGTATATAACATTACGGATGAGAACAATAGTACGAAAAATTTAAATAACATAAATTATTGTGACAGAGAACACGAGGTGAGTGGCGAACGTCAAGGCCTGCCGTATTCTCGGAGGAAGCGGGCTAGGCTTTGCCTGACATGTCGGACTGTAGAATCGAACCCGCTTCCTTCAGAATGCAAACATTGTCACCGAAGTCGAGAAGCTACAGTCCCGGGTGTAAGCGCCAGTGCCCGGAAGATAGCTATGATGATTCCGGCGGTCGGGTTTGGCTCGAGAATCTCGTGCGTGGGATGTTGAAGGAAAATCTTGCATAAATAGAAATGGGGTGACGACAGCAGCAGTTGCGATTTTTCAGCTACTGAAGATATTGAGTTGGTGATTTTACGACGACGACGACGACGACGACGGATTTCTTGTGCTATAGATTTTGTGACGGCGAGAGGGAGGGGGGGGGGCTCTCTTCAACAAGTCGAATTTATTTTTTTCCCTCTATTTTTTCTTCTTTTTCATTCCAGAATTATCAAGCCTCATCTAAAAAAATTCGGACAAATCGCATTATACACTGTATGATGAGATTTGTCTGAATTTTTGAGAACCTCTATAATATACAGGTGCATCGCTAATATAAATGCATAGCCACTTGTGGTAAATAATGAAAATTATTGCCGAAAATCTCTTTTCTATAACGGGATTAATTCGTTTCCAGTATCTGCACAAATAAGTAAGTTCCAATACTTCGGGGCAACTTTCATGATCACTGTATTTTTTAAAAAATTTGATTAGATATATTTTATCGTATTAAAATCATATAAATAGGATTATATTACATAGGCCTAAGTTGTATTCCAGAGCATTCTAATAACTTTAAGAAGTTATTTATAATAAATAGAAAAATAAAATAATAAAAACTTTAAGAAGTTATTTATTTTAAATAGAAAAATACGACTGAAGTGAAAATAACTCATATAATTTCCGTCTAAGATATAATTTGATAAATTATATTTGAACGGAAAGTTAATATATTTGGAAGTTTTGGTGCTCTAAGAATTTTGAAGAGATAACAAAATAAATGTAGCAAAGTTGGTTCTCTTGAAAGGTGAAGAAGCAAAGAAAAGTTGAGCTGACAAAGAATTGACTAACGAGGTTGTTACTTGATCTCGATGACAAAGAACAAACACGTTATTACAATTTCGTTACCGCATTCATTTATACTAGCAGGACCTGTCGATATACCACAGTATGATAATTTAATTATTACAACGTTTGATATGTTTACGTAAGAGCTATCGCTAAATCGTTCAATTTGTAAAAACTAAAATAATCTTATAATATAGTACCGAACATGATTTACAATAGAGTAATTTGACCGTACCCTCTCTCTCTCTCTCTCTCTCCTTCTCTTTCTCCCTCCCCTCTCTTTCTCTCTCTCTCTCTCTCTCTCTCTCTCTCTCTCTCTCTCTCGAATAACCCACGAGCCTAGAAATAAATAAACAGCCCCTTGTGACTATACGACTTGAGTATGTTGTTGAACTAACGACGACTACTACTAAACAACTACAACTACAACTCGAACTTGGCCCTATGCAACACTGGGTCATATACGTCAATCCATTTTCACTTAGTGCTAATACCCTTGGGAAAGGTATGAATCCTACTCTCCCTCCAGTTATGGGTAAATAGTAGGGCAGACTGGTCTCTTTAACCTTGGTTAAGCAACCAGTCTAGGAGAAGGAAAACTCTGAATTCACACCTGTTGAACTCCGCTTAAGAAATTGACCTTGTGTCACATCCAGCTCGTGCGGAGGGGTTGGTAAATATATATACTTCAATCCATATTTTATTATTGGCTATGACCTTCGTAAGTTATAATGCCTTTATGTTCCTTACGGAGATGACTCTACTGCATCCAGTTACCGTTCCACTCTCCTTCTGCGTACAAATTATCCAGCAATTCTTCTAATATTCCAAACATCTGCCAAAAACTTTGGAATGTTCTTGCAAGACGAGTCAATAATCCAAACCTAATCATAGGTATGATTGATTGATTGATTAATTAATTATAACATGTCAATTCTATGCCTATTGATGAGGTTGGTTGGATGGATTTTACGGCATGTCAACACTTGTTGGGTTATTTTATTCCGAAGACATTTTGTTTTATTCCTTCATGTTAGGTACTGAAAATTCTTTTTTTAAACTCAATTTTTAAGCACATTTTTAAAACTTATTTTTTGTTTAAAACATAGATATGACCTTAACCGGTACTACCACTCCGGATCAGAGTGGACCTGAGAGTAATGGCAACGAAGGGGTAATCTACACTCAACAGAGCTCCAGAATTAGTACTTCATCATTAGTTGTAGTTTAACGTCATACTCATGACCCAGCCAACGTATTCTACGACATACATGATAAAAAGGATTTGGGCTTGCCATAAGGACAATAGGGTTGGGACAATCATATAGGTGCTAGCGCTTTATGTGACCATATTTTTGATCGGTCAAGCTATCCTAAAACTGTCACACATCTAAGATCGACTGTCGAGCCTAAGTAAGAGATAAAGTAGTGAGTGTCATGCCATGGACTGCTCAGCTACCAGGGTTTCATCCGTAAGCATCACTGATCACCTCCTACAGCTAACAGGTTGCCTCATTGCAGAGGTGCAGTTGGTGTATTCTACAGCCTTAGCTGACATGGCAGCCTAGTAATTAGGGGATCACGTTCATTGTATGTTTTTTTTAGTTTTGTGTATTTGTTTCTTCAGAGTATTTTTCAACCAAGTTATCAACTCTTCCAATCAAATACAAATAATTATATGGTATCAAATAATTATTCATATTTAATAATAATAAAAAATTGCACACATTTATATGGTATCAAGTAACTGAGGATGCTAATCCCAACTAAACATTTATTGCTTACTACTTTCTCTCGCTGCACTGTTCAATTTATCTGAACTTCGTACTTGTTACGTTGCAATACTCACGGTACTAAAACTCCGATAAAAAATCACAACACGAGAAACATGTCGTCACAACTCCCAGCCTTTATTAACGTGCTCGTCTAGTGGCTTCTACCAGGGAGGAGGGGAGGCAGAGAGAACGAGAGAGAGAGAGAACACTACTAGATTACTCCTGGGCTCTAATCAGGTCTGTACACTAGGCCCGCCACTGGCAAAAAGAGGACGAACCCTTTCTTTCTTCCCCCACGTCACCACGTGACTTCCGGTCAACACCCGACTTCCGCTTGCCCCTCAATTCTTCGTTCGGGGTCACGCTACGGTCAAAACCATCGCTCTCCTCTTTTGGGTCATCACTATTTTTTAAGCCTTTGTTATTTATTCCTCCTCCTTCCATTAGCAGTTCTGGCTCACAAGGGTCATATTGCTACAGTACTCACTAGAACGATTCTAGTTCACTTTAGTGCTTATATTTTTTATTTAACTAGTTCTTTAAATGTTCTTTTAAAGATATACAATTTACTTCCTTTTTACCATAATAGATAAGTGTTTCTATATTTTTCAAATGTCATAAAAAGTATAACATTTTAACATACGTGTTTAGGTGAACTTTTGTAGTCAAATGTCACATTTGACTACAAAAGCCATAAATGCTCTCATGTAGAGATACATTTTCTCACTTTTAGTTGGAAAATTAATGTAGATATTTTAAACGCCTTGCCCCAGATTTATAAATATTTTACAACCTCTTTTAAAAAAGGGTGAGAGAGAGTTAAATCAAGATTATTATACTTTTTACATATTGAACTATTAAGCAATAGCTCTTAAGTAAACATATCAAACCTTGTAATAATTATATTATCATACCGTGGTATATCCACATGCTCAGCGAGAATCTTAATATGTTCTTTAAGATGTGTTTCGTAATAGCTATCCTAAAACTGTCACACATCTAACGCGCATATCAAATATGTTAGGAATCTGATTCTTCATCTCCAGTTTTATGAATTATTATCTTTCCTCATTTTCCTCATCTGCAAATAAGCTGCATTCCGATAAAAGAAGATCATCAGCAAATGAAGATAGAGACTAATTAGATCCTAGAACAATCCGTTACACAATGACACATATTTCTTTTTGTACAATCATTTGTATTGGTTGGTTGATTGGTTGGATTTTACGGCATGTCAACCCATTGGGCCATTTTATGCCGAAGACGTGTTTGTTTTATTCATTCTTGATGGGTACACAAAAAAAAAAAAAACATTTCATTTAAACACATGTTTTTTTCTATTTCAGCCGTAGATTGTACCCTAACAATAATACAACTTCAGGTCAGAGAGGGTCTGGAAATAATAGTGATGAAGCAGTACTCCACACTCCCCAGAGCTACAAAATTGGAACTTCACCAGGAAGAGTTTAATGCCATACCCAGGACAATAAGACCCATAGCGACCCCATTCTAGCACATATATGATAAAAAGGGTTGGGGCTTGCAATAAGGGCAATAGGTTTGGGACAATCATATATGTATTACAGATTGACGTGGCCAGCCGATTGACCGGAGGTGGCCTCTCAGACCGCCCGTCTAGCCTAAGTAAGGGTTAAAGGGAAGTGTGGTATGTCATGGACTTGCTCGGCCACCAAGGTTCCATCTTGAAGCACCATGAATCGCCACCCACGGCCAACAGGTGGTCCCATTAGGGGTATCTTATCCATCTGGATAGGTGCAATCGGTGTATTCTAAAGGCCCAGCCAACAGGGCTGATATCATTTGTAGATAGAAAATCTACTTTAAAATGTCAGTTGTTTGACATTAACACTAAAATTTGACACATTTAGTATATTTGTTCTTTGACCTGTCGCTTTGTGGTTTAGAATATACTGACTGCACATCTGTAAAGGGTTAAGTTCCCCACCGCAATGGGGCCAACTGTTTGCTCTGGGTAGCGAACCCTAATAAGTCCAATGTTTCCGTATGTCACACGTGGTGTTTGCCGCATTGTCTGGTCATGGTAATTTGATTGTATATATAATTTCCTCTATATATTTTATTTAAGTAAATTCGTTAAATATATTTAACACATCTCATATATTCATAGTTTCGTAACAATACATATTTTTAGAAGTGAGATGCATTTCTACAAAAACGATTTGCCTTCCAAAATCCTTATCACGTATTTGAAAAGTATTAATAATACTTTGAAATAAAAAATAACCAAAAAATATTTTTATGGTTTCGTTGATGATATCTTGTCTCTTCAATGGAGATCCCATTACAAATGATATCATCGACTCTATATCATGCAATGGTCAGGTTAACTTAACTTCAAACTAGCAGATAACGTCTCCATTTCCTCTCAGCGCCATAGCATTTCATAAATATATATTGTTATATCAACATATCACTAAAACATGAAACCAAAACAGAAAAATAAAATAAAATAAATCTTACGAGGGTTCAGTAAATATCAGCTCCGATATACGTCATATTTTGTATTGCAAAATAAGCATTATTTGTATTGAATTAGTTTATATTTAATACGTAAAAAACCACCAGCTATTTTTCTCGTATCAGAAACATGAGTGAAAAGCGGCTTTATGATATTTCAATTCAAGGTGAACAACAATGGTGAATTTCTGTGTGTGCAGCTAACTGAATGCGTTATGTTAGGTTTGTTGAAAATCATATAATGTATAATGACATGTAAACCTTAGAAAATAACAATGCCCAGCAAAGATATTGAACTTATTCGTCGGCAAAAAATAAAATAAAATAAAGTAAAATAGTAATCCATTAATCAATTGTAATCATTTACAAAACATATCCGAGTTTGACACATGGCCAAATGCATGGGCAACACAGCGAGACGCTTGAGTAAGTATCAAGTAACATTTACAATAATAGCATGTGGATATACCACAGTATGATAATTTAATTCTTAAAATGTGTGATATGTTTACTTAAGAGTTATTGCATAATACTTCAACATGTAAAAAGTATAATGATCTTGATTTAACTATCCCTCTCACTCTTTCTTTCTTTCTTAATTTCTTTTCATCTTTTCATTATCTTCGACTGAAAGAGATTAGCGATATCGTATCTGCGTACTCTATTTTCACAATCTCTCTTTCTTTCTATCTTTCTTACTTTTATATCTTCTTATTCTGTAGCATGTCCCTTCTCTCCCCTTTCTTTCTTTTCAGTTTTCTTTTTAATTCTAACAATTCCTGGGCGATAACATTCGTTTATTTTCATCAAGGCAATGTGTTGTTAAGAAATAGTCTGTTATCAACGCATTGTTGCAACCTCCTTCCTTGAGTTGTGGAAGGAAGAGGCTAACTCAGTCGATGAAAGTGGTGAGTCTTTCTTCTTACCTTCTCCTGATGTTAATCAACACATAGCTAAAATTAAAAGTGACAGGACACTTGTACGTTTTATTTGAAATCGGTCAGTAATATTCTTGTTTCCGTTTTTAATAACAAACATTTGTTTTTGATATGTATTCAATGGCTTTTAGTTGATAATAAAGAAATTAATGATAGCAATCATCACTTTGTTTTGTTAATGTAGGAGAAAGATTTAAAAACTTGGTTTTCATATGCAGCCTTCATGACAGACATATGTAATCAATGTGGCTCTCTTGACATACATATGTTACCCTAGGGACCTACTCAGTTTGACAAGCCTGGACTAGGCAACAGTCTAAGCATTGAATTTCTTTATTTTTTCTACACAGGTCAGTGCCACTAATTGATGATATTTGATCAGCAGATTTTAGCGACACAAGAGATTGGGCAATTTCAAACCCCTCCATTCCCATCAGACCTGGCACCATGTGATCTTTAGCGACACATGGAGATGCGCCATTTCAAACCTCTCCATCAAAAATTGCACCATGTGATTTTTTATTTAATAAACTGCAAATTCATCTCGACAGTAAGATCTTAGAATTTTGAGGACATTAATAGGAAATACAAGAGCGCCGCTTGACACAACTCAAGAAATGAAACATCGCTAATTTAACGATATGAATTTCACGAGAATTTTCTAGGAGAGAATTAACGTTTCATTCATTGTTCCTTTTTCCTTTGGTCAATAGCGCCAATTTGAGTAAAGCTCATACTGTGATTTTTCATGTATACCCTTGGGAAAGGTATTATACGACTGCTCTCACTCCATCTATGGGTAAATAGCGGGGCAGACTGTGATCTTTAACGTTGTCTATGTAACCAATCTAAGAGAAGGAAAACTCTGAATTCAAACGGGTGAAATTCGCTTAAGTGTCAATACGTCTTTCAAATCTTCCGGTATCTTCTTTTTATCATATTTTTCAATATATTTGTTTTATCATTTCTTATGCTTTATATATTCTTGTTTCTAATGAAGCAGTCTCTGGAAAAAGACGTTATCTTAGTCAAGTGTAGTAGCCAACTGCTTATTACTGGGTAAATCCTGCTTTGATAGCATTACCTCATTCACACATCAAACTACAACATATATATCCGTATATGTTAGTGGGATTTAGAATACGTTTGCTTCATCCCCTGCAGAAAGTTAAGACACCCCCCTAATGAAATGGATATCCTGGTTAAGACACTAAACTGCATTTGATTGTGGGTATCCAGTTCTGGAGATCTGGGAAGTGTGGAGTTCATCCCCATTAATAACATGTCCATTCTGACCAAGAGAGTTAGTATCTGTTAGCTGCCTATCAATAAGACAAGTAAATCTTTTTAAAAATCATTTGTATTCGTGTGCATAAAAACTCTTAAGAAACGACACAAAAATGTGAATTTACATATATATTTAGCAACCCCTCCACACGAACAGGATGCGACACAAGGTCAATTTCTTAATTCAGGTTTGAATTCAGAGTTTTACTTCTCCTAGAGTAATTACCTAAACAAGATTAAAGAGCCCAGTTCGCCCTACTATTTACCCATAGCTGAAGATAGATAGATAGATAGATAACAGCCTCGTCCATGATTTGAACCTGGGTCTATTTCTTATGAATTACACCCCGCGCCACAAAAGGTGAATATAAACCTACAATGAACGCAATTTCCTTGTAGGCATGAAATAGCCATTGATGGCTCGGCATGCCGTTAGAATCAATATATCATCTAATAGCAGCCCATTTGATCAATGAATTCTTAGATTTCGGAAATTCGTGGCTAGTACATATTCTAATGTTTACGGTAAGAGTTTTTCATTACCTAAATTACAAATTACTTTTTTTATGAAATAAGTCTAAAATCCAAATGACTGCTGAAGTATAGATTGATTGATTTGTTCACTAAATAAAAAAAGATTCATAGTCATGACACCCATGAAATATTTTATACTATCTTTTTTACAAAAATAAAATGTTAAAAAAAATAACTAAAACAAACGAATAAAAAAGACCTATGTCCATTTCGCACTCATTTAGTATAATTCAGTCTATCAAAAATGTCCTTTTCTTTTCAACATGTTTTTAACATTTTGGCTTTATTGGAATTTAGGAAAGTAATTTAACCAAGCTGAAAAACTCACAAAATTAATTCCGATTTTTCTCTATTCGTCGTTTCGATTAAGCGGTAATAATAGCAATTTCTGTGTCCTCTATACATGTGGCTAATTGACAAATTTAGCTAATATACAGCATTTTTTTTATTTCTTTCACGGAAAAAGGTTTAAACATTTAAAGAAATAAAAAAGAATGGTGTGTTAAAAATGAGACTATGTTTCTCAACTAATTCGAGGGTAATTATTGTAGAGATTTTTTCTTTTAGTTAAAAACAGATGTGAATGCCGTGATATTGTACAGGGGTTGAATGCAATTTGCAAATGAAAAAAATAGGATTATATATATATATATATATATAATATATATATATATATATATATATTATATTATATATATATGGGTAATTCCATGTCAAATCATCCAGGCAATGTCACCCACCCCTTCAGTTTTTCTGAAATTTGTATAGGTGTGGACACTATGTTAAAGTTAGACAATCCCCAAATTTGAGCTTCTAATCCAAAAAATTGGCGGAGTTATTGTCGATTTTTAGCTCTCCAAATTTGAGGGGGTCATGAATAATTGCGACTTTGTAATGAATTTTAAAGAAGATTCATTAATAATTTATGGAGAAAAATCTGCCTATATTTGTTCAGGGATATGAAGAATAGGAATAGGTATTAAAAAAAGAGGGGAAGTTGATAGATACAAAGATAATGGTTAGATAGATTGTGCAGGTGAGAGAGAGAGAGAGAGAGACGATGTTAAAGCATGTGAAAGAGAGGATGACTTTTTAGATACGGATGTAGGGAGATCTCTGGTTTAGATATAGATAGTAATAGATATATAGATATTTATAGATACAGTGATAGTGGTTGAAAAAAGATGGGAGAGAGATGACTGGTTTAGATTATATGTTGAAAGAGATTGACAATTTTAGATATGAATAGAGATGCTGGCTGAAATAGATGTGAAGAGAGTAGATGGCTGGTTGAGGACAAGGATGGAGGAGAGATGTCTGGTTTGAGAAAGATGTGAAAAGAGAGGTTCGGTTTAAAGAGATGGCTTATATAGTAGGAAGGACTAGCTTCTTTAATCTTGTTCGGTACCAAGTTTAGGTAGAGGGAAAACTGAATTCAAGCCTGAGAAACTCCGCTTAAGAATATTGAACCTTGTGTTAACATCCTACTTCATGCGGAGGTGTTGGTATATATATATACACCAAACACTCCCGCATGAGTAGGATGTGACACAAGATCAATTTCTTAAGCGAGTTTCTCAGGCTTGAATTCATTACTCCCAGGTCCACTCTGACCCGGAAGAGTGGTAGTGCCTGTAGGGTCCCATCTATGGCTAAATTTAGAAAAAATGAGTTTAAAAGAATGTTTTTAAAAAAATTTTTAGTTAAAAACTAAAATTGAATACCCATTAGAAGTTCAATGAGTATAACTCCAGTTCTTATATAAACATTGAGTTACTTAAAGGATAAATACCCAATGCAGAACATTTCAGAGGGATAATGACAAATGCGTTAATTAAAGACATACAACATTTTAATTTATATACATATGGGGGAATTAGGGTTCCACAGGCTATTACAGCGTCACAATTGTCCAAATACCATGCCAGAAGGTATTCGGAAAGACAAAAAGAGGTTGGAAAACCATTTACTGTTATGGGGTCTGGACCAAAAGGTTATGCACCATGTGTAGTGCTGAGGAGTAGTGTGATGAGCACGGTCTGTCCTCGTTCAAGCCAGCTTTGTAAAAGAGGCTGATATTTTGGGGTTCCCTCATCATGTGACCAAAAAAGGACTCCTGATGCAGAAGGGTTCCTCAAAAACACTGTGACAAGACAGGACTACTCCCTCTACATCATCATGATGATTGAAGGAAATGTCTTTGGCATGAAGTAACCCAAACAATGGTTGACATGCCACATAAAATCCAACCAACAAATGAACACCTCTTCATTGAACAAAAAAGTCATTGCCCTCACACTTAAAAGGCTGTAAAACCTTAAAGACAACATCTGGCAACTAAAAATCTAACACTACTTAATCTTATCATTAATTATTACCAATACACTAATTTGACGATTAAATCAATAATAACAAAAATCTAAACATAACATCTGGGTAATGTGTGTCCTGAATTTGACACTAAGTTGTATTGAGTGGTGAGGCACCAGTTCTGGAGATCAGAGGAGACATTTTATTGCCGGGTAATTTAAGGACAAATCATCCTTCAAATTTTGTCCAGGTGTGGATTATGTTAAAGTTAGACAATCCCCTAAATTTGAGCTTCCAATTCTAAAAATTGGTGAAGTTATATCAATTTATAGCTCTCCAAATTTGGTGTGGTTCGCGAAAAATGGTGACTTTTTGTAATATATTTTTATCTGTAAAATGAGTTCTAGAGCTTCCCTACTCCTAAAAATTGGTTTATAAAAGCATTTTTGCCCAAAAAATCCAAAAATATTATCCAAAAGTCTTACAGTTAACCAATTCTAAGAAAACCAAAGCTACAACATCAGTCAAAATTTTGCAAATCAAAAATCATTAATACTTAGAATATATATATTATATAATATATATATATTATTATATATATAAGATAAACCTACATGAGTCAGATAAACCTACTAAAAGTTTCGCTAAGTGCTCTTCAGGGCTAAGACCGACTAAAGAGTTTTGGAGCAAACTCACATATACAAACTACACCCTGGCACAAAAGACTAAACTAACCAATAAAGAAAAAGACGGAACACCGTATAAATCTATTATTTTATTCATTTATCTTCTTTTTTTTTTCTTTTTTTTTTAATAAGAATTAAATTGAATCCTACTACTTCAATTCTAGTATGCACCTTAAACCACATAAACGTCTTACTATTCACGAAGAAGCCAAGGTTTTTTATGTATACAATTATTGAGAACCTCAGATCTTTGATCTAGTAGTTCCCTATTTTTTAAGAGAGTAGCTAACAATTGCAAGTTTTTTTTCTGTTAAATAAATTGGCAATATTTATCCCCAGCTTTATATTTATACATTTTTTAATATATTATATATACAGCCTGATATAATCATTGGCTGACTAGTTATTTTCACAGTATGATATTCAATCTATGAATTTGACATTGGTTTTGGGTTGGGTTCGGTTTTGGGTTTATTTAATAGCCATATCAACCTTCTATTGTGTTCTCTCTCTAATGACAAATAACAAAAATTCTAAGAAAAGAAATTTGATATGTGAGTCCAACAAGAATTTTAAAAAAAAAAATATCTTCAGCACTGAAAATAACCCAAAGGCCGGTGACATGCCCATTAAAATCTTCTTTAATTTAAGTCTCTGAATTGTTCCTTAAATAATAGTTATATATATATAGTTGTGTGTGTGTTGTGTTATTATAATGTGAATGGTATTAAGTGTTTCTGGAAAGGATTCAACCAAAATTGAGACTCAAAACGATACATATAAAGATTGGGTATATATTTTTATATATGGAGCATTATAATGAATAAATATGGGTACAAGAAAATAATACTGAAAAAAAGTAGTAAGATGAAAATTCATATTTCAACTAGACCTGTATGTAATCATTATCCATTTGAAAATCAGACTTGAAGAGGCCAAAGAACCAAAATAAATGTATTCTCATAAAATATATGTGTGTGTGTGTCTCTCATCAAACTCACAGCGTTTGTGTGTGTGTGTGTGAGAGTTTCTTGGTGAATTGGAATCATCCCATGTTGCTGTGTGGTAATTCAGAATGGTCAGTCCTTTATTGGCGGCTTTTACTGTTGTAAAATGTGTTTTTAATGCCGGCATGTGAATCGCTGTTTAGTACGTAAGTAAATCTCACCATAACCTAATTTGTCTTTTTCTTTATTTCTATAAAAATAAAAAAAAAACAGACTTTTACTCTTATTCAACTTTTGTTCTCATCTTTATGGAGCAAATTGAAAAAGCATTTTATTCATAGAAATAAAAAAATCCAACATCAAATTTAATATCTTTATCTTATTTATTTATTGGAAACAATATTCTTTCAAGAAGGTTCCCCATTGGCATTTGTGGTTAATTGATGTTATAGTATACAGCAAATATATTCACCCCTCCAAGGTGCAAGTATTTTAAGGTTTAATGTAATAAAATATCGTATGTAAATTAGAAAGTCTAATAAGAATGCAGATAAAAGATTTGAAACAGTGTGCTGGGCAGATATAATTAGAGAAAAAATAGAAAATTAAACTTACTCTTCATCACTTGCCGTCTTTCATTGCCTTGAATTTACTTATCCTTAACTATTAGTTAATTAGGAAATAAGAAGATAAAATTACACTTTATTTTTTCTGTTAATGGATTTAATTTAAGATTCATTGGAAGATTTTTGCTTATATTTCATAAAATTTAAAACAAACAAGTTAGAAATAAATAATACTAAGCACATAATTTAATAAAAATTCACATTTTTAATATTCAATACGCAAATTGCCTTCCCGTTTTACACTGCAAACCGCTATTTTTGTATATATAATACACCAATAGCATGTATTAGTATGTAAGATATGGGACAACACTAATAAATAACGGTGAAGCAATTTTATTAAATAATTGAGTTTAAATATAAAATAAAATCATGAAGAATTGTGATGTAAATTAACTATTGTTAATTGTAACCGATTAGTAATTAAGTTTCGGTTACAGGGACAGAAAAACACACAATCTTCCATTATAATAAAGATATATATATATATAGTATATATATATATATATATATATATATATACACAACCCCCTTTTGCCACGAGCAGGTGTGAACACAAGGTAATTTCTTAAGCGGAGTTTAACAGTGCTTGGAATTTCAGAGTTTTCCTTCCCTAGACTAGTTACTTCGCCAGGTTAAAAGAAACCCAGTCTTGCCTTACTATAAAAAGATAGTGGGATTACATATCTTCCCAATAGATATATAGCATTCTATTGAACCGTCTCATCCAGGATTTTAAAATCTGTTTTTGGACAAGTTGTTCCTATTACTCTACCCATATCATCACACTAATTTCCATATTAGCACTCAACACAATGGAGAATATGCAAACATTTTTTGTTATTAGACTTTTCCTCATCGAAATATAATATATTCAGAAATATATGTATTATTTTCATGAATATATTGTATATTTTCATGAAATATATATATATATTTCATGTATCACAGTTTTCCACTAATAGCCTTGGGAAAGGTATGTATCCAACTACTTCTCCTTCCGTTATGGATAAATAAGATGGGCTTCTTTAACCTAATATTTTATGAAATATATTATATATATATAATATATAAAGAAAACCATAATGAGTCAGATAAACCTACGTAAGTTTCGCTTAGTAGCTCTTCAGAGCTTAAGATCTGCCTATGAATAGATTTGTGACAAAGGTCAACTTTGGCCAAGTATTGTATCAATAGTTTATTTTGGTTGGTAGGATTTATCTTAGCCTTTTCTTTTTTCCAAATTTTTTTTTCTCCCCAGTGAATGTTGATAGTATATTTTTACAATCAAACTATTGCCAGGTTTTTTCTCACCGCAGAGGGTTTTTATTGGTATATTATTTTATTATATATATTTCATTAGGAAAAAGTTCACAGCAAAAAGATGATTTTGCTTTTCTCCATTGTTGTGTGGCTATCTGAAATGCTACTTTCTTTTTAAGAAGCCAGTTGAAATGAATTAATTATAATAGGCAAATGACTAGTTTGTTAAGTTTTCACTTCTATGAAAAATGTTGTATTATATATTTATATATATTATATATATTATATATATGTATGTATTGTTGTGTGTGTGTGTTGTGTGTTCAACAGTGTATTGATTATCTGTTTATGGTAGGGCAAGATTTCTGATATTATTAAGAGAGTGCTCAATATCTGTGATAGGGCTTATGTTATATAATAATAATAATGAAGTGAATATATTAGTTTATTGCATATATATTCAGTTCCAATTTAATTAAATATTATACACACAAACTAATATATATTTATTTATCATTATTATATTATTACACACACACACACATATAATTTATATCATTATTTATATTATACACACACACACACACACACACACATATATTATTATTCATTATTATATTTATACACACAACAAACAACATTTAATTTTATCATTATATATTTACACACACACACCACATATATATATATTAAGAATATTTGACATCATATTTCAAACCATTCTACCTTCCAGCGTTCTTTCTTCAAATTTCAAATGAAACAGATGATAGAATAAGACTATCACAGTTTTTCTCGTTATTTTGTGGTAAAATTTTCTTTTTTTTTTTCTTACTCTTCCTTATATCAACAAATGCCCTGAAGAAAAGATCTACTTAAACAGAAATTGAATCACTGCAGCGTCGGCTAATAATCTTACCACTCATTTATTTAAACCTGTGTTTTTTCAAAATTTTCTCACTATACTAACATACAGTCGGATTCACTTCCATTTTCTCTTCATATAAATATAATAATTGCGTGTGTATTTTTACAATCACTCTGCTTACGAAATAGATTGTGGCACAAGGCAATTTTCTAAAGCCATAGTTCTCAACAGGTGAAATCACAGTTTTACTTCTCCTTAGACTGGTTGCCACACGCCAAAATGGGAAAAAGAGCCCAGTCCTTTTACTATTTATTCCATAACAGGGGGGAAATATATGCATACCCTTTCCCGCCAAGGGTTGGATGTCACTGTGCATAGGTTCTAAACATGCTGGACTGCACATTGTAGTAAGTGAGTTTGAACTCCTGTCATTGCTATTATGTCACTTTCAAGGACTTAATACCCTTTGGGAAAAGTATGAACCAAACCTCATCCCTGCCAACTATGGGTTAAATAGTACCACTACTGTTCTTCTTCAAGGATGGCTTGGGCATTAAAATAGCCACCCAAGGTTGGACTGCAACATTCGTAATAAGCGAGTTTCCAAACTCCAGTTTGAGCTATTATGTCACATTAGGAAAATATTAACACCCAACTACGGTTAATAGTACCGTTACTGTCCGTCTACAAAGGATGCTTTGGCATTAAATGATCCATGTAAGGTTGATAATATGCCATTTAAACAAAGAAACCAAATCAAACCAGTATCTCTCCTTTTTCTTTTTTTTTCTTTTTTTTTTTTTTTTTCTTTTTTGACCAAAGAACATTAATTGAGAAAAAGAACAAAATTCATTTCTCTGCCTCCTGATTTTCTATTTCTTCTGGAAAACGTTTTTTTTTTTTTTGTTTTTGTTTTTAAGTAGTTAAGAGCGTTTTAAAATCCAACCCATATTCTAGACGTTTTACTTCATTTCTGTCAAAAGTTCCAAACTTTTCTTTTTCCTTTTGAGACCCTTCTTTTTTTTTTTCTTTTTTTTTTTTTTGCTAAAAATATAAATATTCTAAAATTCCCCAATCATGCTTTTACTACATTTCCAGAAAATAGTCAGAAATTCCAGTCTTTTCCGACTTATTTTTATTTTTCTGAAAATGCAGCATCCTAATTCCACCAATCATTTTAGACTTTTACTTATTTCCATGGAAATAGTCATAAAGTTCCAGACTAATACCATTTTTATTCACCACACATATTTCACCATGCACTAATATGTTATATACCCCTTTCCCCCGAGTGTAAATAATCAATTTTATGGAAGGCGCGTTGGGCTAGGGTTAGAGTCATGGAAAATAGACTCGTCGATTTCAAGTTCCAGTTCCTAGGACGAAAGCTGTTGGCCATTTCACATAGCGGCTAATTTAACCCTTGGGGAAAGGTATTGAATCCATATATTCTCCCTCCAGATATGGGTTAAATAGCTAGCGGCAGACTGGGCCCTTCAGCCTTAGGGTAGGGTACACCAGCTCTAGGAAGGGATAACTCTGAATTCAAAAATTCCTGAGGTCGGTCGTTGATTGCGGTTTATTGGCAATCCTGATGCATCAATCTTTTCCTATCGACGTGTGACGCAGAAAAACTTCGTGCGATATGGTCCCAACCACATAGCCTTACCACATAAACAAATCACTGTTGTGCGTCGTTCATTGTGATGAACACTCATACGTCAGAAAACTCTCGACGGGAGAGTCCATCATATTTGCCTAAATGATATACCCGAATGAGACGAAGATTGACTAAACGAGAAAAGTGCTTTTCTAGTCCTTATCCGGAATTGAATAGATTTGGGACTTCCCAGATATTTCTGCAAAGAAAAGAAATATTATTTTTATAGTCGGTATATAATACTGACTAATTTTGAAATTGTGTTTTCTTCTTTAGAAGAATTAGCTAAAATATCTGTTACTGAAAAAATTGTCATCTTGTGCTCAAGAACTCACCCTACGCTGTAACTAGAGGGAAAGAACCACTGCGAATTCCTCTGTATTTTCCATCATTTCCTGGCAGCTTGCGCTGTTGCAGACCTATGTAATAAGGAACTGGTTGCTTGAGTAACTACTAATTTGTGAATTTTCATGGTGACCAGTCGTGGACTGGAACAAAAGGAATAAGTGCTTTATGTTTTCTTTGTTACTTGTCGGCGTTTAAATGTTTAAAATTTATTGTCAATTTTTAATTTTTTGGTATAGAGACTAGCACAGACAGTGATAGAGTAAAGATGATAGATGATGGTCTTACTGTGATACTTTCTGTGCTTACTGGTTCTAACTTGACCCCCATCTTCTTTGGGCTGACTTCTCTTCAGGGGTTTTCTGTCAGGGTTTGGTTCTTCTTTTTGTGGAACTGGTCATTTCTTGTTTCAATAATCATTAGGCAAGACTTATTTTATACTGATAAAACCTTTATTCAATAAATCACCAGCCCATGATTCTGCTTGGGAACCGCAAGTCAAAAAAATACCTGAAGGAGGCTGGCAGGTGCACATTCACGCCAATACAATGAAGAGTTGAGACAGATAGTCGCAAATAATACTAATCATCAAGCCCCTCATCTACAAAAATTCAAAAATTAGATGAAGGAATTGTTCTGAACAGGCAAGAAGAGATGCCAAAACAAGAGAAAAACAAAGAATAGTTCTAAAGTAAATTAACAATTCAATCTCTCTCTTT